>JARDYH010000007.1:23779762-24302262 GCA_029215795.1 Anniella stebbinsi
AACCACCAACATTTTACTGTAAAGATATGCAATAAAATCTCAGAAAGCAAATAGATGAATCCATCTCTTCACTCAAATATCAGCTATCAGATGCCATTCATATTTTCTGTTTGCCATGTTTGGCATACTCTGTATTTATGTCTCTTTACTAGCTATATTACACTTTAAAAAGTTTAGCAGGGGTTAGTTTTAGGAATGTGTTTTAAATTATTATGGTGTGCGCTGTAAAATATCTGAACCCAAATTAAGCTAACAAGCTCCCAGAGAAAGAAGAAGAAGAAAAAAATCTCCACATTTAGTTCAAGTTAAATATTTCCCAGCTTTAATGCATTAGATACAGAGCTTGGAAGAAAAGTACATTTTCTGTACATTGAGACATCCTAAATGGTTTGGCAGAAATCAGTATGGAAGCTGATGTGCAGATTCTGAAGGCAAGGGATCTCCAGAGGCATATGTACTAGCAGAGGGAAGGCAAGATTCCAGCCATGGACTAAAACTGTGGTAGCATTTGAGGCAAGATATTATATAATTGAAGGCAAGAGGACTGTCAGAGGAAATTATACCCCGATTCCAAAAATCTGTATCATCACGACTCCCTTATACACTATAGCCATATCGGGACGAGGAAGATGATCCTGTTGGCATGGGATATTCACTCACTAACACTTTTCTTTTCTTTTTTTAATTGGGTACCCGTGGTCACTCTCCGGGTAATCTATCATGGCCAAAATAGAAAACTCAGGCTTAACAACACCGAGGATAGTGCTAAAATTCATAATTCCCTTGACTCAGAATTGCAACCTTGACAACTTTGTAATGCTCACCTCCAATCTGAAGTGAACATTATGCCCCCCTCCCCCCGCAGTTCTTCTGCAGCTCGGATTGGAATATAAGCCAAAATAGAGCGCCTCCCTCCTTCCCAGGCTGGTCCTGCTAATGGGCAGACAACCACCTCAGATGGCAGATCCTATGGGGCTATGAATCCATTCTGGTTTTCAGTCAGAACCAGCCAGAACTCTAAAGGAGCTCTTCAATCTATTTTGGGGAATGGGTTATGTAACTTGATGAGCTCCTTTAGACTTCTGGTTGGTTCTGACCAAAAACCAGAATGGATTCACAGCCACACCAAAATGGGAGCTATCAGCCTCCACTGTATAGACCTAAAATTAAGGAAGTGTAAAGGGTACCTCTGAATCAATACTCACTACAGGAATTCGTGTTTTTTTTTTTCCCCAGAACTGAGCTCTTGGCCTTTTTACACAAAAATACAGTCTCCATTTTTGGTTTGGTTTGGTTTTCATTTGAGGAGAAAGAGAGAGAGAGAGAGAAAGAGAGAGTTTGCTTGGAAGTTAGAAACTTTGGAAGTGAGAAATTGGAAATTAGAAACTTTGCTGTTTTGCTGCAAGACACCCAGAGATCTTCTATGGTATATCCTGATCTACCTTTTGTCCACCCTTGATTGACAGGACTGAAATTGGCAGAGGCTGCCATTCGCTTAGGATGACCATATGGTGCAATCATCATCTTCATCATCCTATTTTGATATGTCAACTCAGTCACTCTTACAATGACCTAGCAAAGTAAGATCATTTTTTTTCCAAGCCACTATCTCCTCATCTGTAAAATTATAAACTGTAAATTACGTCCAACACATGGATTTTTGGTGTGCGTGTGATTTACATGCTCAGAAGACTCATGTCATTGAGTCCACTTGGGGATGTACCACTTTATTTTTTTTTGCATACTGGCCCTTTACAGAATGTCAAAATATTGCAGATTCTTCAGCACTAACAAATGTAGTTAGAACCCAGAAAATAACCTGTTGCTTCCAGTCTAGGTCATAAAGGAAGTGCACTCTGCCTCTACTCACTCTTTCTAATCTGGGGCACCTGGAATTGAACACAGGATGTTTTCACCCCTAGACTTACAAAAAGCAGAACTTCCCTCCAGCTCTGAGGGACATCAATTCAGTTTTCTCTGTCAATTGCTCAGTAAACTCAATAAGCTGTTTGAAAGCCATGACAATGGTTTTAAAGTATCTGAAGGCCTGTCACACAGAAGGTGGCACAAACCTCTTCTCCACTGCACCTGAAGGCAGGACCAGAAATAATGGGTGGAAATTGCAGGGAAGCAGATTTCAGCAAAACATTAGGAGAAGCTCCCTAATGGTGTGATCAATTGGGCAATGGAACACAAGGTGGTGAACTCTCCTTCACTGGAGAGACTAAGAGGATGGTTGGCCATCAGCCAGGGATGCTGTAGTTACGTCCTGCATTGTGGATCATACATTGAGCAGGGGGTTGGATGAAATTATCTCCAAGGTTGCTTGCAACTTAAATTCTATTGCTTTATGACAGTTTGGACAAATGTGGATAAGTGAAGTCTATTGGTGTTGGAGTAAACAACTCTGGATTTTCAGAGCATAGAAGAACCCAGAGAGAGAGAAAACTCAAGGCTGAACAAACAGGTTCTGTGATTGATGGTCCTTATTTCAGATTAATTTCCAAGTATCATGAAAGGTTGCACATAATGATTTGGAAATCTGTACAGACAGTTGCACTGCAGAGTTTCACAATATACTTCCAAAAATATCTCCTATTCTGGACCAAGCTGTAAGAGGGAAACCATGACATTGAAATGTAACTGGAGAGGCTGGCCATAGTCATACAATGGCCACCTGTCTATTTAAATATTTCAGTGTATGACACAGGGAGTATTTAAATGTTTATTAAGGCATTCTCGATCGAATCTGCTTTCTGTTCCCTTCACTGCATGCTTAAGTTGCGTCCAAAGAAAATTCCCCCAAGCTAGATACTTCACGAATGCTTTAGTTTACTGACAAAGACGACGTGCTATTTATTAAAGTTAGGATCGGCGAATTGCCTTTGATACAATTTTAATTGAATGCAGAAACATGTAGCAGTGTAGTAGAGATATGCAGTGACTGTGTTGTCAGAGGAGCATAGGCTCATTTTGCAGAATATCTTTTTATTAAAAAGAATAAAATAAAAATAAGGGGAGTGTTTTTTATTATGTCCATTTGAAAGTAATTAAAAATCCCAAGCCAAGAACAAAACAGTAGTTGATGGAAATGGAAACAGACTGTAGATGCCCCTTGGCTGCTAATGACTTAACATGCTGATATCTTTGAGTGCCAAAATAATTGTTTTCCATGAATCAGAGCATTTACATAACTAAAATAAAGAGAGAAGGGAACAGGCATGTCTTGGGTCTAGAATTCCAGGCTATCCCCAGGCCTGAATTCTTTCTCTTGGAATTTGCCAAATCTAGCATTTATCCAATCAATCCAAAACTGTAGGCTCACACACTGTGATCCATGAAGCAAACAACAGAGCCCACCAGCCATGCAAAGATGGCTAGTAAAGCTGGTGAATTTCAGGGAGGGAGGGCTTACAAATAGGGCTGTGCACTGATCCCCCAATCCGCTCCTGACCCCGATCAGTCGGGTCCAAATCGGGACCGATCTGACTTGGATCCAGATCCAGATCAAATCCGGTTCCATGCACAGCACTCCCCTCAGTCCCTCCCTCCCTCCCTCCCTCCCTCCCCCCAATCGCCCTGCGTACTTTCTGCCTCCTCCACATAGTCCTCAGCGTCGCCCTCCCTCCTCGATGTTGGCCTCCGCTTTCCTGCTCGCGCCAGGTAATGACAGTGCTCTAACCAGCCAGATCCAGGCCTGATCCGATCCAGTTTGGATCCAGATCCAGGAGGCCCAGATCAGCCTGGTCCGCTTAGGATTCGGGATCCAGATCTGGATCTGTGCACAGCCCTACTTACAAAGATAACTCCCTCTACTCGTACCAGCTTGGACCTTAAATAATCCTCAGAGCCCACCTCCATGTGCCCCCGTCAAAGGAAGCTAGGTGGGTGGGGGGCTACAAGAAAGAGGACTGTTTGTAATCTACCCAAAGAACATTACTTATTGGGCGGTTTAGACAGTCAATCAATCAATAATAAATACTTGAATATTTCAAGTCAGGGCCAGACCATTGAAGTTAGGATCAGGTAGGGTGACCTCTTGGGAATTGCCAAAAAGGAGTACAAAAGAGGATACCAATTTGCATGAAATTTGCATAAGCTGATTTATATGTGTAGATGCAAATTTGGAAATAATTGTTATCATTTAAATAGAAATAACAGTATGACCTAAATGACATGCTCAGTCTTCTGCCCAAGTGCTGTTGATGGGCAGCTTCAAGGACCAGCTCTTCAAAAGCATCATTTCAAGTGCAGTTTCTGGCAACTTCTGGAGTACCTCCACTATCAGGTACTCCAGAAGTAAGCATTAGTTTGTTTGCAGGTAGGGGGGTCACTGTCAAGGAAAGGACCACCCATTGAAACAATCTGTGTTTTTGCATGCATCCCTCTCCAGGTGATGAGCTGGGGGTGAGGGTTCACACAATGCAAGTGGCAGCTAGTCAGTCCTTGGCAAACTGATTGGCTACGATGTTCAGCCATGCTGTATTTTAGACCCCTTCTACATGTCCTTTCCTGGCATGGTTCCTACAGCCTCTGTATCTGACAATGTTTCAGCTTCCTGGCATGTTTGCAAACCATACAAGTGACACCTGGTCCCTTGCAATGAATCCATTAGTTCTGTGGTTTATAAATATACCAGGAAGCTGAACCACATGGATGGGTGTTACTGCCTTTATGCAATAAACACTGTAAGACCTTTCTTTCTATTTCTTCATATGGGCATCTCTTGGTTTTGACTTCTTGTTCTTAGTTCTCACCCCTTAGCTGTCGGCAGGGCTGACCCAAGACATTTTGCTGCCTGAGGTGAAGGCAAGATGGTGCCCTATGCATTCCATGTACAGAAGCCAATCAGACTGAAAGCTGAATCTTCTCTCAACACTGGCAGTGCGGTGGCAACCTCCACTACACCTAAGGGCAGCAAGCTAGCTGGGGGGGGGGGGAGGGAAGACCCAAGTGGCTTACACAGCTTTGTCCTCCCAACACCTTGCCACCCCTCAATATCTGCCAACTGAGGCAGCTGCTGCACTCTGCTTAATGGTAGGGCTGGCCCTGCTGTCTGGATGCAGCTCAAGGACTCACAATAATTAAGTTACAAATAGGGATCAGTGAGAATCTCATCTGGTTTATTTTTAAAAAATATTTGAGAACTTACCAAAATTTTCAGATTTCTCCATAAACTGGATGAGCAAAAATTGAGGTTTTTTTCTTCTTTTTTTTCTTTAAATAAAAACTGACAGATACATCCATCCAGGAATGAGGATTTCAGTGTTTATCTCTAAGGAGTCCGGGTTTGAATTGCTGTGTATTCAGCCATGTTTTGGTGATGGTTAATCAATCAATCAATCAATCAATCAAGACCAGACAATAAGGAATAAGTAATTTAAAAGGCCTGGGTGAACAAAGCAGTCTTCATCTGGTGCTGAAAACACCACAAAGTTGTCATTAGGTAAACCATTCTGGCAAGGCTGTTCTGTAAGTCATGTGCCACTACCAAACAGGCCCTCTCCCTGAACATTGCCCACCACACTTCTTTTGGCAAGGTAGTAGTAGTAGCTGTGTTGTCACAGTGGAAATGGGGTGATGGGGTCAGAAATTAACACACACACACACACATACACACACACGAACACACACACATGTACTTGAAGATGTGACTTTTCCCAGATGTAGTTCTCCATACCCTGAGAGCTTTATTTGAGGCTCTTCTTTGAGTTTCCCTGCCATGTGTGCAGCCCTAGATTAACCATTAAGCCATATGAGCACGTGTATAGGGCAACAAGGAAAGGGGGCCACCATCACAGAGTACCAGTACCATAGCTGTAGCCATCTAAATTTAAGGAATATATAAATATAATAAAAACAGTTTATATTTAATATAGTTGTATCTTCTGGCGTGGGGGATGGCCTTGAAGAAAACTGAGTTTTTAATGTCTTATTTCACCTTCAGCACTTATTGAGTCTTAATGTCTTGCTGGCTAAGCAATGGAAGGACCAAGGGGGCAGCAGGCCTGAATCCGGCTACAGTACATGTGTACAGTATGTTGGGGAAGGCTGGGTGATGGAAAGTTCATCTAAACAAAATGGCGCTAGCCTGGACATCACCTAATAAGCAAAACAGAATGCTTTGGCATAGTGGTTTGATTCACATATTCAGATTTGGACAAAACACCTCTGCTTACTTACCTGGAATATAATCCCCATGGAACTCACTGGGATTTACTTCTACGTAGACATGATGAATCAATTCAAATCCCTACAGTTAATCAACAGAGATTTCTTTAGTTGTGTAACAAACCTAATTTTAAGCACCTCCTTTTTGTTCGTTTAATACATTTAAGGACAATGTATTAACTTTTAAAACGCTGTTGCCTTCTGTGAAAATGTCTGGCATGCATCAGGAAAGAAGAACCAGGTAGCGACATCTGAAGGACAAATGTATGTGGACTGTGCCATGTGCAGTTATGCTGACACAGACATGCCAATCACAAGTTGCTTTTTCTTTCCTGGCAATACTTTGTCATTTGTAGGATGTAGCGTTCTTTTACTGGGGCTGCACAGATTTCTGAGAAAGAAGATATCCCATCAGAGAGGGAAAAGCCAGAAGGGCTTCGATTCTGAAGCCAGGTTAGAGAAAAGTTATACTTTTGTTCCAGCCCACCCACTACATGGCAAGTAAGTCTGCCTGATTGTAAATGGAGCATCTCATACAATCTTATTAGCTTTGTGTAATCCAACCATAGGAAGGGTAGTACAAGAATTTTGCTTCAGTTCGTTAAAAGTCAGCACGTGCCCCATTTGCACCCCCGCATGTGAATGCAAACATATTTTTCAGGAAAGGTCATATATTCCAGAGCATAGGATTGCATTCACAAAATGCATCCACTGGGAAAATGTGCACTGTAAATAAAAATGCATTTTGTCAATTGTGGGGGAGCGCACATTTGGGGTGCCCTTTCAAAACAGAGCAATTTGGGAATGGGAACGAGGCAGAGCGAGCTCTGAGGTGGAACCTGAGGAACCTCAACAAGCTGAACCCTCCTCGGTTCTCTCAGGCCGACCCATGGGGCGTTTGCTATTGGGCAGGTGAAAAATATAATGCATAAAGAATACAGCATCTGCCGCATGCTTTGTTGAGTGAAATTGCCATTGAGCAATATGTGAGGTCTGCCTTTTGGAAAGTATCCAAAAAAGTAGCCAGTTCTGAATATAACTACCAGATTATGGATTGCCGCTTATGGATCTGAACACATTTCTCCAGGGTTTGAAGATCTGCGCTGCTTGTTTCCAGTTTGCTTCCAGATGAAAACGTTAAGTGCTAGTTGTGACCGTCAAAGCATTAAAGGTGCAATCATATTGGGATGCCCATCAAAGGCTGACAAGCATCCTATGCAAAGCGAGAGAAGCGGGGAGGCTATTTTTGGCCCTTTCTACACTACGGGTATAGAGGGAGGGAGGGAGGGGAAAGGATCGCAGACTTACCTGCTTCCATGATCCTTCCCCAGCATCCAAATGGAAGTATGACATCCCGGGAGGAAAGAGGGACACCGCATCCGTCATGCCCATCATTTCTTTTTTAAAAAGCAGGAACTGGGAGCACAATTGCGCTCCATCGCAAGGTAAGTTTTTTAAAAAAAACTGACCCCGCTCCCCTCCAATGCCCCTGGACACCCCCCCCCCAGACCGGCTCCTTCCCTCTTGCTAACCCTGCAATTCATGGGGAGGTGGGAAGAAGTTGGGAAGGGTGCTCACACCACCCGCAGTCCTTGGGATCATCCCAAGTCCATGGGTAAAATTGGGATGACCGGTAAAATCACGGTTATCCCGCAGAAATGGAGGGGTCACCCCTGCCTGCTCCTAGGATCCCCTGTGCGTCATTTGGATGCACAGGGACGACCCAGGGATGACCCGGGGGAAAAGGTCAGTGTAGACATGGCCTTCGCCTCTGCGCTCCTGCCTGAGGGAGTTTCATCACTCTGCCTAATGGTAGGGCCGGCCCTGTTTCACAGAATGAGGATTCAGGAGATTGATTCACTTTGGTGCTCTTCAACCCTACTTGAAGCCTGTAGGATTGATTCTTCAAATGACTTCCAATTTCAATAGAGAAAAGAGAGTCAAGGCTCAGTTCAGGCTTGCATGCTTATCACTTGATAACAACAGGACCAAAGCCACCTTCGCCCATTACTCACATGAAGTGGCATTGTGTGATTAAAGGGGCTGCAGGGCCACGCCTCTGACCCCACCCCCAGTTACACCTGGCTCCCCTGGTCCTGCCACACGCTAGCATGGAATCTGAGTCAGGGAAGTCTCTACATCAGGAGTAGGGTGACCAGATAGAATCCAGGTCAGGGCTCATGTAACTTTAACAGTTGTAGAGAAAAGGGAATTTCCACCAGTGTCATTTGTATGCAATTAGTTCCTGGTGAAATTCCCTCTTCATCACAACAGTTAAAGGTGCAGGGGCCCTGCCTTCTTTTGTATAGGGTCACTCTAGTATAGTCCTTGCAACTTTAACTGTTGTGATGAAGAGGGAATTTCACCAGTAACTAATTGCATACAAATGACGCTGGCTGAAATTCCCTTTTCTCTACAACTGTTAAAGTTACATGAGCCCTCACCTGGATTTTATCTGGTCACCCTAATCAGGAGTGAACAACTTTAAGCCTGGGTGGTCAGACCTGGCCTTCTTGTCTTTCTCATAAGGCCATGCCCCCTTCTCTTGGCCCCACCTCTTTCTCCAATCATCTATCATTTGCTGGTTTTCTGCCTGTTGTGCAGTTTGTCCCCTTTCTGGTAAGCTAAAGTAGGTTGGTATTTAGGTGATTTGGGCCCACCCTCCAGTTGGACGCGGCCCCTGAGCTGCTCCAAAATGGAATTTGGCTCTCAGGTGGACAGAGGTTCAACACCCCCTATCATGGAATTGTGATGGCCCAGGACTCCAGGGATATTTCTTTGCAGCGACTTCCTTCTCCACCTCAGTTGACCATACTAACAGCGCAGTCATGGGGCCAGGAGGAGCTGCTCACTGAGTGGAGTCAGAGGCCTGGTCCCACAGTTCCTTTAGTCACAGGATGCTCTTTCACATAGGGTGACCAGATAAAATCCAGGTCAGGGCTCATGTAACTTTAACAGTTGTAGAGAAAAGAGAATTTCAGCCAGTGTCATTTGTATGCAATTAGTTCCTGGTGATATTCCCTCTTCATCACAACACTTAAAGGTGCAAGGACTATACTAGAGGGACCATATACAAAAGAAGGCAGGGCCCCTGCAACTTTAACTGTTGTGATGAAGAGGGGATTTCACCAGGAACTAATTGCATACAAATGACACTGGCTGAAATTCCCTTTTCTCTACAACTGTTAAAGTTACATGAGCCCTGACCTGGATTCTATCTGGTCACCCTAGCCACAATGGTAGCAGCCTTAATTGCCACAGCCTAGATATAGGGGTTGGGCACCCATGAGGCAGCTGACAGGAGGGAATGGACACATTATATTCCATCACAGCTTAGAAGCAGTGCTGGTTCCAAGTTTGGATGGCCCTTAGGCAAGGAACCCTCAATTGACCCCCCCTTAGTGAGTCTACCTTCTCACCATCATTGTTACCAACTGCTCCTCCTCCTCCTCATCATCATCATCATCACCACTTGCTTGCTGGACAGGCAGAGAGCCAGGGAACAAGTAGGTAGTGGCATCTACTGGTCATCCTTCTCACCATCACTGGCTGGACGAGAGGGAAGATGAACAAGCAGGTTGTGATGGTAAAGAAGAGGGGGGAGGTCTCATCAATGGGTCCCTGCATGGAGTATGAGCCATCAGGAGGTGCCCAGCCATGCCTACCTTTGACATCAGCCCTGCACTAAATGCAGGATTTCTACCATGAATCCTTTCCAACGCATCAAATGAAGAAGACAAACTTAAAACCCAGTGACACTCTGGTCTGCACTTCTCCATCTGGCCCAAATGCTCCCCTGTTCAGTGCAACGTAAAACGAAAACATCACAGCATTGGCTCCCAAGCCATTTTGACTTCATCCTGATATTAGTCAACCCGCGCAACTTTGCACATAACATTTGGGGTTTTGAATGGGGCAGATGTGCAAAACAGCAGAGTAAAAAGAAAAAGAAAGCAAATTAGAAACATGGCTGGGAACACATAATCAGATCCACTCCCGTTGCCAATATGTATCTAACAGAACAGCTATACGCACAATTCTCCCACACAAATCTACAAATGTTCAGTAAAGAATATTGAAATGAAACATATCTGCAGCCCCCCGTTAATCATGTTATCCATATATATATATATATATATATATATATATCTGCTTGACTGATAGGCGAGACAATTCATAACTTTTCCCTACCAGCAAAACACAGCCTTGGTTATCTGTTTCATACATCCTGAATGGCAATTTCATTACTCTCTCTTTCCCATGGACACTCTCTCCCCACAAATCAAACACATCTTGACAGTAACAGGAAGACCCTTCAGCATTGCAATGCTCATGCAGAATACCATCTACAGGGCTAATGTTCAACATATCCATCCAATGCACACACTCACACTTTAAGGCTTCAATCCTGTGCCCACTGATTTGTGAGCAAACCCCTTTAAATACAATGGCGACCTCCTCCTTATAATTACATTTATGTTCCACCATTTTTCCTCCAAAGAACCCAAAACAACTTACATGATCCTTTCCATTTTATCCTCACAACAACCCAGTTAGCTACAATAGGTTAGGCTATGAGTCATTGACTGGCTCAAAGTTACCCAGTGAACTTCACGGCTGAGTGGAAACTAGAACTCAGATCTTCTGAGTCCCAATCCAACACTCTAACCCCTATGTCACATTGCCTCTTTGCTTCCAAGTAAACATGCCTAGGATTGCACTGTAACACTGCAATCCTATTCACACTTCCTTGAGAGTGAGTCAAATGGAAATAAGTGGACTTCTCAATAAGTGTGCACAGGATCAGGCCAGGTTTCAGCCAGGAACCTGCTTTCACTTGTGCCATGCCTTCCCCAATTAGAGAGAAAGTGGAGCAAAGCTGCCCTGAAGGAGACAGCAAGTGGAGGAGCGGTCCTCTACCCGGCACACCAGTGGGGATCCCAGCTTCTCTACACACAGGCTTTCCCCAGGCATAGGAAGCCTGAGAGTAATGAAGCCACCCCAGTTGGACCACTGGATGGCAGACCCTTGGTCCATATACTCCAGCATTATCAACACTGGCCGGTAGCCACTCTCCAGGGTTTCAGGTAGGATTGGCTAGCAGACCTTTGACGGAGAACCTGGAAGACACTGTCACAAGGGGAGGCAATGTTTGGGGCCCATGGACAGATTTGAAAATTTGAGAAAGTGTCCTGGGCACAGTCAAGGACAAGTAACTTGCCCAGAGGCAGAATGGGAAATTTAGACAGCAGTAGGTAGAGGCTCCCACTTTACTATGAAGCAACGTCATCCGGCAGTAAGAGGGCACCAAGCAAAGAGCTCAAGGACACCATGTTGCCTACCAGTATCACAGATAATATTGGGCTAGGTGGGCAAGGACAAATAGTCCGATCTGGTTGAAATCAGCTTCCTATGAACCTTCAAAGTTTCCAGTCAGCTCCGACTTCCTACCATTTTATTTCAGTCTCTCCCCACCCAGCACCAGAGTACTGCCCAAGGGCAGGGCTGTGTAGCTAGGATAGAACGTCACAGGGTGGGGAAAGCACAGACGCAGGAAGAGGTCAAAGTTGGTGGAAACAATCGACGTGATCACCCAAATTTATTTGTCACGGTTTGCTTCCCTTCGAGTCCATTCCAAGCAGGAGCCCGGTTGAGCAGAGGTTGCAGCCTGACCTCCTCTTGACAAAGAGAACTCTTCACAAAGGGGAAAGCAGTTAATTTGAAATGAAACAGGATACGAACACATGAATTAAGCGCCTCGCTAGGGGAAATTGCAGTTCATAGTGCTATATCATTTCAACGATTGAAGCAGATACTACCCACTTTGTTTAGAACTATGAGATATAGAATATCCTGTGGAACCATTTCCAGGCCGATACATGTACTTCCCCTTTCCGAAAAACACTATTGTCAAATTAACCAGATATACTTTTACATCCATTCATTTTTATTAGATTACAGTTCATTTATCCCAGCCATATTGATACGTATCAAGTCAACCAACAAGCCGCGCCGTCGGTTGCCTCAAGCTCACATAATTGGTCTTATCGCAGTTTTTATGGCCGCTCCGTCTGACAACAAGTACGCTGGGCCAAAAGGAATATGGAATGCAGACCTTTTTTTTAATGCCGGCAGCAGCGGTCCCACTGATCTCAACCAGATCCAAATTTGTCTTCCTGCAGTTATCTCTTTGATCTGTAGAACTGCAAGCATCCTTGGCAGATTGCAGTTATCTGGGTTTCCCCCTCTTTAAAAAAAGCTCTCGTTTTGTCTCTGCAGATACGCTTCTATGGTTTTCAGAATTCAGATGCCACAGATATTTGGCCCAATCTATAGCTTCAGGTTACACACAGGCATCCCGATGCCCACAAGGAATTCCACATGGGCAGCAACTGCATTATTCTCTCTTGAGTCCAGAGGAACACTTCACAACGCATCTGTCAAGCTTGATTCCGTCCCGGTTCCATGAGAGCTTTTTCTTTTCCAGCACAGAAATCTGAGCCTATTTTCATGTATATTTTTCGTATACAATTTTGGATGCATGCACCCATTGACTAAAGCAAGTACACAATTTAGAAATGTGTGCATTTTTCTTTGCACATTCTTCAAATGTGAGTATGTTGTTCAACACATATTTTTTGTTGTTGAACACCTTTTTTTTTTTTTTTTGCTTTGTAGAATGTGTCGCAAGCTCAGAAATATACAGATTTATGGCCATAGATTGTAACTGGGTCTGCATTCACTTCAAGAAGGTATGAATTGGGTAGATCCAAAAGAAAGAAAGAACTCTGAGTGGATTGACCACTCATCCCTGGTATATTTATGGAACATTCTCCATTGTCAAAGCTGAAGACGGAAGTAACTTGTGTAAAGATCCATGCACAAGCTGAAGTGTTCTGGGGATTTGGACAAAGAATTTAAGAACAGCTAGATGCATTGCAGAATCCTAAGCTTAAAAAATAGAGTGATTTCTAAAGAGTTCTTGGATAACGTCTTATTTGACAAATCTTACTTGTTATTCCATACTTATGGTGAAGCCACCACAATTACAGTAGATACATGTGACCAATTTCCCCCACATTTAATTGTTCTTCTTCCCCCATCACATTCAATTGTGAACCTGGAGATTCCATTTGTACATTTTTAAAAATATATATATATAATTAAAAAAAATTCTCAGGTATCTAGGATCTAGTCATTATTTTATCACAGGGGGGGCTGCACCTTTGGTTATATATGACATGAAAACCTGCACTGACCATAGGGAGAGACCATAGCTCTGTGATAGAGTGTATGCTTTTTATGCAGAAGGTCCCAAATTCAATCCCTGGCTCCTCCAGATGGGGCTAGGGAAGAATTTGGTATTCTCAGGGATGGATGAATCTGTCAAGTTCAATTCTTCCCAGTTTCTAATTTTTACTACATTAAGGTCATACTACCCTGTTTCCGCAACACTTTGCAAATAAATCCTCAAAAAATGAATGTATTTTCATGTGCATTTATCTAAAGGTACACTCTTTGCTAAATATCTGCATTTTTACAAGCTATTTTCCCTAATATAAAGTGATTTTAATGCATTTCTTCCTAATGCATGTATTTTTGTGTGCCTTTTTAAATTTTCAAAATTCACAAAATTCAGGAAACTGCAATTACTGATGTTCAGGAAACTGCATTCTGGTTCATACATAAGTTCAGGGCATGTGAATTTCATAATTTTGCATTAAAATGTAAACCCAACAAACTTCTCACCCATCTTTAGGCCTGTTCCCCCAACAGTTTTTTTTCCTTGTTAGGGAAACCATTGGGCCCAGGTAAATATTATGTCATCAAGTACTAACTATGTAGCTGAAAGTAAGTTGCAGTTTAGAGATGTTAATGGTTTGTCAATTCCTACTTCAAAAGTCCTACATCCTTTTAAAACTGGCCAGAGAGTTTTTTCTTGCCAGCTAAGCTGAACTTAGAATTGGCAGGGAAAGCTGCCAATGAGGAATTGAAAACAGGGAGAGATCATAGCTCGGCAGCAGAGCACTTTCTTCGCATGCAGAAGGTCCCAGAGGCCCTGCTTTCTTTTGTATATGGTCACTCTAGTATAGTGCCTGCAACTTTAACTGTTGTGATGAAGAAGCAATATCACCAGGAACTAATTGCATACAAATGACACTGGCTGAAATTCCCTTTTCTCTACAACTGTTAAAGTTACATGAGCCCTGACCTGGATTTTATCTGGTCAGCCTATTTGAGTTGGATGCTCCTCTTGCACATCATCTGGAACTCGGCTTCTGCTAGCGCTACATCATTTGTGCTAATGGACTGACACGGTTGGATACTGCCCAAACTGGACTATGATATGGGCAAATAGCTTAGCTTCATATAAGACAACTTCCAATTCTCCCTGCCCCCACCTGAAGTGAAAAATCAAAATGACATAGGCTGACCAGATAAAATCCAGGTCAGGGCTCATGTAACTTTAACAGATGTTGAGAAAAGGGAATTTCAGCCAGAGTCATTTGTATGCAATTAGTTCCTGGTGATATTCCCTCTTCATCACAACACTTAAAAGTGCAAAGACTATACTAGAGTGACTATATACAAAAGAAGGCAGCGCCCCTGCAACTTTAACTGTTGTGATGAAGAGAGAATTCCACCAGGAACTAATTGCATACAAATGACACTGGCTGAAATTCCCTTTTCTCTACAACTGTTAAAGTTAC
The DNA here is from genome assembly GCA_029215795.1 of Anniella stebbinsi. NCBI lineage: Eukaryota > Metazoa > Chordata > Lepidosauria > Squamata > Anniellidae > Anniella > Anniella stebbinsi. The sequence continues at coordinate 23,794,645 of JARDYH010000007.1, forward strand.
ATGAGCCCTGACCTGGATTTTATCTGGTCACCCTAAAATGACACCCTTTTCTAATACTTCTCCTCCTCCTCTTACAGGGGATAAAAAAAAATCTGCCAAGCAGATATGAAGGTTTGAAAGAACAAAAAATAAAAATAAAAATGCAGCGGTCTCAAAAACCTGTTGTGGCTGGAACCGTCTGCTTGTGGTAAGCTGGGCCCTGTCTGCCAGTGAAGTTTTGATGAATCCCTTTAAACTGCTAAAGAAGAGCTGAGAGAATCTGACTTTATTTGGAACAAGGGTGACCTCTTCTGGTCAGTTGAACATGCTACCATTCTCTTTCGGTGTCCAAAGGGTAAGTCTACACAGCGGTGATTTCAAGGCCTATGCTCAGCACATAGTGGATGTGGGGACATTCTAAACCATGCTAAACATACTTCTGCCACCTGTTTCCTTAAGCCACATGACAACTATCACTCTATTAGCTGCATTTGCAGCTAAATGTCAAAAGCACATGCCGCTGTCTCATCATGGGTTGCTATGGCTAGAACATGGCCCAGGCTGTGATTGTCTTGCATGCAGCATGGGCTGAAGTACTTCTGAGAATAGGCCCTCATATCCCTCCTTTTTCTGAAGGTTCATAAGATGCGTGCTGAGAAAATGCAATTTGAAATTAGCACAATCTTGATATATCCAGTTCAGTGTTCTTGGAACCTGAATGCGGTTCATTCATCAAGCAGGTGTGGATTGCAGCAAAAATAATATTCTCCCTCTCCCTCCCTTTCTGCCTTGGATTTCTTTTAAACAGAGAGAGAAAAGGATGAGAATAATAGACAGTAGGAGAAAGTGGGAAGGCAATCATGTATGGCAGAGGTGGGCAATATGTGAACCCCTACATGTCTTGGACTGCAACTCCCATCAGCTCAGTTAATGGTGAGGGATGATGGGAGGTACGGGTAAGGGTGTGCAACACTGGGAATTCCATCCCATTTAAGCCTGACAGGATTCTGCACTGCTTCTGTTCTGGTGTTGGACTGTAGCAGATTCCCCCCCCCCCCAATTCCAGAAGTGTTTTGCGCATTTGAGAGGGGGGTCCCATGATTTGCGCAAATGGTCAATCGGATCGTGGGGGGGATCTTGAAAATTACACAAATGGGCTTCTCTGTGTGTGTGTGTGTGTATGTGTATGAACTTGTGCAAGTGTGTATGATCATAAGACAGCCTGTCCACTATGTAGCCCCACTGAAGCATATGAGATATATTCATCTCTTGCAAATATCCTTGTCAGTTACATTCTCTCCCCCACACTGCTTGTTTTAGCCCAACAAAGACCTATTCCCTACTTGTCAAAGAATAGGCCTACTTGTCAAAGAACACTCAGGAAGGGAAGCTGAGAATGAAATTGACAAGTTTCTGTGTATCACACATGTCTTCCAGTTGAATGTCTGCATTTCAGAACACCCAAATCCTCATCCCTCTTCCATCTATTTCTGTAGGGATTTTCTTTAAACTTTATTTTCCTGCTTATTTTCCTGCTTATCTCCAAGGGAAAAGTGTACCTATTTAGAACCGTTAGTTTACGCTTGTTGGGATGAGTACTTTTGGAGCCATTGAAATATTCTTACAGTATCAATGCCTCATCAAAACCTCAGCAGTGGTTGAAAAAACAGTGTTTTCCCCAATCCTGCACATTTGATCTTGTGCAAGTTGAACACCCTTCGCTGTGTGATTCCCATAAAACATACATGTCTGAGACAATTTGGCTGTAACTCCTTTGCCATGCTTTTAACATGTTCCTTGATTTTAAGCTAGACTAACTCAGTGATACACTTGTCCATTTTCACAGTTGCAGTACTGTTCTACTCAGAAAACTTTTGTGCCTCCAAAATGTTGTTTTTCTCCCTTTTTCCCAGCAGAAGGTACTTCAAAGAAGTTTATCTGGCATCAGTTTCCTCTGGAGAGCACTGAAGAATGTATTCATTTGTGTATTTGATGTCTTTTTGAATTGCCTTTCTGCTCAATGCGAGCTGGAAGTGATTTATAATAAAACCCTAAAAAGAATCAAGCACAACTATTTCAACAATAAAAATAACAACACTAGAACCAAAACAGATAAATTACATTAGTTTGGATCACTAACCTAAGTCCCACTGGTTTCAGTGGGTCTACTCCAAGCATGACTAAGTCTGGATCCAACCCAGATATCGCAATAAAACAGGGAAACTCTCTAAAACCAAGGTGCAGGATTAATTATTGAAAGCTTGGCAGAACGGAATAAATATCAATAACAAGGGAATCAATCTAACCTCCCTGAAGTACAAGTTCTACACTTGGGTGCTACTTCATAAAAGACCTTGTCAAGGGTCCCCACCTCTCTAGGAAGTGAGGCACATAACAGGTCCTCATATGGTGAATGCAGGCTCTGGACAGGTTCTTGCATGAGGATGTGGACTTGCAGTTATCCTGGTCCCAAGACTTATGGCCATACAAAATGTGGCATTAATCATGTGATTGGCACTTGCATACTCTGCTGAAACAACTGTTTGCCCCTAGCTCACTCCCGGTCCAGATCATCCCTCCCAAAGCAAAGAGGAGCTGTTAGGGAAGGATTGATCCAGATCAGAACCGCAGAAGGAAACAAGGGCTCATGCCTCACTACTCCCATGCTCTGGTCCTGAGCTGGACCAGCCCTGAATTCTCAAGAGAGCCCAATGGATTGAAAGCGGACAAATTACACCTGGTTGAAAGTGCTCCTCGTTCAACTTTTAAAAAGCAAAAAGAAAATCAACTTGATAGACTTGAGGACTAGAAACAATTCCTGATATTCTCTGGGATCTACGTTCTATGGGAAATTCTGCTTGGTTGAAATCATAGCTGAGTAGCCTAGTAGGATCCATTCATGCTGCAATGGACATGTTCGCACTACGTCTGCAATAATCCTGCTGAAAGACTGTCCCGTTATGCCAGGGCCTACACAACTGGTGATGAGATCCCATGTGGAGCATGACAGAATTCGACCCACACTGGAACTTACATCACTGCTGGATCTGGAGCGCTTTCCAAGGCACTCACATCTGCTCACTCCAGGCAGTGTTTCACGGTGTCCCATATGTGGTTTTTGCTAGAGCATTAATCTGTTATCAGCAGCCTTTCCCTCTTTGAAGTGAAATTTCTAAATGAGCTCTTTTCTGGTGTTCTGCATGAACTTGCCAAACAAGAAATTCTCGAAGAGCAAAGAGTGTAAACATCTCACATAGGCATGACTGGAAAGACACTAATTACAATAAACTCTGCCCCAGGTGTGTGTACAGCTAAGGGGATTAGAGAAATGTTTTCAATAAAAGGAATCTGTAATAGTGTTGATAACTTACATAATGGAGCCGAACACAATTCAAGGCTTCAAGATCACATTAGAAAGATCAAATAAAGGGTAAGTCCTTTATCTGGGGAATGAGAGAGCTTGGGCAGCACTTACTAGCTGTGCACTTCGCCACAGTTAATTATTACTGGCTGTCCTTCCACCACCAAATAGACAGCCCGTCTCCAATCTGGTGTCTTCCAGATGTTTGGGACTTTGGCCCTTTCTACACCTAAGACTGTAGAGGGAGGGAGAGGGGGCGATCCCAGACTTACCTACTTATGGGATTGTCCACGAGCTTCTAAATGGAAGTGCGACATCCAGGAAAAGAAGAGGGATGACATGCCCATCATATTTTTTTTAAGGAAACAGCAGCCGGGAGCACAATTGCGCTCAATGAAAAAGGTGAGTTTCTTTAAAAAAAAAGCCCCAACCCCATTCCCCCCCATGTCCCTGGACTTCCCCCAACCCGGCTCCTTCCCTCTTGCTGACCCCCACTACCCGCGGGGAGGAGGGAAGAAGCTGGGACCAGTGCATACACTGCCCGCAGTCTTCAGGATCATCCTGGGACTGCGGGAAAAATTGGGATGACCGAGGTCTCGGTTATCCCCTTCAAATAGAGGAGTCGTCCCTGCTTGCTCCCGGGATCCCTTGTACGTCATGATCCAGGGGGAAAAGGCCAGTGTAGACATGGCCTTAGACTGCCATCAGTCCCAGCCAACAAGGTCAATGGTTCACAGTGCTGGGAACTGTAGTCCAAAACATCTGCAGGGCACCAGGTTCTCTGGAATTCATCATAGTCTAAGGCCAAGGGCTGATCTACATGACAGAAGAAACTAAGCTTGAGGAACTCCCTTATCATCCCTTGGGGCCTTTGAACAGCAGTAAGGAGCAGCACAGGGCAGCATGATCTTTAGTAGCATCTACCTCTTATGTGAGCGTGGAAATAATCTTAGGAGTCAGATTGGTATTGCAGAGCAGCTCCCAGGCAACCAGGATAGCTCAGCTCCCCGTCTTTAAAGTAATGTCTGTTTTGGTAATCAGAATACATCATTCCGTGAAATCTAAAATGGCAGCCACCAGCCAGGTAAAGGGGCTAAGACCTCCAGTAAGTTTAACATGCCCCACTCAAAATATCAGTCTCTTATCTCATAAAAATGTGAAAGAGGAGAAGTAGTTCCTCTCCCCCGTTTTGCTCCTCTGAAACCTGGGCCAAACTTTAGAAAGTTCAGCCCAGTATTACAATGTCCCCTGACTTTCTTAAATGGCTCACCTGTTAGAAATAACCAGTCCCCACACCGCTTAATCTTTTCTTCTTTTTTAAACATTCTCCCCACCCTTAAGAAATTGGCCATCCCTGGGCTAATTGAGTCATTCAGCTCCAATTCTCCACTGGGCATTGTTGCGCTAGAGTTGGGAACGCTTGCACTTACAATCTTAAAGGATTCCCAAGGCTATGTAGGAATGAGCTACTTTTGCCAGAGTTCCCACATGGTGAACACATGTCCTATGCTTCTGGTTCATGCTGGGGCCTCTTATTATCACCTACTAACATCGTGTTTGCTAATCAGTGTCCATCTCTGCTGTTATATTTGCCTTTGGCTTTGTGGAAAACTGCCTTACGCTTCAGACAAAACCAGAGTGGTAAAATAACACCATTGGAATAATGATAAGAACACAATTCTCTTAACACTTCTGTATCTTGTGGCATTTCTCTTGTACTTACTCTGAAAATAAATAACCACAAAGTGATCTTTTCGTAATGCTTTACATGGGAGCAAATCTACAGTTTACAGACTGGGTCACAAGCTTTCTGCTCTTCTTCTTCCAGCAGCCCTATGAGATGGTCACTCATATTTCCACTTTACAGAACTGATACTGGAAGAATATGATATGCCTCAAGCCACGCAGCAATTCCATGTCTGATCTGGGATCATCAGGTAGGCTCTTCTTTCTCTCAAAGTAGAGCAGCTTCCTAGTGAGGTAAGAGTATGGGGCTTCTGCATTTAGGGGGGGGGGGAAGTATCTATGTCTGTAATCCGGTGCATGTTTATCCAGCTCCATTAAACTCAGTGGGCCCCCTTCAGAAGACACCTTAAACCATGGCTTTAACCATGGTGGTTAAACCAGAAAGCCAGGCCGTGTTCAGAACATACATTAAACCACGGCTTTAACTACAGTGATTAAGCCTTTTTGTTTTATTCACCATGGTGAAAGCCGTGGTTTAAGGTGTCTTCTGAACGGGGCCAGTGAGTTATTTCTGAACAAACATGCTGTGTTCGTCCTGCTCTATTGAGGACCCAGTCAAAGTAGATTCTTTGGCTTGCTAAGATGTAAGTAGGCCACTTGTGAAAGGAATGACAGTTTACGAATAGAAAATGGATGCAGAAAATCAATACACAGAAAGATCACACATCTCTTCAGCCCACAAAGGTAGCAATGCGCAAAGAGCTGGCATTTTGCTGGGGCCCCAAACAGCAGCAAATCGAAACCTGAAACCCAACTTCTCCAGGTTGGTTGGGCATATTCTTCCTGGAGTGAAACCAAATTGGTTAGGCCTCAGCTCCATCATTTATACTCTTTCTGACATTCTAGTATGTGCCCCCAAAGTATCAGAGGCAGGTGATACAACCTTGGAATCAGTCAAAATGGTGCATTCCATGCTGGCTATGACCAGGGTGGGGGAGAAAGGGAAGGTTGCAATGTCAGATTTCCCATTCCTGAGGTTTAGGCATTTAATTTTACCTTATTTATAGCCCACCTTGCTATAGCATCTAAAGAAACTCACCTAATTTCTAAGGCAAATATTTTAAAAAATCAAATATGGTAAAATCTATTATAAGGAAGAAAGAAAGAGAGAAAACAGTTTTGACCTCCAGAATGAAGCAACTAGTCTTCTGTAAAGCTTGTGAAAATACTGCCTTTGCTTAAACAGACAGCAAAAAAGGAGGTGAAGGATTTGGCTCTTTGATAACTTCTGTGAAAATGCTCAAGCTTCCTGATCAGTCTCCTTGCTCTATATTTCTCCAAGAAATTGTATGTTTGCATGATTTCCTTCACCTGCACCATCTAGTGGGTCTGAGGCATAATTGCAAGAGGGTTTAATTCACTGTGTCTAAGTATTTACACATCCAGAGGGGGCTGGGGGCATTGCGTAGGTCTCTGAGGAATGCAGCCCATGAAGACACTGAACCTAGTTCATGGAAGTACAGCCTTCTCACTTTTATGTATGTGGTGATTCCCTGCTCACTGCAAAGGTGTTGCCTGTGTGAGGCTCCCAGCTCTATTTCTCTCTGAAATCTGAAGAGGTTGTGCACATTCTAAACCGATACCTAGATGCAGTTATAGTTTCAATGGGGGAGTAATAAACAGAAGTTGAATCCTGATAAGAGAGAGACCCCGTGAGTGGGCAGTTCTCAGGTCCAGGAATTGGGCTGTTTGCCTCTTCTGGATGAAGACGTGTTCCCTCTGAGGTGTCCCCCAAACTAGGGATGCATCTAATCACTGCTGTCAACAAGGGGTTGGATCCAGACTTACGCTGTATCAACTGTGCTGATAGAGGTGGACCTTCCACCCTCTCTTTACCATGGCAGCCCCTCCAGCCCCTTGAAAACACTACACAGAGAGTCAGGAGATCCTGCTGAATGGGGTGAGCTCTGATGTTGGGGGAAAGCGAGTTCCCCAAAATTGGGGGAACCCAAGATTTGAGCAAGAAATTGATTTGGTTTGCGTTTCAGCGCGAATTTACCAAATTCTCACTTCCCGAACCTAAAAACAAACCAGAATCCAGATACCATCAAAATCCAAACGTTTCCAAACTTTGTGATGCAACTTCACGAAAATAAAACATACATGGCTAATCCCTGTATGAAGCTTCATTTAATGGAGATATCATTAGGGATGCACAGATTTTGTAAAATCTGTTCCATCTGCATTTCGCAGATTGTCAGGTTGATTTCATTCTGTTGTCTGCTCATTAATTAAATCAGATTTATCCAAATTCACACAAATTCACATTTGCAAAAATGCCTCCCCCCCCCATGTGCATATGCATGCTTTTGCCTGTGGGGAAAATGGGCATTTTCAGCTGGTGGTTATTATTTCTTCTCTTTCTCGCTCGTGGCGGTTTTTCTAGATGGACATGACGGGCTCTGCCAAGTCATGCTGTCCTTTACAGATTTAGGAATTTCCTGACAATTGAGCATGTTCTAATTATGACTGCTTTCTGGATGTTGGTGTGGATATATTTTGGTAGGCCCCGTTTCTGAAAGTTTTATGTATAATTTTTTGATGTGATGCCGGTGACTGATGTGACTAATGGAATAATTGTGACCTTTTCCTGTTGCCATAGTTCTTTGACTTCCATGGCCAGTGGTGTATATTTGTCTCTTTTCTTCTTCCTTTTCAACAACATTTTTGTCATTTGGTATTGCTATGTCGATGAGGTATGTGTGTTTTTCTTTTTTGCCTATGACCATTATGTCCGATTGGTTGCAGGGTATTGTCTTGTCGGTTTGAATTGTTCTGTCCCAGTATATTTTATGATCTGCATTTTCCAAGATTGTTTCGGGTGAGTATGTATAGTACGGTGTAGGTTTTTTGATAAGGTTGAATTTGATGGCCAGTTATTGGTGAATTATTTTTGCAGCTGTATTGTGTTGGTCTGTATAGTCCATTCCTGCCAGAATTTTACATCCTCCTGTTATATGGTCTATTGTTTCTTGGACTTGATGACATTTCTTGCATAGGTCTGCTGTTACACAGGTCTGTTGTTACACTTTTATCTTTTATGATGTATTTTTGGTAGTTCTTGGGATCTATAACTTGATTCTGTATAGCTATTAGGAATCTTTCTGTTTCTGGAAATAGCTGGAAATATTATTATTATTATTATTAGTCTTTTTCTATGACTAAATTTGTATAAAATTCCAGAAAGTTCAAAGCAATGGTCCAAGTCCACATAATCTATATGACTTGGGAAAGCCGGTCCACTGTGGAATCCACAGTCAGATTCATAGAAATCCAAACTAATTTGATTGTGTTGCAATTTTTTCTAACGTATATATAAACTGTTATCTCCAGTTAAAAGGATCAGGTCGAAGATGCTCAGAAAGACCTTTGTGAAATGCAGATGGAACAGATTTCACAAAATTTGTACATCCTTAATGATAGCTCCCTTAAAGGAAGCTTTATGCAGCGATCAGCAACTTGCAATCTAAGTCAAATCTACTCCTTCCCACCAGCAGACAGGGAAGATGGTGTCCATGGCGGAAGTGATGGTTGTGGCAGCTGCTGTTAGCCTACTTGGTAGCAGGAGATTCTGTGGCATGCCACCTTCCACCTTTTTTTTAAAAAAAAGTAAAAACAACAAAGAGCTTATGCCAGAATAGATGTGTTACTTTGGAGAGCTTCTGGAACATAGGAAGCTGAGTCAGATCATTAGTCTAGCTAGCCCAGTATTGTCAACACTGACTGGCAGTGCCTCTCCTGAGTCTCAGGCAGGATTCTTGCCTAAGCTAGGCTGACCATATGAAAAGGAGGACAGGGCTCATGTAACTTTAACAGTTGTAGAGAAAAGGGAATTTCAGCCAGTGTCATTTGTATGCAATTAGTTCCAGGTGAAATCCCCTCTTCATCACAACTGTTAAGGTTGCAGGCACTATACTAGAGTGACCATATACAAAAGAAGGCAGGGCCTCTGCAACTTTAACTGTTGTGATGAAGAGGGAATTTCACCAGGAACTAATTGCATACAAATGACACTGGCTGAAATTTCCTTTTCTCTACAACTGTTAAAGATACAGGAGCCCTGTCCTCCTTTTCATATGGTCAGCCTAGCCTAAGCCCTACCTGGAGAGGCAGGGGAGTGAACCTAGGACCTTCTGCATGCCAAGGTTGAGATCTATCACACTGAGCCATGACCCTTCCCCTAAGCAGGCAACCAATCAGACTATACAATATTGATGTAGGTGGACAAATAGTCTAAACGATGTTCCTAACTGCGCTCACCAAAATGGTGCATGAAGGCCATAAATGATTATTTTTTTGTCTTCTCCAGTTTCTCTCTGGCTGTGAAAATTTGTGGAGGAATACTCCATGGAGCAATTGTGGGTTTTAATTTATTTTTCTGCTGGATCGCATGAAACCCAATACATGCCTGAACATGTGTTGAGTTTCCTTACTGCCGAAGACATGTACAGATTGCCTACAGCTGCACCAACCACATAAAAAGATCCAGGATTCATCCATAGCCAGGTTTCACAGAGCATTCATTTGATGGGTGTTAGATGCTAAACAACAACATCTATTATAATGAAAGGTTTGGCTCCCCACTCAGAGATGCCCTGAACTTTCGATCTCCTGAACAACAGCATCTTTTCTACACAAAATTGAGTCTGGGAGTATTTATGGAGATCACGATTTGCACAAAATCATGGCCATACATAGCATAATTTTCATAGGAATGCAGACATGAAGGACTATTTTTGCCTGAAGTTTTGTGCAAATTGTGTCATTTATGGCCACAAATTTCCACAAACCATGTTCCCAGCTGTAAATTTGTGCAAATCAGGATTTTCACACACACACACACACACAAAAAGCGGGAAATCATGAGTTTCTCCAACTTGGCATGCACAGAGTCGAGCCAGCTCAGGGATCCAAAACTGGAACCTGGGGTGGGCGGGACTGGCAAGACCTCACTGGGCTCCACCCCCAAACCAGATTCCTCTGACATCCCTAAAGAGAACCAAGAACAACTCAATATACCTGTGTGATAGTGCCCCATGTGGTGAGCCTGTGGTTAAAAATTCCCAGGAAGGCAAAGTGTCCCTGCTAGGCTCTGAAGTGATTCTCTATTGCCAGGCCTGCTGTTGGCCCTTTTAGAAACAGGGATGGAGTTGACTGGGGGATCACCCTTGCAAAGCAGAATGGTGTCCGCAATATGGCACACTAACTTTCATTCCACTATCTCCAAAGACAACAGATTTATTACATTGCAAGCAAAACAACAACTACAACAACAACATGTATAAACAACTGGAATGCCAATAGGAAACCTAAACCAATGCCCTGGCTTTGTTGGCTCAGCCAACTAGAACTCAATCTAGAAACCTGAGAAATTTCCAGTCTTGATTCTGGTGGTAAAATCTGCTTTGTAGATTACATTCAGGCCTCAGTTTCTATAGATTGTACATTCCCACATTATGCACCCCAGATATTGTCACCCTCCAGTTTTTATTCCTTTCCCTTCCCAGAATTGTCTGAGATATTCCCAGAGATTGGTTTGAGGGCATGTGATATAGTTTACAGGTCTGAGCCTGTAAACTACATGGATGAGAGACCATCTGGGACCCATATGCAACCAAGTTTGAGTAATCTGGAGAAAGAGCAAAGTTATAAATGGGATAATTTTAAAAAAAACACTCAGGGGTATAAATTCTTTGTAAACTATGCTTTAGGAATGAACCACAAATGTATGATCATCACTTGGCGGCTGCCATATCAAGTGATAAAATAACACAAGCCACGCTGGATATCCAGTCCAGTGCTCTTTTCACACAGTGGCCAACCAGCTGTCAACAAGAAACCCACCAGAAGACATGGTGCAACAGCACCCTCCCACCCATGTTCCCCAGCAATGGTGTATATAAGCTTACTGTCTCTGATGCTGGAAATAGCAGATAGCCACTGATAGCCTTCTCCATGTGTTTCTCCAACCCCCTTTTGAAGCCATCCAAATTGGCAGCTCTCACTACCTTTTGTGGCAGTGAACTCCATCGCATAACTATGCACTGTTTGTAGTGGTACTTAAAATGATGAATTTACATGTGAATGAATGATCAAAGATCAAACACCTGGGAGTTTGCATATACCTAATTATGAACAATGTGAATGCAAGATACATGAGTATCATGTATGTACCCTAATCAGGGTGGCTGCAATTCCCTATCTCATGGATTGCTGAGTGGCAAATCTCCCAATAGGAATTGTGGGCCAACACATCTGGACTCTTGCAAGGATCCTGGGAGTTACGTAAGAACCTCCTATGACTGTTTATTGCCATTTATCTATGAAGTAAGTGCTGTTTAGACTTCAAAGGGTAAGGCTAGTAAGTAGTTAATTCTGTTGGGATGGGGAACATTAGAGTGAATGCTGATCGGCTGGTGGATTCAAGTGTTTGAAGAGAAGTTAGCAGTTAGAAGCAGTTGTGAGCGCAAATGGGGGAGAAATAAAGAGACGAGACAAGAATGTATGGTTTCAAATTCGGGCCACATTTACTCAGATCTGCAAAGGAAGCACTGGGTGGCCCATGACTATGGATAAACTAGTAGCCATTTTATTGGGAGAAACATTCTATGCCTGATGAGGGGCATCTGTTTTATCGCCACCCACAGGCCTACCCCTTTTGGGGAGGGGAGGCCTTCCCATGTCGCTCCCCCCACCCGGGCCACATAACACCAGGTGGAGCAAGGTGAGTTGGCCTCACAGGTAACCCTTATCCCCCCCACTGGGGCCACAAAACCATCTGTGGAAAGCCTCAGGCATCACCTGTCACCAAATAACAGTGCCACAGAATTATCACCGGCCCTGTTCTCTCAACATGCCCACCCCTAACGCCCTAGGCCAAATGTGACCAAAATGTATGATAACAAATCCTAAGATGCCCTCTCCCAACTTACAGTGTGAAGTAGGCGAAAAACACACATCCCCGGCCAATCAGGCTGAATGAAAAAAAAGTCATACTTGGCCCCCAAAAGGGTAACCAGATAACCCACACTGCATAAAGGGAGGGAGCTGCGATCAGAAGAGGCTGGAGCGCAGGGCACAGCCGCCTAATATTGGCGACGTCACCCTACCCTCAGCCAATGGTCTGATGCTGCCTCCGCCAATTGGTAGGAGGCACGTTTCTCCTTCCCCCACCCATCCACAACAGGCTCCCCGCAGCTGGAAGGGCACTTCGGTGTAGAGAGTTGACAGAGTGAGAAAGTCTGAGTTTGTCTGCTGAGGAGTTTAGATCAGAGTAGGATCAACGTGTTTTATTGTTTTAAGAAAAGAGGGAATAGGAAGAGATAGGTTAGGCTACCAGGTAGAGGAGGCAAGGAAACATAGGATATTGAATTGTAACCAACAATTCAACACATGAAACCATAAGATTGATAAACTGCATGAACTTACTTATTGCTAAATAAAAGTTATTTTGTTTCATGAAGTAGATTGGTTTCTTAAAGTACCTGAGGTAAAGTATAGTGTTATATAGTAGTTATATAGTTAAACATATTTGTCATATTTTAATTAGTTTTATGTATTTTATCATGTTGTTGTTCCCCGCCTCGATCTAGACGGAGAGGCGGGTAAGAAATAAATCGTTATTGTTGTTATTATTATTATAGCAGCAGTGAAATAAAATGGTGACTAGAACTGGGCTGTTTGCTGTGAGGCCAAAAAGGGTCAGTGGATCAAAGAATCGGTGAGCAGCAGTACACCAACTTAGCCCATGGTTTGGATCCTTTTATAGAGAGAAAGTTTTAAAAAAGAGAGATCCAAAAGGAAGTTGTGACACCTCCCAATGGGAGTTGTGGTCCAACACATGATGGGAGTTGCGGTTCAACACATCTGGACTCTTGCTAGGATTCTGAGAAATTGTCCTTTTGTAACTGTGTCCAATCCTTTCAGCCTATGGCCACCTCCATTTTATTTCTTTACTATTGCAGACCAAGATCAAAGTGATATACAGCAAAGGGGAATCATTAAGGGCAGAGACTAAAACAAACAATTAAAAAAAAAGTATAAAAATCCATAAACATGCCAACAACAAAGAAAAAACCTCTGACAGAACTTTCAACACCTAAGAAACCCATCCAAAGCCCAGAGGGCAAAACGAGTGGACTTTGCACTTCCTGGAGGAATCTCAGGGGAGAAACTGCTCACATAAGTGTGAAGAGGCCTTAGGTCACTGGAAAAACACAAGTTCCACATACAGAAGAACCCAGATTCAATCCTTGGCATCTCCAGGTACGGTTGGATAAATCTCCTGCCAGTCAGTGCTGACAATAATGGCCTAGATGAACTAACAGTGTGACTCAATATAAGGGAGCGAAATTCCTATATTCCTATGCTTGGTTTTCCTTAGTGCTTGAGGTTTAACATACACTTTCCATCCAAAGCCACATACCACCTAAGATCCAGTCTAGTTCCTCCATAGCATGACACATGAAAGATCAGAAGTTTTATGGCTGCACTTGGCCAATGAAGGGAGTGCAGTCAAATACAGGAGATAAAGTAGAGTTCACCCCACCTGCCAACAAACCGAGAGTGAAAGGAGGAGAGTGGGATGATTAAGGGGTTGTTGCCAGATACAGAGATACAAAATGGAGGATTCCAGTCTGAAGACAGTGTGGTACAATGGTTAAAGTGTTGGCCTAAGGTTTGGAATAGCCCAGGTTCAAATCCCCACTTAGTTATAATGCACGTAGGGTGACATTTAGGGATGTACAGATTGTGTCAAATCCATTCTGCCTACGTTTCATGGATTGTGCAGTATTATTCATTCTGGCATCATCCCTAGTGACATTTGGCCAACCACCATATCTCACCCTACAAAAGGACTTAAGAAGTGCCATGCAGGATTAGACTAAAGCAGGCCCAGCATGAGCTCTTCTACCACCTGAAGTAGAATTCATGCCTTCCACACCAGCACCAGCCCAGAGAGCTCACTGCCTATCCTTTTGTGTTGTGCAGGGGCTCTCGCATAATCTCAGTGGCTCCGGGACTCTTGCAAGTTTTCAGCACTTGGCTGACATCTCACAAGGTATGGCAAAGATCCTGCAAGATGGTGGCCGTACCCTGCAACATCTCACAAGTGCCCTGGAACTGGTCAGCAACTATTCTAAACAACCCATCGGCTGCTTTCTTGCTGTGGCAAATGCCATGGTATGAAAGCTGTCTTGAGTACCCATGGGAGGTGACAATGGGCTTGGGCTTAGCTGAGGGCAGGGACATGTGGCTGCCTCACCCTGCTTCATGGTTGGGCCGGCCCTGAACTAAAAGGCCTGTCTAGTCCAGCATTCTAGTCACATAGTGGTCAAACAGATGCCTATTGGCAGGAATGCAATAGCATCCTACTGCTCATCTCCTCCATCAACTTTGATATTGGAGACAATATGTAGCTATCATGATAGCCTTATCCTCCATGAATATGTCTAATCCTCATCTAAAGCCGTCCAAGTTGACAGTCATCACAATATCTTTTGGTGGCCAATTTCAGAATTTAACTACGTACCGTGTGAAAAGATACTTCTTTTTGTCTTTCCTGAATCTCCCACTGCTCAGCTTCATTGGATGACCCCAGGTTCTAGTATTATGAGAGAGGAAGAAAGAAACATATTCCTATCCATTTTTGCCACAACATGCATACTTTTATATACTTCTATCATGTCCACCTTTACTAAGCCCTTTTCTAAGCTCTACAATAACTTCTTCTTTTTTGAGCTGCAGTCACCACCTCACCCTAACTTACCTCAGAGGGTTGTTCTGGAGATAAAATGGAGGAGGGGAGCTTGACCTTCCTAGAAGAAAGCCGGAATAGAAATAAAATGGGTCAATGACGGAAACATAAATAAACATAAAAACTATGATGTCAAAAATGATCCCAAGAGCCAAACTGTGTTGTCCAAATTAAAGCAAGCAGGTTCAGCCTGAAGATGATGATTTAGCAATTTAACTGACAGCAATACACTACAATTGTCAACAGCAGGGGAAAACATACTGTAATAATCAAGTGTGAAAAGAAGACTTGGGATGCAAAACAAACAAACAAAAAAACGCAAATGGGAGACATCAGTCTGGAGTTTTAAAATGTTTTTATTTCTTTCTATTTGTAAGAGTGTGATGCGAGGCCAGGGTAACTACACAGAGTGTGAGAAATGGGATAGGATATTTAACTTTGTGGTGAGGTTTCCGGTGAAGCCTCTCTTCCTCCCCACCCCCAGACCAGTTTCATTCCCAGTTGTATCAGAGACATCTTGTTTGAAATGCCTCAAGAATATTTAGAGAAAGCATCATTGGCTGTTTCTGTCCCATGAAAATATATTGGGGTCCCTCCAGGGGGGGAGAGGGGAGTGTCAGGCTCCAGGGCAGTCAGGTTTCCATATCTGGGTTGATCCAGCAAAGAGTGCAGTGAGTTCAGAGGTGAAAAGAACTCAGCTGCCTGAGAAAAGGGACCATGATTGGAAGGTTCCAGAGATAGGTAGAATAATCCAAGGTGGGCAGGAGGTCATGTTCTGAAGTGAATTCTACCTGTGATGCTGCCGGTCAGAAAAGCCAATACTGAGCTATTAGGGCCAATGGTATCATTCAGGACAAGGCAGTTTGGCAGAGAGACCACAGCTCGGTGACAGAGCAAACATTAGGAGTTGGTGATGCAGATTTGGGCATAGGGTACAACATCTTGGATACCTCCCTTAGAGAGCTGCACGGATCCCATGGCCCATCAGACAATGTCAAGGGAGCAAAGGATTGCTCCCTGGATGACCTCTGAGGTCCCTTCCAATTTCTATGAATTCTTCTTTACATTTCAATACTGCTCAAGAGCCAATGCTCTCTCAGCAGTTTCCCCAAATTACAACCCTAAAATACAACCTATTTCAAGAGCATTCTTTTCAACAGCTTAATATTTAATCCCCACCCCCGCAAATTAAATTTTCAATTTCAGCTGAGTGATACAATGAGTTTTCAAAATGAGTTTTCAAAATGGGACTGGAGCGCTTGTGCAATTCACACAAAACATCAATATGCTGAAGTTGTCGTGAGATTTTTATTCCATGATTTTCACTGTTTACTGCTCCATATTCTATTCTTCTTTTGTGAGCCACCAAAATGAGAAGTAAAGTAAATCACCTTTAGCAAGGCATTGACTTCAAGCAAATAGTTCCTTTGTAAACCTTCCCCTTGTGACAGCATGTGAGACGTGGAATATGTAATTACCAATTTTATCTGCATAAGCTGTCAGATGAAACAGGTGGTAAAATAACAAACACCTAGAAAAGAACAAACAGTACCAATGAAAATGATGTTTATGATCATTCAAAAAGAACATTGTTTTATAGGACAGGGCACTGTAACATCTGGGCTGCTGCCAAACGGCATTAAAACACACACACACACACAATTATTGATGTAGAACTCCTCAAGGGGAAATGCAAACTCAACTTTAGAACTGGATGATTTGGTTAAACAAAAATAAATAGACCCTGCGCTGCATTAGAACAAGATTTTGTCTCTAATTTTCTGTGGAAGCTGATTGGTGGGAGATTCAGGACAGATCAATGGAAGGACTTCTTCACCCAACACATAGGTCAGCTATGGTCTAATAAATTAAGTGGGGCAAGCATGCAGCAATGAAAGTACAAAGACGGAGTACCTTTAGTCTTCTACTCAATGGTCACTCACCCAGGCAAGGCAGTCAGGCAGAGTTTGAGCCATTGAGCTCAGTGGTAGAACACATGTGTTGCATGCAGAAAGTCACAGGTTCAGTCCTTGGCATCGGCAGTGAAAAGGATCAAGTAGTCAGTGATAGGAAGAGGCCTCTGTCTGAGTCTCTAGAGAGCTGCTGCCAGTCAGAATCCACAATATTGGACTCTGCTTCTTATGCTGAGAACCTGCTTCTGCCAACATCAAGGAGCTGGGGAATGTGCCCAAGGCTACACTTATGATCATCATCAGACGAGCATTTTATAGCATGATCGTTACTGACAACTTACAGATGTTCGCGGATCCTTTTGACGACAGCGCCATCTGCCTCACACACATCGCTTGCTCCTTCTACTCTATTTTCCATGACAAAATAAGACCCAGTGAATCTGTTTAAAAAAAAATGGAGGCTCAACTTGCTGTGTGCAGGAAAAACAGCGCGATAAAAACAGCCACGGTGAATTTCCCCATGTGAAGACAGAAAAAGCTGCTCATCCCTATTGCGAGACAGAAAAGTGATGGTAGGGAACTGCAATTCCTCCCCCCCCCCCCCGTCTGATGATGCTCTGATAGGCAAAAAGTACACATGCACATACAGAATTTTGGCAAGTAAAGATTGGATAACAGCACTGTGGCACAGCTGTGTCAATGGCTCTTCAATACGGTAAATTCTGCCTTGAGTCCATTGGCACAACACATTGTTATGCTTAAGTGTATTAAAAAATTCAGGATCTCAAGCTGTGCTTTTTAGCTGAGAGGGCCGATGGGGGAGCTGAGCTGCAGGAGACGTGTGCTCTGCCTTTAAAAAGAAAAAGAAATATAGCCAGCAAAGCCAGGCTTAAAATAAACCCCCAAAGTGAACCACAAATAAGACCCACCTGCGCTACTTCTATGGAATAATATTTGCATATGGGGTAAATGGATATTTGGAACATTGGGACTGAAAGGGCAAAGAAAGTTTTATTTATTCTAGGGAAATACTCAGAAGATCACACAGAAGCCATTTCAAGCCATAGAGGAAATATTCCCTTCCTGTCATTCCTTTTGGAAATGTGGAAGGCAGAATGATCACTAAGTGGAACCTTCATGGTTAGAGGTAGTTTAACTGAATATCAAATACTGGAGACAAAGATCGGGTGGAAAGCCTTTATGCCTCCCATGGGCAGCTCCCGGAGATATCAGTCTCACTATTTTGAGAATAGAAAGCACCCATTCAATACTGGCTCAAGATCATTTTCCAACACACACACACACCGCCTTGACTTAATGACATATGAAGAAGTAGGCCCAGATTCATGGGCTACCAAAACTTGTCAACTTATATGTGAATTGGGATTCTCAGTAGGTTATTTGGCTGTAAAGGGTTATATTGGTGCCCGATTGGAAATTCCAAGTTGCCTAGCTGATACTGATTTTCAGGACACCACTACACTAGTGTCTAATTGTCGGACTAATGTATTGTATAAGTACTTTACTGTATTTCCTGGGAGACTGCCTCATATTTGGCCTTTACTTGCCTACTTGGCTTCAGGGGACTTTTACTCAAATGCAGACTGAACCATTTGTAGCTGATAGAAGTTAAAGAATGACATGCTAGCTTATCAAATATAAAGGATTTACTCAATTTTTTTCTAGAATGCTCCTGTAAGAACTCAATATCTCAACCCCCTTATTGATATTAGAGATGATACCTCTTTAAAGAAATTGTTAGCAGGAGCAAATTACTGCATATCATATTGAACTACTAAGTATGCAAAGCTAACTTTGGAAAGGAAAAAAACTTTTTAATCTGTCTGGCATTAGTATATATCCCTAGAGGTATTTTAATTAATAATTATTTCTATAGCATGTATGCATGTTGCTATTATTGATTTATTTCACATTATTTTAATTATTGTTCTCTCATTTGTCTGACTTATTTCTCATGCCTGTGTGCCGGAGCCTTTTTGGCTAGTGCGTAATAAATTTGTCTTCGTACTAGTAACAGAAATAGGACATTAGACTAAATGGAGCCTTGGTTTGATCCAGTAACATTCAGCCATTTACAAGTGGGACTTGCAACAAAATATTTCCCTATGGAGTGCTCCAGTTTTAGCTTCTGTGTATCCAGGGCTTTGTCTGGCTGCTGCCTGCAGGGCGGGACAAGCGATGGAAGCAATGTTCACCTCTTCATCCTCCTGCTCTTTCATATTCCCTCTAGATGGACTAAAGGAGATGTGCTGGTCAGGGCAGGGGTCATGATCTTGCCTCTTGCCTCCCCTTCTCTGCTCAATGGAATACCCCATTACAGACCTGACACCCTTACAGATCTCTCCAAGGCCACATTTGCAACCTCAAAAACCAGCCGCCACGGTTCTTTCAGCAGTGGCTGCAAGGGGGTGGGGGAAGAGACCAGGGGGAGGGGGAAGACTAGAGGCCTCCTTCTGAGGTCATAGCACTATCTACTCATAGGATTGCACCCTTAATAAAGGCCCGCCTAGTTCAGCATTCTGTTTGCAGAGTGGTCAACCAGCTGCCTGTGGGGGACCCACAAGTAGGACATCAGTGCAATAGCACCATCCTGGTAATATTGCTCAGTCTTGCTTAGCGTACAACTAAATGCGTTGCACAGGTGCCCACAGGAAGTATACCTGAAAAGGCTTCCTACATGTGCTATGTCTCCTGAAAAAAATGTACAGTATGAACTCCAGATTGGTTCCTCTGAGAGGATATAGAGGCAGGCATGATGCCAATGGAACAGGTCTGCAATTCCCTCCCCCTTTGCAAATTCACCTGCAAATTCATCAGTAACAATCTACAAAAGGCTAATAACACACTTATTCTCACCATGACCCACTCTCCCAAATAACACCCTCCATTTCAGACAGAAAAAAAGTCCTGACTCCTAGCATGGGTGATTGGGGCATGCTGGGATTTGTAGGACTTTTCTGTCTGAACTAACTTTGAAATGGAAGCCATTGTTCTGGAAATCATGGGTGTGTATTGAATTACTTGCCTTCCTTGATTTCCATTTTTTTTCTCCCATTCCTCCAAAGCTAACATTTTTACAAGATATTTTCCTGTATTATCATAAAATTCTGCAACATTTTTTTTAAAAGATCTAAGGGTGGACAGATCATCTCTCTCCAGTCTCGGAGCCCGAAAGCAAACATTCCAGAGCCTCTCCATTAGCCCCCCATTATTAATTGCCTTCAGGAATGTCATTCCTTTCTTAGTTGTGTCAAGAAGGGCCTTTCGGAACAATAATTTAACAAAATGAACTTTCAAAAGAAATTCCCACAATATGTGAAAGAGCATAGTGACCCACCCCCTTTTCCCCACACCCATGATACCTTTGTAGTTAAGGATAGTTTAAGAAACAAAATGTGACACCATTTGGCTGTCTAGGCCATTGCTGGTGGGCCATTAACAATTTGCACATGGCTGAAATTCATTAAAAGGCTTTAGAGAATTTATTGCATGTACATTTATTTTCTTCTTTAGCTAATGTTACACTTCCCCCTTTTGTTTTAAGCCTGTATAACTAACAACTGTGTTCTCAGGGACCATTCTATTCTACAGATTTTATTATTATTTTATATGGTCAAATAGCCAATGCTAGTCATACACAGGGATTGAACATCCTCAAGTCTCTCAAAACCATATAAATACATACTGTTAAAACAGGATATAATGACCTTAGAAAGTTAAAACAGCCAAATAAAACCAGGTCAAATACCACAGTAAAAGCCAGCAGCAGTAGAAAGACCTTAAACCACATTAACAACATAATCGTATGCATGTTGGAGAGTGAAAGAACTGGGCATGTTTAGCCTGGAGTAGCACCCACATCCCATGCACAGTTCCAAATCACGCGAGGTATTGGTTCCCCTCTATTCGGCACTGGTTAGTCCTCATCTTGAGTATTGTGTCCAGTTCTGGGTGCCACACTTCAAGAAGGATGCAGACAACCTGGAAGGGGTTCAGAGGAGGGCAATGAGGATGATCAGGGGTCTGGAAACAAAGCCTTATGAGGAGAGACTGAAAGAACTGGGCATGTTTAGCCTAGAGAAGACTGCAAGGAGACATAATAGCACTCTTCAAATACTTGAAAGGCTGTCACAGAGGAGGGCCAAGATCCCTTCTCGATCATCCCAGAGTACAGGACACAGAATAATTGGCTCAAGTTACAGGAAGCCAGATTCCGTCTTGACATCAGGAAAAACTTCCTGACTGCTAGAGCTGTACAAAAATGGAACCAATGACCTAGGAAGGTCGTGAGCTCTCCTACATTAGAGGCCTTCAAGATGCATCTGGACAGCCATCTGTCAGGTATGCTTTAATGTAGATTCCTGCATTGAGCAGGGGGTTAGACTCAATGGCCTTATAGGTCCCTTCCAACTCTACCATTCTATGATTCTATGTTGAGACAGAAAAAATAAATCTTACAAGTCCCAGCATTCCTCAGCCAGCACACACATGATTGTGCCTTAACACATTTCTTTAAAACTAAAGAACTAAAAGGCCTCGGAGAATAAAAAGGAGTTGAAAGAACTACAACATAGGTATCAGGAAAGCTACTCTGGAGTGCCACCATTGAAAAGGCCCTGTCTCAATAGCCACCTTCCCTACCTCCTTTGGTATGAGCACCCAAAGAAGAGCCTCTGAGAAAAAATTTAAAGTCTGGGCAGGTATATATGTATTACTTTTAATACTTTATCCCACCTTTAAGTTTTATGAAGCA
This sequence comes from Anniella stebbinsi, assembly GCA_029215795.1. Lineage (NCBI taxonomy): Eukaryota > Metazoa > Chordata > Lepidosauria > Squamata > Anniellidae > Anniella > Anniella stebbinsi. Next base: position 23,816,175 of record JARDYH010000007.1, read on the forward strand.
GCTAACAAACAAATGGTAAAACCTCCATAAATACAAAACCAAAGAATTAAAAATAAGTGACTCCAATGAAACCACCATAAAAAAGGTGGAAAAAAATTAAAAGCAAAAACACGTGCAGGGCATCAAGAGAACATGAGCAAAAATGACAGTATAAGCCATAACACCAAAGCAATAAATACCAACCATTTAAAAGCTTGGGAGAATAATATTCTTTTTACTCAACTAATTTCTATTGCAAAGTACATACAATTTTCTTTTGCTGAGTCTTACCATTGATCAAACCAACCCAGTGGATGCGTGCAGACGATCACAGGGACCAATGGTAGCATGGAGCCATGCTGTGGAGGTCTGGAAAACAACAGCCCCTTCCACACACACACACACACACACACAACACAACACAAAAGGGATTTCTGTAGCCACACCATCAATTGTTCAGGAGGTCTTGGCCATATATCTGCTGAGCAGAGCAACAACAGCATTTTTAACCACTCTCGCTGCCTGTAGGTCCCTATTACCCTCACATACTCCCCTCATGACTCCGTAAGACTCGGTGGGGCTCTTTATCCTTACAGCAGAGCATGGATTATGAAGGTGGGTAATTAACCCTCGAGAATGGAGAGAATGTCCCCCCCATGACATGTTAGCCCCTCCTGGGTTGCTCCTGAAGCTACCCACGATGGGTCTGTGCATTGTGCAAACCCAGCCAGTATCCTCAGATCTGATTGGCAATGGTTCTTCAGTGGATCTCTTTCCCATCCCAACCTGAGAACCTTTACTTGGAGATGCCAGTTAGTGAATCTGAGACCTATTATATTCAAAGCATTTGCTCTGCTACTGGATTGTGACTCCTCCTGCAAAGTATACATTGTTTCCATAATAAAGATGTTAAGGGATACACTGACACCACACTACAACCACAAAGAATCGTAGCCAGTGGTGACTTGGCTTTCCATTTTTACCAGAAAATTAGCCTATATATGACTCTACTCTTCTTTTGCATGTGTGTCTTTTTTTCTTTCTTTCTTTTTAAATTTCCATGTGATACATATGCAAAACAGAAGTGGAAAGAAAATATCTACCTTCTCATTTGTCCCGTTGATAATCTAATGCTATATTTTTTAGAGGCAAAAAAAATATTTAAAAAACCACGCCAATTGGGGGAAAGGAGAGAAAGCCTTCAACTGGAGCTGGAAACATATCCTCTTTGAATGGTTATGGCTCTAAAGCTGCCGAAAAAGAGAGGCTTCATGAAAAATTGAAATTATTTTATTAATACCAAAGCACTTATTTGAAAGCAATCCAAGATTAAATGCAAAAAGCCTCCAGCATAATATCCTTTCCAACTTTCTGTCTTGATTCAATAGTAGCTGTCAAGAGTAATGAATAATCCACACAGAGTTTTGTTTTTTGAGATGGCAAAAAATAAACTATAATAATGTTTGTTTTGGGACACAGGTCAGAGGGAACAAAAGAAGAACGTAATTATTCTGGATTAAAACAGATGTACGAAATTGGAAGATATTGATTCTCTTCTCATGTGTCCAAATGGATTAGATCTTTCATGCATCATGTTTTCAATAGTTAACAACCTGAGATGATTACTCTACCAGGTCTTGTGTTATTAGTTATAGACAACTTAAGGCATTCAAAGCTATATTTATTTTGGAATATTGCATGTTTGTGAACCTAAGGAAATTGGCCTTAAAGACAACAGTCATCTTTTCGCTAAGCACATGTAATAGGGCAGAACAGATTTGAAAAGCTTAAAATACCCTTGTTGGTTGGTTGGCCTGTTGAAGCACTAACGTACAAATTTGAATATACTCGCTATTACAGTTTCTCAAATTAGGAATTGCAAAGTTTGAATGAGAATCCAATATAGCAGCAGTGGAACAGATCCAGCAGAACTGGAACAGATCAAGCAGAAATGTTAAGGCATGTCTTGTCCATTCTACTTTCTTGTCCTAATGATGTATATTATAAACAATAAATTGTTACATTTTGATGAGGAATTTCTGTACGGAACCCTGTGTGAAAAGCACTTCTATGAAGCCATGTGGCGAGATAAAAAAACGTTTAAAATAAAAAGGGGCTTAATCGAAGGCAAGGGAATCTGTGGCACTCCAAATGTTGCTGGACAACAAATCCTAGCATACCTGTTGTCTGATGGGAGTTGGAGTTGGAGCCCAACCACATCTGATGTGCCATCCATTCCCCACCCCTGATCTAAAAGTTCCCTTCCTCCAATGGAATGAGCTTAGGGGATGAGTCCCTCTGTCACAGGATGTGCCTTCCAGAACAAAAACTAATTGCCCCAAAACCAAAGGCACACATAATTCTACCAATTAACATTGATCTTCCTAGTTAAAATTGCTCCCCACAGGTGAATCAACTTCAGCTTTTGCTGAGTAACCTACCAATTAAAGTTTCTAACACTAGCGTTATGGTAGCATTCGTTTGGTCTTTCATGGCTACATGGCTGTTCCAGAAGAGTGGACGTTGAGGGCAAAAAAGGATTTAAAAAAATTATATCCTTGAAATATAATCAGGTTCTTAGATGTTTTGCCTCAACATGCTTATTTATATGCCTTGCGGCCGAGTATGAGCCCTCTGCAGGCAATCTGAAAGAGAAATAGACATCTACATTATAAGTGAGCTGTCCTCTTTCTCATCCTTTCCCCGCACCCCTCCTTCGCAACTCACAAAGAATTCTTTCATGACAATGGACGGAGAACGGCTTCATGAAAATAAATAGCCAAGAAGCAATATGGATTTAATTGCCTGTGCTGCTGCATTGCTAAAATAAAACAGCTGTGATCACATACTGAGATAAAACCATTGTTCAATAAATACGTCTTATTAAACGTTGCTTCAACGATGATGACTTCAGCTGCCCAATGACAAAGTGGGCCTGCTTCCTGGACCACCCATCGCTCCTAGGGTATCGTGATATGACCAGCCTCGATGTGAGCCCCTTTTGCTTGGGTGGAACATTCAGGCCTGTATTTGCAGATGTAATAGATCCTGTAGTTCACCAATGGGTTACATCATGGTAACTTGGATTTCTTTAAGGGCTACTAAAAACAATGTCTGTTGTAAGCAGGAGAATGGACAAATGATGAGTTGGATAAGTTGGATGGACATATACATACATCATTCATTTGTTGTTGTTGTTATTATTATTATTATTATTATTATTATATCCCACCTTTTGCCCAATGCAGGGCCTCAAGGCGGCTTTACAAAATTAAAACATATACAGTTAAAACCTATAAATGGAAATATACAAAAGTTAAAAGTATAATTAAATATGCTTCAATATTAAAGCATTTTAAATACACATAACAATTTTAAGAGTCCTATGCATAGACAGAGACCCAAACTATAACAAAAAAAAGTTTTTGACTGCCTCCAAAAGCACATGTATTATAGTTTTAGCATATATATATATATATATATATATATATGGAAATGGATCAATACAAAACATAAAAGAACAGGTTACTCAGTAGCACAATAAAACAATCAGACAGAGAGAGAGAGAGAGAGAGAGAGAGAGAGATTTAACATTAGCAATTAAATCCCAGGTTATTATTTACCGAACAGATAAATCCAATACTGAAATATCATAAACTATACAGAAAAGGAAATTATATTTTTAGAACAACAAACATATTATTAAAAATGTTCAGTGAACAAACAAAAGTGTTTGGATGGATTTGCAGTATGTAGACCCGGCTTCTGCATGTATATCACAATCTAGAAACAAATTTCTATAAATGCTTCTGGTGCCTAAACCAACCAATCTTTGAAGGATTCATTTTTCATTAAAAAAGAAAAGAAAAAGACACAAAGCTTGAGCTACTGGTTGCTTGTTTGTTATCAGCTCTAGCTGATAACATAGCCTATTTTCAAACACAATATAGAAAATATCAGCAGTTCTAAACAAACATGCCTTCTTTTTCAATGGCGGAGGCTTGGATACTCTTATGAATGGGTCATATATATATATATATATATATATATATATATATTGCTTGCAGCATATTTAGTCTGCAAATACAACAGACAACTGGAAGAATTGGTACTGTGTATAGGAACAGACATTATGCGAATGTCAGCTACGTCAATTTAAAAAGTAATTTTCTAGCCTTGAGACTGAGAAACCCAGATGTAAGGAAGAGCTGAGCAGGTTTTCTAGTGGCTGTGACTGAAGAAACATAACTACCTCCCCCCCCCAAAAAAAGCAAATATGTGCTTCTCTTCGTGCAAATAGATACCCACTTTGTGATATTTTTAGCTTAGAAATATCAAATATATATCTTGTAACGAATATATATTTAAGGGAACAATAAAATGTGTTCCCATTAAGTTACTCTTTTGTGCAGTTATAAGACATTTTTCTTCAAACAAGCATGTTTTCCACTAGAATCAAAAATCATTCTACACAAATAATGCTGTATATATATTTAAAACAAAACAAAACAGGAGCCTCTTGAAAACAATACAATCTGCTAGGATGAAGACTCCCCTCTAGTGGACACAGGAGGTGTAACCATTCCTTTTAAGTAATGGTTTAAATTAGGGATGTGCACTGGATCGGACCCGATCCACGATCCGAGTCCGGTCCAGTGGGAAATCGGATAAATTATCCGATTTCCGATCCCGCAGCTGGATCGGCCGATCCAATCCGAACCGGTCCGAAAAAGCTCCGAACTGGTTCGGCGGATCGGCGGATCGGCGGGCGCCCACTGGCGCCCACCGCCGCTTCCATTGGTGGGCGCCAGCGGGCGCCCGCCGATGAAAGTGGACAGCGGGGGGGAGGAGGGGGGCACTTACCTTCTCGGCCCGGTGGCTCCCGTCCGGCGCCGGCGCCTACTACTACTAGCAGGCTCCGCGGTCATCACCCGGCGCGCTACTCTAGAGCAGGCCGCGGAGCCTGCTGGTAGTAGTAGGCGCCGGCGCCAGACGGGAGCCACCGGGCCGGGAAGGTAAGGAGGGGGTGCGTGGAGGGGAGGAGGGGGCGCGCAGAGGGGGGAGGGGGGACGGGGGCCCTTACCTTTCCGGCCCGGCGGCTCCCGTCCGGCGCCGGCGCCTACTACTCCCAGCAGGCTCCGCGGCCTGCTCTAGGGTGGCGCGCCGGGTGATGTCATCACCCGGCGCGCTACTCTAGAGCAGGCCGCGGAGCCTGCTGGAAGTAGTAGGCACCGGCGCCGGACGGGAGCCACCGGGCCGGGAAGGTAAGGAGGGGGTGCGTGGAGGGGAGGAGGGGGCGCGCGGAGGGGGGAGGGGGGAGGGGGGCCCTTACCTTTCCGGCCCGGCGGCTCCCGTCCGGCGCCGGCGCCTACTACTCCCAGCAGGCTCCGCGGCCTGCTCTAGGATGACGCGCCGGGTGATGTCATCACCCGGCGCGCTACTCTAGAGCAGGCCGCGGAGCCTGCTGGAAGTAGTAGGCGCCGGCGCCGGACGGGAGCCGCCGGGCCGGAAAGGTAAGGAGGGGGTGCGTGGAGGGGAGGAGGGGGCGCGCGGAGGGGGGAGGGGGGAGGGGGGCCCTTACCTTTCCGGCCCGGCGGCTCCCGTCCGGCGCCGGCGCCTACTACTCCCAGCAGGCTCCGCGGCCTGCTCTAGGATGGCGCGCCGGGTGATGTCATCACCTGGCGCGCTACTCTAGAGCAGGCCGCGGAGCCTGCTGGAAGTAGTAGGCGCCGGCGCCGGACGGGAGCCGCCGGGCCGGAAAGGTAAGGAGGGGGTGCGTGGAGGGGAGGAGGGGGCGCGCGGAGGGGGGAGGGGGGAGGGGGGAGGGGGGCCCTTACCTGCCCGGCCCGGCGGCTCCTGTCCGGCGCCGGCGCCTACTACTCCCAGCAGGCTCCGCGGCCTGCTCTAGGATGGCGCGCCGGGTGATGTCATCACCCGGCGCGCTACTCGAGAGTAGGCCGCGGAGCCCGCTGGTAGTAGCCGCCGGCGCCGGACGGGCCGAGAAGGTAAGCAGTGGCGGGGAAGGGGGCTTACCCCCCCCCCCCGGAGCCGTCCGCTTCTATCCGCTGGCGCCCGCGGGCGCCAGCGGATGGAAGCGGGCGGCCCCAGGGGGGGTAGGGAGCGCGGGGGAGGGGGTTTACCTGCCGGGGCCGTCCACAGCGGACGGCCCCGGGGGGGGAGGGAGTTAGGCCCCCCCTTACCCACCCGCCGCCATTTTTTCCTCATAGACTTGCATTGCAATGCAAGTCTATGGGGAAAAAAATGGCGGCCGATCCAAAAATGTACGATTTTTGGGTCGGGATCGGACTCGATCCGGTCCGGGGGGCCTCCGATTTTGTCCGAACCGGTCCGGGACAAAATTGGAGGTCCCGATCCGGGTCCCGATCCGATCCGGGGGGTCCGTGCACACCCCTAGTTTAAATTCTCCTGGAGTCTCAGAGCCTATCTACATACGCAAGATAAAACACTTTGAAAACAGTTTGAAAACTGTATATGGAGTGTGTCCTGGGCCCCAACAGTTCTCAAAACTGTTTTAAACCGTTTTAAAACAGTAGTATAGATAGGCTCTGAATGTATTATGAAGTATTTCAACCTACCATTGCAAAAGTCTGTGATTTGACCAGGTGCTTTATTTTTCCAACAATGTCTGCAAATGACATCATAACTACACTTAAAACATTTTTTTCCCCTGAGAGTGTGGGCAGAATCCAAGAGGCGCTTACACCCTTGCAATACTTTTCCACCCCACTGATTCCCTTCTGCAGGTGTGGGTCCTGCTGATTGTGTTGCACAAGAGAGGGGAATTTAGCATTTGTTAAGGAAAGCCTTGAAATGACCTGAAATGCTCATTTCTGGAAGAAGGCAAGTCAACAGAGCTTCCTTGTGTGAGCTCCACTGACTGCCTCCTTCCCGAAACAAGGGTTTCCACTAATTTTCGATTGTCCCGGAAGTGCTACATCATCATTGCACAAGCAGTAGGGGCCACTGGTGCTGCGCAATCAGTGGGGCAGAAGAGAATCGGCAGGGACGTATGAGCCCCATCTCTAAGTAGGGCCAGCATCAAGGGTAAACATGATAGGGCAACTGCTGAGGGCCCACATCCCAACAGGGACCCACTGACAAGAGCCCCCTGCTTGTTCATTGCAACCTGCTTGTTCACCTGACTCTTGCTCTGGTCTAGACAACAGAGGAGGTGAGACGGAGGAGCGGCAGGAGATGCCACTGCTGACTTGCTCGCTGGCCCTCTGTGAGCAAGCAAGTGCAGGCAAAAGTGAGAAAGGGTGTGAGGAGCAAGAAGGTAGACTCATAGGCAGAGTTCGGATGGCATGTTAGGCAACAGAGGGGGGTATAGTTAACTCACCGTGTGTGATATTGCCGGTACTCCCCACGTGACTTATTGTCCCACCCGTCACGCGGCTGAAAGTCCCGTCGTCCTTCCAGGCAGCTGGTGCTCCTCCCTCAGTTCTCCCGGCCATATCCCAGCATGCACTGCAAGTTCTGCCAGATGTACAGGAGTGGATGGAGCACTTTCGGCCGCTCCTGCCAGAGAACTCTATGGCCAATGGAAATAATGCACAGTACATGCAACGGAGCCCGCCACACAACATTTTAATCAACAAGTCTCCAGATAAACAATGGAGCAGCACTTTGTTTTTCTCCATGGGTTAAATGGAAAAAATAGCATACCGTGAGTTGTTTGTACCCCCCCCCCACAACACGATAAGCAACACAATGGATGACTGATTCTTTACCACCACCACCTCACCGTTGCTTATCGTGTCATCCAAACCCAGCCATCGTCTTGCCCAAAGGCCCTGAAATACCTGGAGTCGGCACTGTCTCCCAGCAACTCTCCTGCCACTGCCACCTTACCTCCAACACAGGCTTCAAGAAATTCCAAGGTGGCTTCTTAAGCTCCCAAATTTAAAAGCAGGTTTAGAAATTGACACAGGAGCTTTTTAAAAGGACATTTGTGGGAGAAGGTGGTGCAATGGACAGAGTATCAGACCAGGACAGGCGAGACTCAGCCTAAAATCTCAACTTAAGCCATGAACATCATAGGAAAAGCCTGAGGTAGTCACAACTGCCCAGCCAACCTATCTCAAAGAAAGAGGGGGGAAAGCATATATGCCATCTTCCACATCTATTGTAGGAGATAAGGTGGGATTTTTTTTTTAAAAATGCACTAAAATAAAATAAAAATACTGATGAGCAACTTTGTCTGAACTGCTCTAAAGCAGTGGTCTTCAACTGGTGGGTCGCAACCCCAAAGTGGGTTGTGAGATCAGTCCAGATGGGTTGTGGCAAAGCTGTTGCCGCCATGTTGGGCTTGGAGAAAATTGTGAAAGTGGGTCCCTTGTTGCAGGCTGGGAGTCTGAGATGGGTCTCAGGTCTGAACCAGTTGAAGAGCACTGCTCTAGATGACCATTTCAGTCAGTGAGGGGCAACAAAAAGATTTAAGGCAGTGGGAGCAAGATTCCCATTGAGTATAAAACCCTGTTCTTCGATATATTTAAACTTAACAGTACAACCCTATGCATGCCCATTGGGTTCTCTAGGATGTACTCCCAGGTTAGTGTATATACACTTTCCTGAGAATAACTTTCATTGTAAACAATATGATTTACTTCTAAATAGATATAGGAACATAAGAAGATAGCAAGCTGCCTTATACTGAGTCAGACCGTTGGTCCATCTAGCCCAGTATCGTCAACACTGACTGGCAGAAATGGCTCTCCAGGGTTTCAGTTAGGAATACTTCCTGCCCTACCTGGAGATGCCAGGGATCGAACCTGGGACCTTCTGCATGCAAAGCAGATACTCTACCACTGAGCTACTTAGAAAGAGAACTGTGTCTACTAATCCTGTTAGACACTTCACTATAGTTCAGGATTAGTTTTAGTACCAGGATTGCCTTCATTACAGGAATAACCCCAGTTAGATATTTAGGATTTTATTATTTTACTTGTATTTTAGAAATTATTGTTATTTGTATGCATGATGTATATATGTACTATTACTTCTATGAATATGTTTGATTTACTATGTTATGGCCTGTGGTTTCAACAATAAACTACTACTACTACTACACAGAGCTACCTCCCCTCCCTGCAATGTATAGAATTGAAGTGCAAATTGCAACAAAAAGCAATGCAGTGTATTTTAAGACTACTTATTGTACTATTATTGTGGTGACATTTTAAGATCTTGTAATAGCTATAGCAATGTTTTCAGCGCCTGTCAAATAATTACACTTTCTCTTTAAAGCAAAGGAATTTGTGCCTTCGACATTCACACATAGCAAATATATGTAAAGTGCAACTCTGTGCATGTTTACTCTGAAATAAGACCCACTGGGGTTTTATTTGGTTTGAATCCTACTCCATTACTTGGTTGGGATCCTACTCTATGGCATAATTTGGATGTCAGTTTAGGCAACAGAGGGGTTAATAACACACTCACCATGCGTTATGTTCCCAGTGCTTGCCACATGACATGCTGCCCCACCCCCAGTCGCACAGCTGAAAGTCCCGGCATCCTTCTGGGCTGCTGCTGCTCCTCCCTCCCTCCCCCTCCCCCTCAGTCCTCCAGCCACATCCCATCATGTACCGCAAGTTCTGCCGGCTGTATAGGAGTGGCCGGGGGTGGGTGAGTGGGTGTTCGGCCGCTCCTGCCGGGGAACTCTATGACTGACTGGAATAGTACACGGCGAGAGGGGGGATCCCAACACACAACACTTTAAGCAGCGGATTTCGGGATAAACAACTGAGCAGCCTGTTGTTTTTCCCCATTGTTTAATTCACCAAAATAGCATACTGTCAGTTGTGTGTGCATTGTGTGTTGCCCGACACACAACACAATAAGCAACACAACTGATGGTTGATTGCCCCCCCCCCCCCGTTGATTATCGTGTCATCCGAACTGAGCCTATTACTTGCTTTAGGTGCAATCCTATGCATGTTTAGATAGAAAAAAGGCCTACAAATCCCAGGCTGAAGTTGTAGGCTTTTTTCCTGTCTAAACATTCAGAAGATTGCAACTTTACTTACTTTTACATAATTGAGTCATTTATATTATTTATTTACTACATTTCTAATCCACCCAATAACTAATGTTTTAATGGTTGATACTGTTTATTGATTCCTCTTGACCTAGAATTGAGTAAAGACTTTATTGGTCCTTTATTGGTGTTAATCAGGTTTTCAATATTAATCTTGATTATACTGTTTCATTATTGTGTTCTGTGTTTTCTTTTGCTTTTAATTTGAGAGTGTTTTCCCTAAAAGGCAGCTTATAAATCTTCTAAATAAATGTGTGCAACTACCATGACTGAGCAGACAATAAGATTTACAAATACACATATGGCAGATATTTGTACAAACTCCTGCTGATTCTTGGGAATTTGATTAGCGTGCTTGCTATTTGCATCTCCCTCTCCGTCGGCATGCATTAGACTGATTGTTGTAGCTGAGCCAATGTGGATTTTCTTTATGGTTAATCTGATTAAGTAATAGCATGGGATTGTGATGTCAATGTACCAGAAACAGGGAAGCGATGCCTGTTTCAAAGAGGAAGGCGGACTTGGCCTGTGAAAGGCAGGTCATCAGCTTAAAATAGAGTGAGGCAAATTGCAACTGCAGAAAACAGCCTCTCCTGGTCAGCACAGGTTAGAGCAAGGCATTGGCTTCTAACGGACTGCAGGTAAAAGACTATCATTAAATGCCAAGATATTTGTAATTGGGGAGAAACCTCTAATTAAATAATTGGATTTTGATTCCTAATTAGTTACAAAAAAAAATCTGCTAAAAGCAGAATACCTTCACAATAGGTGTGAGCAACTGTTCAAGACCTTAAAAGTCTACCAGAAGTTCTTTTAAAAATTGCATATATTTTTTTCTATATTATACACAAATATTTCTCTCTGAGTTAATAAAAGCTTTAATTTTACTGTGCTGTTAGCAGATGCTGGATGTGATTATTGTGAATTAACAAAAGAACTCTAAGCATTGCCAGCTTTGACTTAATGTCTTTAATGGTTTCTTCCTGTGCTGGCAATTTAGCAGGATGTTTTATTAAGATGGACTGCAATATTATTGATCATTAACCGTTCTGCAAATGCATTTTGAGGAGGTTAGTTAGACATTGCACCATGTTGTTATTGAGCAAGGTTAGGCAAGCTGGTGGTCTATAGAAGTGTTGGGACTACAATTCCCATAATACAATTCTCATTTTGGATGGGGCTGATGGGAGTTGATGTCCCAAACACTTGGACAGTTCCAGGTTACCTACCACTGCTATGGGATCTTGATCCTTAAAAAATGACATGTTCCTCATATAGATTCCCCTATTGTATCTTTGCTCTCTAAAGCCATGAATGAGCCCAGGTTTTAGCATTATGAGAGATGGAGGGAAACTTATAGAATCATAGAATAGTAGAGTTGGAAGGGACCTATAAGGCCATAACATCCACCCCCCCCCCTGCTCAATGCAGGAATCCATCTTAAAGCATACCTGACTGATGACTGTCCAGCTGCATCTTGAATGCCTCTAGTGTTGGAGAGCCCACAACCTCCCTAGGTAATTGGTTCCATTGTTGTACTGCTCTAACTCCTGATGTCCACCCAGAATCTGGCTTCTCTCCATTCTCTATTCTCTCTATTCATTTCTCCACATCATGCATGGGTTTAAGAATGTAAGAAGAGCCCTGCTGGGTGTGACCCAAGTTCTGCTAAATCAGACCATGAGTGCTTTCTCTCTCCAATCTTTGGCTGATTCAGCACTATGGGGAAATATTAACCTATTGTACAGGATTTTTCTTTTGGAATTACTAAACCAAACAAAAGTCTGTTTGGGATATGTACCAGAGGAGTAGGGAGGAATAGTTTACCTGTGGCTTATCCTGCACTGAGGAGCAAGTCAAACTAGTTGACCTTTGAGGTCCTTTCCAACTCTATCACTCTTTGTGGATAGTCTTGGTTGGGTTTTTGTAATGTGGAATGATAGCTTTAGTTACATGATAACTTTGGTTGCATAGATCCATGTGTCTATTCCAGAGAAGAAACAAATCTGGGACTGAAGTCCAGACTATGAATGTTGCAGAGAAATCCTTTACTCTTTTTGTTCAACCAAATTCCGCAGTGTGCCTGACATGGTTTGCATTTGTGTACTGAGCCGTGGCTTTCCCCCAGAACTCCAAGAACCCTAACTCTGTAGAGAAATTGGTGCGAATCTGCAGTCCAGTCCAAATTTGTGTGAAAATCAGCCAAACTTTGCACAAATTAAGAAAGACAGAAAATTCAGGAACTGGCTTGACATGCTCCCAACCAAGTTAGACTCTGCACTGGAAAATGGACAGTAGTCCAGGAGGCCAATGAAAGCTCATCAAGCTCCACCCCACAAACAGATTCCTCTGGCATCCCTAGTCCATACCTAGTCTCCACAGAGAGCACCATATCTCTGTGGGCAGAGACGATCTCCAAGATTAACACCATTTTGCCACTGACAGCCATCCAGTTCCAAGGTAGTGGTAAAGTTGGAACTAACCACAGCCTAGAATACAATACCATCTGCATATTGCCTAAATAGCCCATCAGTTACAGGTGTGGCCCTATCATCCATGATTTCCTGGCATTTCACAGCTTGAGTAAAGAAGGAAAGCCAAAAATATTTTTGGTCTTTGATTAGGTTTTGAGGAAACACTGCCTACAACTCTACTATGATTATTATTTCAGGAAACTTGACACTACTGTCCAGAATACTTTAAGTAACTAGCAAGCATGGGAAGCCTGATAAGGATTGGGGCCATGATGTGGAGTAGGGGGCAGGGCTTTAACTCTTTGTCCCTGTGTGCTGCAGTCCCGATTCTGGTTAGGTCTGCCACCCCTGTGATTTAAATTGATGAAAAGCTCCTGTCCCTGCAAATGGAAGTTTTTGTTCACAAGAAAATAGTAGTCACAGAGGTCCTATCTCATTGGCATCACAGTGTGTGTGTGTGTGTCCAAATTTGCGAACTACTGCTGCTAATTGTATGACTGGCATCGCCTCCAGTTTGGTTCTAAAAGGACCCCGTAAGTAGTTTGTTAGGTTTGCTGCTAGTGAGTGCTGCTGCTGCTGCTATTTGTTGGCACAGCACTCACACAGCCTGATTGATTTCCTGAAACCTGACAGAGAGCACCATATCTCTGTTGGCAGAGACGGTCTCCGAGATTAACAAGTTAAGCTGCCTTGGAATTCCTGTATGATGGATGATCACGGGTTGCCAAGCTTTTATTTTAATGGTCCCTGTTGCTAAGCCAACTATATTACAGGACATTTGGGAGACCATTACAAAAAGAAAAATAATTTTCAGTTCAGCAAATTGAATTTAACTTCTAAAAAATGAAAGGTTCATTAATCAACTGCTTTTTGTGCTGTCTTGACTATTGGCCATGACGTAAAATATAGCTAACAATGAATTCAACTGGTACTGGAAGGTTTTAAATGATATTATCAGAGCACAACGCTATGGAAGAACAGTGAAGAGCTTCTACATCGTCCCCGAAGGGACAATGCAAACATTAGCACCTCATTATTTATTTTGCTTATAATGCAATGCTATACGTATCTACCGAGTGATGGCCACCAATTTGGATGGCTTTAAATGGGGTTGGATAAATTCCTGGAGTAGAAGGCTATCAGGGCTACTAGTCCTGATGGCTATATGCTACCTCCAGTATCAGAGAGAGTTGCTCGGGAACTTGGGAGGGAGGGTGCTGTTGTACCATGTCCTGCTTTGTTGGTCCCTGGTCGACAGCTGGTTGGTCACTGTGTGAACAGAGTGCTGTGCTAGATGGACCCTCGGTCTGATCCAGCATGACTCTTCCTATGTTCTTATTACTTGATATGGCAACCATCAAGTGATGAACATACATTTGTGGCTCGTTCCTAAGGCATACTTTACAGAGAATGTATACCCTTGAGTGTTGGACTAGATGGACTCCTGGTCTGATCCAGCATGACTCTTCATATGTTTTTAATTCCCATTGAATCTAATGGAGACTTCCTACCAGGTAAATTGTTATGGGATTTCAGGTTTAGACAGCAATCCTGATCTCTATCTAATTAGGAGGGTTTTTTCATGCCTACTCTCAAAGCAATTTTCGGGGGAGGAACAGCACCACTGTAACACCCAGGGCCAAAGTGTCAAAGGTAGGCACAGTTGGGCACCTGCCAAGGGCCCTCACCTTAGCAGATGCCCACTGATGAGAGTCCCCTGGAGCCCATCGACAAGCATCCCCCTCTTCTTCACCATTGCAACAGGCTTATTCACCTGTGTCTTGCTCTGACCCAAGCAGTGGTGGTGATGAGAAGGAAGAGCAGTAGATTCCAATGTCTCTATTCTGATGGGCAGGAAATCTCCAAGACCTCAGGGGGAGATCCTGCTACCTGTGAAATGCCTAGGAGTTCACCTAGCAATGTATCCATGCAAACGATGTCTTCTACGTACCACTGAGCTATGGCTCTTCTCACTTAACTTCATCCCTGGATGTTAATCGTTCAGGGACTTCAACATCACCCAGGGACTTCAACAACAAAGGATAACTTATATGACTATAAAACAGCCATGAAAAGCTTGATTATACATCACAAGCATATCCAACTGTAAATGCCATGGAACAATAATATATGTAGTTTCTTGACATTTCCGAGGTCTTTCAGGACATAAGGAATTGATCAAAGGTCCCAGGGCTGGCCCAAGACATTTTTTTTGCCTGAGGCAAAGAACAAAATGGCGCCCCTCCCATTCCAGGTACAAAAGCTGACTGGACCGGCAGACTAACCTTTCTTCAGGACTGACAGTGGGACAACAAGCAAGCTTAGTGGACACAGGACTTGGCTGCATAACCCCCACCTCTCTCCTCCAATACCTTATTAGGGTGACCATATGTCTGGAAAAACCAAGACATGTCAGGATGTTTGGCAACAACTCCAGGAAAGGGGGGAAATTATGAAATTTGAAGAAAAATCTGGATTCTTCCCATCCTCCCCCCACACAAAGGGCAGCTCTACTTCATAGTCAATGGGAACTAACAAAAATGCTTACAGCTCAGTCATTTTTACAGATAAAGAGATGAAACTTGGAACCTGATAGCCTTTAGGTAGGGCTTTAACCATGCCATATTTGAAGCAGATCCGTTCATCCATTGATTTTTCAGATTTTTTTTAAAGTTTGAGATTTTAAAATTATTTTTTAAAAAAATCAAAGAAAAGAGATGAAACTTGGCACTTTAATATATCTTAAGTAGGGATTTAGCCATGCCAAGTTTGATGCAGATCCATTCATCCACTAATATTTAGGATTTTTAAAAAAATTTGAGGTTTTAAAATTAAATTTTTTATAAAACCATCATTTTTAAAGATAAGACTGGGTCATTTTAATTTTCAAGCATGATGAGGTCAATGCGGTACATGAGGGTTGTTTTGATGGGATCCTCCAGGTTTCCTTGCTACCTGGGGTATCTCCTGGCCCAATGCCTGCTAAGGCTGGCTAAAATAACTGTAACGCCTGTGTAACATGGGAAGGATATGTCATATTCATCTTGCCCAATGCCTCCCCTTGATTTTCCTGCTATTAAGCCACATCCACAGCACAAGCTAACCCTCATCTACACACAAGCAGATTCATCCAGCTCATAAGGTGACATTGGAAGTGGTAAAACATCAGCTTGGTCTGCGATGAAAGCATTGAATCAGTCCTGGACTACAGTCAATTTAGAACAAGTAGTATGAACAAGGGATAACGCTAGTGAGATGCTAACAAGCTCCAGAAATAAATGGACTTTGTTGCTTGGTTCTTTAGTCTGCCCTTGCAGATATATGAGGATGGATTTTAAGAGGGCATCCTAAGAAGAGTCTGCAAAACACACCGTCACCACATTGAGATTTGCTAGGCTCCATTCCTGATCTGGCGCAAACATAAAATTGTCATTGGTCCATAGTTGGCATGCTAGATGTTAAATCATGCCTGGCAAGGGAGACTTTGATCTGGAAAGAATCTGGATCTATTACTATTTCTCTATTGGAACCAATGAAGATCTATCACCCCCTACTATTGACATAGTCCTGCCCATGTTGTCTATGGCATGAATGCATCAGACAGTATGGCTGGAGTCTTCTATAGAAAGTACAAACGGCTATGTTTACTTGAGTAGCACTATACACATTTGGCAGTTCACTTAGCATGGTTCAATAGTCATATTTTGGAATGTGGGTGCATATGCAGCTGACATCTCTCTACTAAGTGAATTTAAGTGCAAACCCAGAACAATGGGTTGTTCATGGGTTGTTTCGCAAGGCAGCCGGCAAGAGAAGCAAAAAAAATCAAAAAAAAAAATCCAACCACTCTACATGCCAGTACTACAGCACCATAAAGGCATTTAGTATACAGAGAGGGAGAAGTCCAAGGCAGAGAGAAACAAACAACCTAGGGATTGAGAAAAGAAACTATGATTTGTTTGATTATCTGCCAGACAAACCCTGGGTAAAGCAACAAACCATGGATCTGTGTTACGCGCAAACTAGGTCAGTATTTGAAAGAGATATTATGGCTCGTCCTTCGGAACCATCTTGCTTTCACAAATGATACTATGAATTGAGCAATCATTCCTTCCAACACAGCAACATTTTTCTATGCTGAACAGATCTAGTATGACATTCTAACCTCTAAACTTTTGTTACAGATACAGGATTTGAAATTCCAGACAAATTTGTGGTGGGATATGCTCTTGACTATAATGAGTACTTCAGAGACCTAAATGTAACTGCACTCATTTTCACATTTAATAAACGTTGACATATGTTATTTGTTTAGCACGTTTATATTATCTTTCACCTCTCTTGTCCTCTCCTACTTCTCTCCTGTCTTTCTTCATTCCTTCCCACTCCTTTTTATTCTGCCTGTTCTGATCTTCTTGTTCAGCCATGTTTTTGCTTCAGGGCAGGTGCTTTCACAAGAGAGCCGCTAGGACTTAATGCTATCCTTCCAAAAACCACCCATTCTAGAAGTGAGGGGAACAGTAGTCCTTGGGAAAACTACATTTCCCAAGAGCCATCCACTCCCCTTGTTCTAGCACATTGTTATACAGTGCACAGGGTGCTGTGGACGGAGAGATCTCCCTCCTTTCTCCCCACATGGGCAACTTGTACTGTCTAAAGCCAGAATATAAATACAACAAACCATTTGACATATTCAGTAAACAGATGTATGGATACATAGCCCTTTTGCAATGAACTATACATATAAATATGAGAAATACAATATTTAGACTCATTCTGTCCATCTCCCCCACCCCCATGTTTTTGGAAACATGTCTCATATTTTCTTACATTGCATTTTCTTAGGTGCCAAGGCATATTTTGCTATTTGTGTGATAATGAATACACATTTGTCTACAAGCAGTGTACATATCTGATCTGGCAGCAGCGGCAGGAAGAGGGGGGGGGGGTTATTTGACAGTGTCCACAGAAACAAATAAGACATTTCTGCCGAGGATGGTCATATAAGGAACAATGTGAAATATCCTCCATCTTCCCAGACTCACAAGCAAAACTTTAGTGGGTAGAGGCATTATTAAATCTCCCTTCCAAAAAAGCAGAGAGCATACACTGGAGATGTAAAGGTGTACATTATTTTCTTACCGGAGCTGCGGTAAGTGTAAAAAAGTAATGCTCCAACCCAAATGTTGTTTTATATAATGGGTAACAATTAGAATAAGACATTTATGAAACTGAATACAAATCCCACAAATTCTCTTTAAACGTCTGCTTAACTCTATTAGAAGAGAAAGTAGGCAAAGCTTCAGTATTGATCCCACAGGCATATAAACTGCTTTTAGCTGAATTTACCCCATGATGGAATGGTAGCACCACCACTGGTCCTGCCTTTTGCAGCCAGTTTGGGTAAAGTGGGTTTAAAGTGGGTTTAAAAGGAAAGGGGGCTGGGACTGGGTATTGGACAGTATCTGGGAGGATGACTTTTGAAGCTGGATTGACTGAGGGAACAAACATCACGGTGTCTGGTGTTTTTTTTTTTTTTTTAAGCCAAATGCCAACACTTACTGGTCTGTAACACAGGATTATACAATTGTGTGTGTATGTGTGTGTGTTTTTCTTCTTCTTGTTGTAGCATATCTGCATTTTGAATGAGAAAGCCAAGGAGAAATATAAAGTCTGATTGTGTCATTAACTAGACCAGGAGGATAAACAGCCTTTGCATGAACAGAATCAAGATCCTTTTTTAAAAAAATATATATTCAGAAGACATCTCAAGTTTGCAAAACAACAAGTTGCCATGAAGGCATATTCTGCAGTATAGTTTCTCTAAAATTAATGTTACAAATAGCGTCTGTTTATATTACATCCCAGAATGCCTCTTGTGTAATAATACAGAATAGATTATCTTCATACTGTTAAATTGAAATGTACCCTTCAGTGAAAGCATTCTTATGTAATTGCAGTGGGGAAGAATGACATTTAATTTGGCTGACCTGTTGAAATTCTAAAGTAATGTTCGTCAGTTGTAAACTAGAATGCCACATTGTTGAACAAGCTATTTGCAGAACCATTTTAGGTGCTATAGGTTAATTAAATCCATTTTGCAAACCGTACACATTACATAGAAGCCACCTTGTTTTGTGGAATCAACAGGATTGTAAAATAAATTTGAAGCTAATTGGAGAGCCGTATACCAGTATAACACGGCCACAGCATGTTCTCCTATACTCTCTATGCATGTGCAAAAATCAGCATTTTAATTGTTATTGGGAATCGGGCTTGCTTGATGAACCATCATAACAAGGTCCAATAGACTTTATTGTCCTTATAATTATTATAGAACCATTGGCGTGCATGGCATTCTACAAATAAAACAAGCAAAAGCAAAGATAGATCCTCAACCCCACGGTACACACAATCAACAATTTGAGAGTGGATGAGAGAACACTAGGAGGAAAAGAATGGGATGGGGCAAGCAAGACTAATAGTGCAGTGTAGTGGCTAGAGTGTTGGACTGGGAGTTGGGAGATCCAGGTTCTAGTCCCCACTCGACCATGGAAACCCACTGGGTGACTTTGGGCCAGTCACAGACTCTCAGCCCAGCCAACATCACAGCATTGTTGTGAGGATAAAATGGGCAGGAGGAGGACGATTATGTATGCCTGCTTGAGTTCCTTGGAGGAAAAAAGGCGGGATATAATGCAATAATAAATAAAATAACAGATGTCACCAATTAGTTACATGAATTTAGATTTTTCAAAGTGGCCCTACATTTTACACCACAATGATGTTTTAAACTTTATGTTCAGACATCACTCCACATTCATGGGGACTGAACAAAGTGTGGCGCTGCCCGTGGTTACTGTACCAAAACAGCACTTCACAGCCCTGTGCTAGGTTTCAGAGGGAGCCCTCAGCGAAGTATCCTCTGGTGGGTCATCTCCTGGAGCCCCAAGCTTACATGGTGGAAGCCTAGGCTGACCAGATAAAATCCAGGTCAGGGCTGATGTAACTTTAACAGCTGTAGAGAAAAGGGAATTTCAGCCAATGTCATTTGTATGCAATTAGTTCCTGGTGATATTCCCTCTTCATCACAACATTTAAAGGTGCATGCACTATACTAGAGTGACCATATACAAAAGAAGGCAGGGCCCCTGCAACTTTAACTGTTGTGATGAAGAGGGGATTTCACCAGGAACTAATTGCATACAAATGACACTGGCTAAAATTCCCCTTTCTCTACAACTGTTAAAGTTACATGAGCCCTGACCTGGATTTTATCTGGTCACCCTATGGAAGCCACAACACTTTGATGAGCAGCAGCCAGTTTGGAGCCACCATTTAAATTTCCCACAATGCCTTGGAGTGATGCCACATCAGTAGCATTGTGGGAAAGTAAAATGGGGGACAGCTTCCAGGCCCAGGTTCCAGTGTGTGGCGGGGATTGCAGCAGGTATCAGTGCAGCTGCCTGAGAATGCTGCACGTTGACTCGAGGTGTATGTTTGTGTGTGCACAGGGTGCCCCATCCACTACACGGCACATTTCTTCTTGCTGGCGCAACCATACATACCTGTTCTTGTGGAACTTCACAATAGCATCACAGCTCCACATGTGCACTAGTTCCGCTGGAATTAGGGCACCGAACAGATCACATTGTCTGTCCATTCAGATCATCAGGTGAGAGAAATTCTGCACAATCCTTCACCTTCAAAGACGAGGTTGGTTGGGATTCTTAGAAGACAAACACCACAACATCACTACAATATCGAACTTCCTTGCTCTGGGAGATCCCGCGTTGATGGTCTTTAGGCACCACTTGAAAATTCTGCTGTTGCTCCAGGGTTTTGATTTGGATTGCCAATGATATATTTTTTTATCTGTCATGTTTATTACTCACTGCTCAGCTGTTTTAGATTTGCTGTTTTAATATTTGTTGTTTTACAATTGTTATGAACTTGGTAGCTTTTATTCTGATAATGATGTATGCTGCCTCAGGTTCTTAAGAGATAGCACAGAAAGGCAGGATGTAAATATCTAAAATAAATAGAAAAATAAGCTGTTATTTATTGCTTCTTTGTCTCAATAACTTGGGTTCATCCAGCAACTACTCAGGCCAATCTAATTAAATCTGCATAACTCTTCCTGCATTGTATCTTAACAGAGCGAGTCTTATCTATGTTACTCAGAAGCAAATCCTATTGAATTCAGTGGAGAAAACTCCCTGGTAGATGTAGAAACCCAGGAAAACAAATCAGAAAAAATTGGGAGGGGAAGGGGGTACACAAGAGCTTTTCTAGTTTTTTATGCCCTTTTTTGGTCTGTTCCCCTCATCTTGCCCCAATCCCCACCCACAAATTGAAAAAAAAAGAACAATTGGGAATTGGGCTATATATACACACATATATTAGGATGTTGAATAAAATAGGGTGACCAGATAAAATCCAGGTCAGGGCTCATGTAACTTTAACAGTTGTAGAGAAAAGGGAATTTCAGCCAGTGTCATTTGTATGCAATTAGTTCCTGGTGAAATTCCCTCTTCATCACAACAGTTAAAGGTGCAGGCACTATACTAGAGTGACCATATACAAAAGAAGGCAGGGCCCCTGCAACTTTAACTGTTGTGATGAAGAGGGAATTTCACCAGGAACTAACTGCATACAAATGACACTGGCTGAAATTCCCTTTTCTCTACAACTGTTAAAGTTACATGAGCCCTGACCTGGATTTTATCTGGTCACCCTAAGTTATTCCGTCCATTCATTATTAAAATCATTGATCGAATGTATCTTTTACTGATAGACATTGAGGGATGCTCCAAATCATGCTCATTTTCCCAACATGGGATTAAAGTCACATAATCGTAATATATGAAGAAAATGTGCATTCTTGCCCATTTCAATTTTATTCTGTTGAGTCCTGTGTTTCTGGGCTTGTTCTCGTTAGATGAATGTACAGTGCCTTGCATAAGTATTCACCCCCTTTTGAGGGCAAGATAGTTGTCTTATAGACAAGAACATGAACATCTTAGAATGGCCCAAAACCCAGACCTCAATCCAATTAAGAATCTGTAGCAAGACTTGAAAATTGCTGTTCACCAATAGTCTCCATCCAACCTGACAGAGATTGAGCAATTTTGCAAAGAAGAATGGTAGAGACTTACCCAAAAAGACTCACAGCTGTAACTGTTGCCAACAGTGATTCTATCAAGTATTGCTCAGGGGCATAAATACTTATGAAACCAACAAATACCAGTTTGTTTTTGTTCACTTAACTTTTGTGCCACCATAAAAATATTTTGCACCTACAAAATGTTACATATGTTGTATAAATCAAATGGTAAACATGTCAATTAATTCCAGGTTGTAGCACAACAAAATATGGACAAGTCAAAAGGGGATGAATACTTATGCAAAGCACTGTAGTTCTAAAAGCCACATGTGAGAGAAACACTGTAAATTATCCTGACACTACAACCACATGCAACAGAACAATGTGTGGATTATTTTTAAAGCTTTGGTATGTGGAACTCACTGCTACAATTTCTTTACAGGAATTTTGCATTTCCCCTTTCCAAATCAAATGAATCAATACAGGATTGCAGTCTCAGTTTTATACACAGCAAGCTTTGGGGTAACAATATACTATCCAACTTTGGTGATATTAACAGCTGTCCTCATGAAAAGAGTTTTGCATGTGGAGGGAGGATAGACAGCTAAACTTGCCAATACAGCAATTACCACCTTTTTTCTTTTTATTATAATGCTCATAGACCCATGGGATATCAACAAGTTTTATATGCAAAGAAAACAATGACACATCAATGCTAATTACTCCAGGCAGATAAAACCTGGCTTGTCTGCAAACAAAGTACAGCCTTTCCCAACCTGGTTCACTCCAGATAGGCTGAACTACAACTCCCAGCATTCCCACAGTCAGCCATGCCATAACTCATACTCCAATACACCTAACATACAACCCAACACCACACTTCCCAAGACTGACTACTAAACAACCTCCTGCCTATTATAATATATCCCTCTGCCCCGCCCTACCCAAGGCGCAACATGTGATAGGCTAAACACCTCACACCGCCCATCGCAGCTCTCCAATCATTTCCCACTCCCCCCGAGCCTTTCGCTCCCTCCCCGTTCTTAACCTCATCACACCCACGCCCCTCCCACCCCGGTTTTTTTTTTCAGCCAATCGCAATCCCGCGTTTTGCACAGCGGCGAGAGCCAGCTGTCTCTCCTGCGCTTTGCATAACGAGGACGTAGAGGATGACTGGCCAGTCTGCGACGAGGAGCCAATGGGCGGGCTGGAGAGGAGGGAACACGCGCGAGATACAGCCGTTTGCCCTAGGCGATGAGATAGGCTCGGCGTTTTCAAGATGGCGGCTGTGCCGGACTCCGTCGATGAAGGGGAAAGGTAAACGTAACATCCCCCTCCCTTTCGGGACTGATGATTGACACGGTGCTCCTCCCATCCGCGTCGTGGGAAAAGGCGGGAAAATAGGGGAGGGGGATTTACTCGCGCCTACTGCTGTGTGAGGAGAAATATGAGGGGATTCGCGTATGATCCAAGTCCTCTCAGCGCAGTCCTTTACACACTTCCTTCTGAGTAAACCTAGTTATGACTGGGCTGTTTAACTGCAATCCTACGCGCCCATACTATGGATAGGTTCCTTCGAGCTCTGGTGCTTGGAGAATATGCAAGCTTTTTAATGGCTTATTTAAATAATTTAAAAAGAGCCATTAAAATCATGAATTCACAATAAAATATGAACATTTTATATAAACAGCAGAATAAAATCGTATCTATTCATCTCATAATCAGATGTTAGAAATATAAAGAGCTTTCACTGGTGCTAAAAAAAAATAAAAATCTAAAACCCCACATAAGCATAAGGCTTGGTGAATAATTCTGGGGAGAGTGTTGTAAAGAGATGTCCATGAGCTTTTAATAGCTAGACTGAAGCTAGCAGAGTGTTTTCCAGTTTCAACAAGTTTCCCTAGGGCAGAAATGAGAGCTGCCCACTGAGGTCCATGCAGAAATCCAGTTTCAGATATGGAGCTGTATACAGATTTTGTAAATAAATAAATAGTAAATAGTTTTAAAATAGCTGTAATTTTAGAGCAGCTCTTCCATCACAAGCAAAAGGTAACAGCTAGGAGGAGAGTTATGTCTCTTTCGAACTCGGGTCTAACTTTGCATTGAGTAGAACACAGCGCTTTGCATAATGAATGCTGGAATTTAAATGGACCGATCAATTCTGCAAAATGTGAAGTGATTTGGTTGGCTGGGGAATACTGGGGGTTGTAGGACTTTTTCCATGCCTTAAGTTCGTATGTAAAAAGCATTTTTGGAATTCTTGCTCAGGAATATGAAGTTGTTTCCTGACCTCTGTAAGAAAGGCTCTAATAAATAAATGAAATTAAAGGTTATTTCACTTCTTGGCATCTGAACACTGACAAAGCATGTTACCCTGCAGACTCATGTATGTAATGTAATTGACACATGGAACCTGAAAGCTGTCATGTAGCATGCCTATGCCTGCAAGAAATAGTTAACATTTTTTCATTATTTTCTCTGACTGAAACTGACCATGTTTTGTTTGTATCTGAAGTCCATTGGCCAGTGTAATGGCAAACCTTATGGACTTTGGAGTGGCAATTATTCTGTATTTATTAACCTGGACTAAAATGGGGGTGGGGGTTATGCAAAACTGCAAAATGTTTCAGTATTGAACTAAGATATTGTGTGCAGTTTAGGACTTGCTTTAGGGTATTGGAAATAGTTCTCTTATAAAACCAATAAAATGGGTCATGCTGCTCATAATAATCATCCCGCTCTTCTGTTTTGTTGATACTGCTTACTACATGACTAAACACAGTGTTATTAGTTTACCATCAATATTTGTGTTGTAGATAGTTCTGTTTGCCTCCAGGTGACAATATGGTGATTGTGGGTGTGTAGTGCATACGATATTATCTCACTGCATGTGCAAGAATATGAACAGACTTTCTTTACAGTGTAAAATTTCATATTCCTCCTATGCAAATAAACAATAACCCAGGAGTTAAAATTCTGTTGTTGTTTTATGAAATGTTTGTTTGTTTTTATTGTTCTAGAATGAACATGAAAGACAAAGCTAAGCTGCGGTTAAGGAAATTTGATGTTGGAGACCGATTTTCCCATTTACCACTAGCAAAAGCCTCTGTTCTTATTCCGCTGATGGTTAAAGATGGAAAACTGTGGGTTCTTTTCACTCTCAGATCAATGAAGGTATGTAGATCTGAAAGCCAAAAGTAATTTCATTCATAGCTTGTGAGATTGTCTGAAATAATTGTTGCCTGACAGTAATGTGGGTGCAAGGTGGGTGAGCATCCAACACAAAAAGAGAGAATAGACTCAAGATACTATAAACAAATTTATTGGCGAATGCCTGATGCATTCCAGCCTCTTGCTTTTTATTAGGCCTTTTTCAAGGGGCTGTAACAATACATACATAAAGCATGAATGAGACAACACTGAACTAAGCAACTAGGAAACACACATTGCAAGCACAACCTGTGCATACATGTAAACAATAACACGATTTCAGTATTACACATGAATGATTCATAAGGCACATTGCAAGTAAGGCCTATGCATACATTTCAATAGTATTTTTAAATAGTATGTCCTATACTATTTAAATGTTCTCTAGAATCTTAAGTTAACCAACATTAAAGTAATAATACTTAACAAAATGCTCTTTTAATTCCTAGCTGAGAAGGTCACCGGGAGAAGTCTGTTTTCCAGGAGGTAGAAGTGATCCAACAGACAGAGATGAAATAGCCACAGCTCTCCGAGAAGCCAAGGAAGAAGTGGGGCTGCATCCTGAACAGGCCGAAGTCATCTGTAGGCTTGTACCTGGAATAGATAAAGTAATGTGCAATTTGTCCAAAATTTCATTTATATTAAATACAAAAACAAAATGACAGTAAATCAAGATGAATGGCCTTAAAAGGAGATTAAACATGTTCATGGAGGATAAGACTATCAGTGGCTACTATACTGCTATATGATGGCTTTATACTGCTTTCATGTTCAGAGGCACCATGCCTTTGAATACCAGTTACTGGGGAACATCAGCAGGAGATTGTTATTGCCCTCAAGACCTCCTTGTGGGCTTTCCATAGGTATCTGTCTGATCACTGTGGGAAACAGGGTGTTTATTAGATGAAACTTTGGTCTGATGCAGCACAGAGTTCTGTATACATACAGACATATCCATTAACTCAAGGCACTATTTCAGACAGAAGGACAGTAGCCACGGAATTCTATATGTCAGTTACATTAACCCAAGTTCTAGAACTGATGTGTAATGGGCTATGTTTCTGAACAGCTGTTGTGGCATTAGTTACAGAGTTGAAATTTATTGCTTAAATACCTAAGAATAGGGAAATCCAAAATTGAACAGTTCCACCCTGGTCTTCAATAACCAACCTTAACTTTACCTTCATTATTAAGCTAAACATTATCATCAGATAGCGAAAGGAGCTTTTACAAACTGTTATTAGACTAGTAAAGCACACTATTTAGGGAGGCGTGCTCACAACTAGCCCTCTTGTTATTATTTGTGAGGTTGAGAATGTAGTCCTGAAAGTGTGCACCAGCTTTCATTTTTTTATTATTATTATTTGTAACATTTGTATACTGCTCCACATCTAGCCACATTCCGGAGCGGTGAACAACAAGAGATAAAATGAACAAAAAATAAAAAGAATAAAACATGATATTAAAATTTTTCTTTAAAAAACAGTGTGAAGCTGGTCAACCAAGGAAGGCTTCCTGGAAAAGTGCTCTTTTCAGGAGGCTCTGAAAACAAAGCAATATTGACACCTGCCTGACCTCCAGAGGCAGGGAGTTCCAAACAAAAGTGGCCACCACACGGAAGGCTCTTCTCCTGGTGGATTCCAGTCAGGCCATAGATCCATATGGAACCACCAGAAGCATGCCCCCTGATGACATCACTGATTGAACAGGTTAATAAGGGAGAAGGCGCTTTCTCAGGTACCCTGGTCCTGAGTTTTTTAGGACTTTGTACACTAGTTCCAAAACCTTAAACCTAGCCCGGTAGCGAAGAGGCAGCCAGTGCAGTTTCCTTAGCAAAGGAGTTGAATGCTGAAAAGGGGAAGCTCCTGGTAATAGACAAACTGGTGGATTCTGCACTAACTCCAGCTTCCGGTACACCCTTCAGGGTAGTCCCACATAGAATGCATTGCAGTAATCCAGTCTTGAGATTACTAGCATCTTTATCACTGTGGCCAAGCTATCCCTGACCAGGAGAGACTGTAGCTGCTGAACGAGCCAAACCTGGTATAATGGCCAGTTGGGCCTCCATTGACAGTGATGGATCTAGGAGTACCTCCAGACTACAAACCTGATCTTTCAGAGGGGGTGCAACCCCATCCAGAACAAACAATGAGCCTATCTCCTGGACTCGGGAACCACTCACTCACAGGGCTTCTGACTTGCAAGAATTCAATTTCACTTTATTGGCCGTCATCTAGACCATTACTGAGTTTAGGCACTGATCCAGGACTTGCACAGCCTTACCTGATTCAGATGTCACAGGGAGATAGAGCAGTGTGTCATCAGCATACTAATGGCACTTGGCTCCAAATCCCAAATGATCACTCCCAGTGGTTTCATATAGATGCTAAACAACATTGGGGACAGGATAGTTCCCTGTGGAATCCCATAGCACAATTGCCAAGGGGCCAAGGAATGGTCACCCAGGTAGAACCGGAACTACTGCATCACAATGCCTCCAATGCCCATTCCATGGAGTAATTCCAGGAGGATATCATGGTCAGTGGTATCAAAAGCTGATGAGAGATTGAGAAGAATTAGCAGGGTTGCCCTCCTGCATTCCTCTTTCGATAAAGTCATCCTTAAGGACAACCAAGGTTGATTCAGTGCCGTATCCATGTCGAAACCCAGACTGGAATAGGTCCAGATAATCAGTATCCTCCAAAAGGCCCATGCATTGTGTGTGGTATCTTTCCTTCCCCTACCCATTGAAAAATCAATGCAGAGCTTGAGCTAGGTTTGTCCTTCTAACACAGAATGTTCTTCTAAATGTGCCCACCACCTTTGGATCAAGGGAGGCAATACAAAGCATTTTTTTAACCAACCCTGTCTCTTTGAACATGGGTTTTAGGCATTGAACTGGTATTTTATCTTGAAACATGGAATCAAACCTTGAATGTTCTCAAAGTTCAACTGAGTTGTCTCATTACGAACTCAGTTGGCCAAATGAGTCATCTGTAGAACCAAAGGCCTCACTTTGCTAGGACAAAAAAATGTAGCTTTAAGATACTGTTACTTTTGGTTGTCCCCCGCCCCCTCCAATATAAATGACATGAATGTTAGCTACATTAATTACACCTATTTTATTTTTATATACACAGTTACTAGGTAGCAGCCTTTCCTAGAGATGTTAATTCCTTTTTAATGCTCCTTGATTCTTTTTATTCAGCTGTGGCTATTGGGCAGCATTGAAACATAATAAATACACATATGTAATTAAAATATTTATTATATTAATATAATCATTAGATATGATGAATTGGAGTGCAGAGGACTATCCCTATATGATGAGAAGACTCAATACATGTTAAGTATAGGGCCATGTTGCAGCCCTATGTTTGGAGCGGGTCGGATAAATCACATTCCACTATTATAACCAAAAAACGGGACAGTAGGTTCTGTCATGGATTTTCAAATGGCTCAACAGATTATTATTATTATTATTATTATTATTATTATTATTTATTACACTTATATACCGCCCCATAGCCGAAGCTCTCTGGGCGGTTTACAAAAATTAAAAAGATTGAGCGTTAAAAAGACAATATACAAAATTTAAAACCATAAACATAAAACAGCTGTCATTAAAACACTTTAAAACATTTTAACTATTAAGCCTGGCCACAATGTCAGTCCAAACCTCAACTTGAGCCGTTAAAATGCCTGGGAGAAAAGAAAAGTTTTGACCTGGTGCCGAAAAGATAACAGTGTTGGCGCCAAGCGGGCCTCATCAGGGAGATCATTCCATAATTGAGGGACCACCACAGAGAAGGCCCTCTGTTAGATTAGAAACTTGGCAGTATAAGAGAGGTTGGTTTAGGAGTGGTTTGTGCTGAAATTTTGAAAATGGCTTATTTATAGGAGTTTAAAATCTGATGGGTGACCTTCAGCAGAATGATAGATATCATCTGTTTTTGTTCTTATAGGTTTTGCTTAGGTTAAACTTTATCAACCAATTTCTCTGTACAATGTTTTTGGGTCTGGCGCATCATTGTTCTGCCAGGTCAAGGGGAAGTTTTAATACATGCTATTCGCTAGTAGTACTGTAACATTTGTAGATGATGATGATTAAACATGTGATATATTTCTCCAGCTCTGGCTCATTTTATATTGTGGTAGCTCCCAATATTGTGGGTACCTCCCAAGTGTGCCTTGTTACCAGGGAGACAGAATAGAATGCAGGGGAGGTGAAAAGTATGCCAGTTAAGGTTAAACAGGTGGGAGAGAGTGATAGTTGGGGAGATTTCATGGGTGATAATCTGACCCTTGGGCCAAGAAATATTCCCTATCCCTGCTCTACCACGTTGTTCCTACCGATACCTTACAGCTCTGATGTGAGGCCTGTCCACAGTCATCTTCCTTTCTCTAACAATTGCACTTGAAAATTCCATTAGAATTTTAAAAATGAAGATCATAAATTGAATAGTTTCTTAACGCTTTCTCACTCATGTTCTGCAAGGCATCTGAATTGGGACCAAAAGAGCAAAGTAGTAGTAGGAAGATAATGACTTTAAGATGCTTTAAACTATTAACACCTTTCTTCTTTTCAGACGTATTCTTTAGTAACTCCAGTTGTAGCCTTTATAGAAGACACATTCCAAGCTCATCCTAATCCAGAAGAAGTCAGTGACGTGTTCTCAGTGCCGTTGGAGTATTTTATTAGTCCTTCAAAGTACAAAGCAATACCTTTTGTAAAAATAGGAGAGGTTCCATATTTGATGCATTCCTTTGAATATGATGACCCAGAGCTCAAGACCTCCTTTAAAATATGGGGACTCACAGCACATTTTGTGGTGTTCCTTGCTCTTGCAATTTTTGGAAAGAGTCCAACATTTAAAGTTCAGTTTGATCTTGATAACCTGAATTCTTCAGCTGAGAATAATTTTATGGAGTTATACAACGGATGGAAAAGCAAACTTTGAGTTGTGGAACTGTTATTTTTTCTTAACAAAATGTATTCTGCTTTAAGTCATACACATAAGTTAACTTGAATACATTCCCTTAAATTATATTTAAGGATATAATTTTATGGATCCATTTTTGCAGTGTTCATGTCTTGATATGATTATGTAAAATAAAATATACTGGTCAGTGTGTGTCATAGGCTCCAGTCATCTATTCTGTATCACATTTCTATCAAAACGACCAAAAATTCAAGTTGCATCAATTTCTCAGGCTTCTATCCTAAGCTTGGTGGAATTCACTTCTGTCTATGCATGCATAGGATTGCATAGTCAAGTGATTTCTCACATTTTTTACAGAAATGCAAGTTAGAAATGGATTTGTGCTATATGTGTTAAGAAGTCCTTCGATGTTTATACTGACATTTTTCCTCTCTAAAGTACAAGTAAGTGGCAACACCTAGAGAAATATTTTATGAGACGTTTAATAAATTTAATTATAACGAAACAAATAGAGAATTATATCCTTGTATGTATTTTAAAGGGAAAAGTAATGACTTACACACATACAAGAGAAATTGCATTGAATTTGGTGAGGTTTAGCTTTATTTTCTAGTTTGTAAGTTCCTTGCAACTTATAATTTTGAATGAACTGCTGACTTTCTCTGTGCCTCATTTCCAATAAGTATGAAAAGGTTTACTTCCCCTCTCCCCTTTTTTTGCTTTTTTTCAGTTGTGTGGAGCAGTAACTTGTTTGGAAGGGTTGTGATATGGTAACTTAACTGTCCACGTTAAGATGTAGAAAAGCTTTTATTCAAATTTCTGCCCACCCATGAATTTACAAGGTTACCTTACTGGCTTGACTATTCAATTTGCTTCACAGGGCTGTGAGGATAGAATTGAAGTAACGGAAGAATGGAGTAAATTTGTGATACGTATTTATTTATTTTAAAATAATGTTTATGTGCTGTTTAATATAATAAAATCTCTAAGTAGTTTACATACAATAGATCACATTTGTAACTTAAATACAGCACCAGGCACAATGGGACTTGCAGTTTGGGATGAGGCCTCTTGGTGGGGCTGTGAGACACTTAACATATACTGTAATTGCACATTTAACCACTTCAGTAGGGTTTTTAAAATCCTTTTGCTTATTATTGCCAGTACTCAAATTTACATCACCTAGCATTAACAATAAAACAAAAGAGTATATCAAAATGCTTTCTATCTTTGCATGCTGCGTAGGTGAGAGAATGAATTATTCTAAGTTCTTCTAATGACCTGGCATAATCATTCACACTTCAGAATTAGGTATGTTCACACATTTAAAATAATTGTAACCATGGCTACAGTACATGCACATGTTAATAGGTTAACAGTAGAATTTGCAAACCAGTACTGAAGACATCAGTCTGCTAATTACTGAACTCCTTCTTTTCTAGTTTCAAAGACAGGCTTTGTTTTTCCAATAATCAATTAAACAAGGTAGTTCTAATATTCATACAAGGTCCAAGGTCTTTAAACTTGGGTTTTGTTTATAGCATTACTCAAGCGTTTCCAGATGCATTTCAACTGAACGAGTTGTCTTCAGCACCTCATAACCTGCCATTATGAAAGATTTTGTTTTGTCAAGTCTCTTCTTTTTATGATTTATTCACAGATCTTCAGATGGCTGTTCTATATACCACTGTGATTTCATTTCATCTCTGTTAAATTCAAAGAGTCTTACAGCTTCCTCTAGCAATACTGATTCATTCGTATTTTATTGGAGGGGGGGAGGGATAGACCCAGCTGCATATATACAACACGCATTTGCAGTTGAAGAGGCATGCTCTCTACTCCACATTAATAAATGAGTGCATATAAAATGGTTGGACATTAGTTTCAAAGTGCTATTTTCATTCTTGGAATATTTGTCCCTTTCTACATGGTATCATTGTTTGCAGCTCAGCTTTTTCATGTTTAACCGAGGAAATACTTTGTTATGATGATTACATTTCATATCAGTATTTTTCACAAAAGGCAAAAGACAGGAAGTATCCAACATCAATTAAATCCAGAAATAGTAGCAACTTTGAAGATATTATGAAAAAATAGAGGCTGATGTAGCAGGAAGAGCACCCCAGGATAATGCAAATAGCAAACAACCTTTGTATTGGACAATGAATTTCTAATGCATCTAAAAGATGGTTATCTAGAAAAGCAAATGAATCTTGTTTTCCTTTGCTTTTTCCAATGATAATTTCCAGAGTATCTTGTTTGAATTATCATGGAGTAATTGGTTT
Organism: Anniella stebbinsi; assembly: GCA_029215795.1. Taxonomy (NCBI): domain Eukaryota; kingdom Metazoa; phylum Chordata; class Lepidosauria; order Squamata; family Anniellidae; genus Anniella; species Anniella stebbinsi. The sequence continues at coordinate 23,848,232 of JARDYH010000007.1, forward strand.
GGAGGCTCTGGTCAAAGAATACTGGTTTCGGTTTCGGACTGGTTTCGGACGACACAATAATCAACGGAGGGGGGAAGAGGCAACCATCAGTTGTGTTGCTTATTGTGTCGTGTGGAGGGTTCCACACCAGGCAAACAACTGACGGTACGTTATTCCGCCCAATTAAGCAACGGAGAGAAACAACGGGCTTGTACGTTGTTTAGCCCGAAGCCTGTTGTTTAAAGTGTTGTCTGAAACCAACCCCCCTCTCTCCGTGGACTATTCCATTTGGTCATAGAGTTCTGCCGGCTGGAGCAGCCAAAACCCCCCAGCTGCTCTGATACAGCCAGCAGAACTTGCAGTACATGCTGGGATACAGCTGGAGGACTGAGGGAGGGGGAGGGAGGAGATACTGCAGCCAAGATGGACGCCAGAACTTTTCAGCTGCACAACGGACGGCAGAGCAACATGTCGTGTGGGGAGCACCGCCTACCTAATGCACGGTCAGTACGCTATCTCCCCCTCCGTTGCCTAATATGTCGTGCGAAACCAGTCAGAGTGGGCAACTTGTGGCCCTCCAGTTGTTTTCCCAACATGCCTCACCATTGGCTAGAGCTTGTGCCTCAGTTTGAGATAGGGGAGGAAGGCAGAACAGCTGAGCCTGGGAGTGTTTGGGGAGTGACCTTTCACATGAGCAGGCAGAAGCTAGCTGCAGCCCAATGCAGCTGCCCTCAATCCCTAATCGCTATCCCAATATAAGGCAAGCCAGAGATGCTGTGCGATTGCTGGAAGCAATTGTTTTGTTTCGTGCTCTGTTTCTGTCGCTTGCCTACCAGCTCCTTGACTGCGTTTTGAACGTGATTTGATCCTGGAAAGACAACAACTATTTTTCGGCGAGTCCCTGAAATCGGTATTGTTTAACTTGGCTCCTGATGTATATTTCTGGCATACCAACCTCGGACTGTTAATTGACAATTCTAGCCACAGCTTATCTTGCAAACTCCTGTGATTTATGACAGTGCTAATGGGAGTTATAAGACAGAACATCAAGAGGGCCACAAGTTACCTATCCCTGCCTTAATATCCGGGCGTTGAAATCTTCCTCAGATTCCCGTTCCCCAGTCTTCCAGTCTCTGTTCCTTTTCAGTGTCAACCTTCTTATAGGATGCCCTTCCCAGAGAGAACCACCTAGCGTTAGCTCCACATCTGAGGGAGCCCTCAGCACAGTGTCTTATGGGCCTCCTGTATCAGTTTCCTCCTAGCAGGCTCTCCTGCTGGTGGTAACACTGAAGGACAGCAGAGTTGTTGTCTGTAGAAGGTAGCTGGGCTGTGTCAACCTATCATTTTAATTTCCCACAATCTCCTCAACATAGTATCAACGTTGAGCCAGGGGTGGGGGACCTTGGGCCCAGGGCACAAAACTGGCCCTCCAGGATTCCCCCAATAAACATGCCACCACCACCTTTCCCCCCCCACACACACACACACACCAAACATAATATGGTGTTTTCCTGGATATTGTGTATTTCGCTCCCTTCTAAAATGTTTATCCTGAAGCTTAGTTATGGACAGTAAGAGCTTTAAGCGACAATATTCAGTTTTATTCTGGTTTCACTTTTATACTGTGGTTTTAAGCTTCCATATTTTATACTTTACACTATACCTTATGGTTTTAATTTTTATTAACTGCACAGAGAGTTTCAGCTATTGGCTGATATAGAAATAAATAAATATGCTGGCATTTTTTTTGTATTTTGCCCCTGCCTCTTTTGCCTTTGGCCTCGGCCACCGTTGGAATGTGTCCCCAGGAACTTCTCAGAAATTAAATTCAGCCCTAAGGGTGAAAGAGGTCCCCCACCCTGGCTCCAAGGGCATTGTGAATTTTCCAGTAAGGGGTGGTCATTTTTATTTCCCACAATTCCCTGAAGCAATATTTTGTGTCGGGGCACCATGGGACATTAAAATGGCTGCCCAAGGATGCATTTGCTTCTAATGCGTGTCCTCAGTTGTTGTTAATTTGAAGACATCAGGTTTATTTGCTGGAGCAAAGTAATGAGCAGTGATTTTGTTTTTATCTGCTGTGAACAGTGGTGTAGACTGTTTTATGTGCTGTTTGAATTATTTTTATTATCTTATTTTATTATTTGCTGCTTTTCATCCCCCCCTCGCTGCTGTCCATTTGATTTTATTTCTGTCTGTTGTACTTTAATTACCTTTGTTCTATCTTGCTGTGGAATCTTTCTTAACCAACAAACACAATAAAAAGCAGGAAGTACCATTTTGAAATAATAAAACCAAAATGATTGGAGTAATCAATATTACTCTATTGCATAAAATGTGTTGTTTCTATGTAGTCTCTGCATATAAATTCACAACTGGAGGACTGTGACAGTACATTGCTAAAACAGAAGTGAGTGTGTGAGGCCTGCCATAAGTGAAAGCACACACAAAGCATTTATCGCACACTCATCATTCCTTCAGCTATTGTTTATGTGTTCTTTAAACAATGATGTGACCCTCCATTTCACTTCTGTGTCTAGGCAGCACTTTTGGCAAGGTTTTGTTGTTGTTTTTTAGAGCAGGGAAAATATGGCATTTATTTGTAAAAGTGAAAGAAAATGCTTTTTCACTTATGTACTAATACAATTTCACCATACTACAGTGCCACCTAGTGGTAATGTAGTGGAAAAATAGGAAAGGAAACACTCTTCATGTAGTGTTTGGATCTACATTTTGCTATGAAACCAAAAGTAGATATAGCAGTTTAACAGCCTTACGTAGAAAAAGCCATTGTCAATCTGGTACTGGTATTTTTTCTGTCACAAAATGTAGTCACAGGATTCCTCCATTCCAGCAACCAGTGAATGCTGTTTCAACATCAGCAGAAATATACATTGTGGTGTAGCACTGCAATTCTTTTTGGGGTGGGGGGGGGGGGTGAGGGGGTAATGTATCTGTTGAGAGTTCACTTTGAAGTGGAAGACAGGTGGAGAGTTCTTAATCTCTAAAATCCTAAACCAGGGATGGGGAACCCTTTTCCAGTTGATGTCTCCATTACCCCAGTCAAAACCTGCCAGGGTCCACATTTTGGCATTAGGCCGGCCACAGCCCAAAGTGGGTTAATTTATGGCTGGGATTCTTACCTTTGTTCAGTATGTAAGGGGGGGGGAACCTTTCTGTCAAGGTACCCTCCGTAACATTTTTTGTTGAGGAAAACAGCAGGACAGAGTAAATGATATCAAGAAGCCATAGTTCTGAGATAACAACACGTTAAGAACTTCATGCTCCCATATGAAGCTATCCATGTGTTCAGATGATCCCTAGAGGCCCTATTTTGTGTACCCCGCCATCTGAAGCACAGCGAATGGCTGCACAAAGACAGGGCCTTCTCTGCAGTGGGGCCAACATGGCTTCCTGGGGAAGTTCACGTCACTCTTCCCTCATCGGCTTTTAGATGCCATCGCACAGCATCCCTCTTCTGGAGGGCATTTGGGTTGCCCTGATTAGCTCCCTTTCCCAGTTATGCTGCTCTGATAAACGCTGCCACTAATTCGTATATATCACACATAATTCGGTGTTGTGTGCATCCCATTTCTCAGAGTGGTGAGAAATTCCAGGGGCACATTGCTCACCTGGGTTTGATTCCCTTTGAATGGAGGTCAACTGAGACCTACTGGCATTTTGTAATATTTGGGTTTATATACAAATGTAGCATAGGAGAGAGGCATGGCTTAGATACCATGGCTCCTAAGTCTGGTCTCTGAAGAGACAACCACTCTCCAAAATACAGTTTGCTTATGTTAATAAATAAAAGCCCTTTTTCTCACACCATTTCCCCCCTGAAAATCTCCACTGAGTTATTTTTACCCCATGCAGAAGAAAATATGCAAGCACTGATATTGTATTCCACCTGTATCAAATATATATAGTATTTAATATATTAGCTTACTGGATACGGGGATGTTGTGTGTGTGTATATATATACAATAGTGTAGACACACACCTGTATCCAGTAAGTTGTTACATTAAAGTCTAGGGTAAAACCTTTCTCCTTAAGTTTTTTCCTTATATGTATGAAAAAAGAGGAAGATAACCTCAGCTGGTTTTTCCTGATTATCGGCAGGAGGCTTGGTATGAAGTGATAGCAGAAAAAATTAAATCTTTATGCTTACAGAAGTGTAGCACTGCATCATTTGCAAGCAGCGGACCCATAAATATCACTGCTGCCCAGAGGAAGCAGTTTAGTTTTATTTTCCATGCACATCAACTCTGAGTTCCTTACACTCCAGTGGAAAGATCATGTACAGGATGGTGCCCTGGAACAGCACACAGATACGTTTATTTCATTAATAAAGTTGTCATGACAACCACTTCCCTTTAACTACCACACTGTATAGGTTGCCCGTCAGCAGCTAAAGGATACAGGCATTGCTGTCCACCACAATCTGCAGCCTGAGAGTATGTTTCCAGTAGTTCTACAGCTGGGTTTAAGGTGCTTCCTAAATCTAATGCATGATCTAGCAGTAGAGATACTTTGTGAATTCACGCAATCAAGGCTTTATCTATTATCCTTGTGGTCAGCATAAGCTTGACGGTTCTCAGAGTACCTTTTAAAAAATAAGAAGAATTAGGGGATTCTCCTTCCTATTGGGAAAGGGGAAGTCAATCACTTACCCCCCCCAAAAAAATGGGGGTCTCTCTCTTTCCACATAAACTGCTCTACTTATCCTTTGTAAGTTTCTTAATGAGGGTCACCTCTAATCTGTCTTCTCATTTTCAGAACAATGGTCCTCATGGAACTAAGGAAGATAAGTGTGTCTATTTGGGATACCTTTACAATGTCAAGGGTGATTTTGCCCAATTCCCTTTCATCCATCAATTTGAAACATGCCCCCTCAGAAGAGATAATTATTGTTATTGTTCCATCCAATTCCGCCAAGAACTTAAAAATATTATTGACCGTTCCCTTTAAAAGAAACCCAAATGTAAAGGTGCATAGCACAATAGTCCCTGCACCGTTTTTTCTGACATGTAGCAGGTGTAATCCCATCCTAAAGGTCTACTATGTCTACAAATCTCATCCAATTCTAAGGAAAAGAAAGAAAAAAACTATAGCTAGGGATGCATGGGTTTTTGTTAAATCTATTCCATCTGTTTTTCACAGATTGGCAGGCATCTTTTTCTCCATCGTCTGGTTGTTGCTGTTGTTCATTACATTTCTATGCCACCCCACAGCTGAAGCTCTCTGGGTGGTTTACATAAGATTAAAACATTAAAAGCAATATACAAAATTTAAAAACATAAAACATACCACAGACAGAATACACAAGAACATACATCTAAGAACATCTATAAGCCATCACCCGAACCTAAAAACAGATCCAGGATCTATTAAGCTCATCACATATTGCTAAATGCCTGGGAAAAGAGAAAAATCCTGACCTTGCGCCAAAAAGATAGCAATGTTGGCGCCAGGCGAGCCTCGTCGGGGAGATAATTCCATAATTGGAGGCCACCACCAAGAAGGCCCTCTCCCTTGTTGCCGCCTTCCAAGCCTCCCTCGGAGTAGGCAGCCGGAAGAGGACCTTACTTGTTGAGCATGGTGTATGGGTAGGTTCAGGTCATGATGGTATCGTTCGTTAATAGAATTGGATTTTCTTAATCAGAAGTTCATTCTACTTTTGCTAACTCGCACTACTGCTAATAGGCATTTGCGCAAATGCTAATCAACACTAATGCACATTAACTGTGATCAACTTGAGCTAATATGCATTAATCATTGCATACCAGTGTATTTGCACAACAATTCATGCTAATGGACATGGATGCAAATCTCCCTAAAGGCAAAAAACCAGTCTTCAAGCCCACAGAATTTGTGTGCTTCATAAAATGCTGGTCTATTGTGGAATCCACTTATCGGAGTCATAGAAAGCCAAACTCTTTTGAACCCAATTCGGATTTCTTTGTCATACCTAGCTATAGCCATTTTTAAAAAAAATAAAAATAAATCCATGGTAGTAAATAGGAGTCCTAAAGCTTTGAGTTTCCCAATCTCAACTCAGGTTCAGTAGCTAGGTTGAAGCAGATGGCCTCCAAATCAGTCTGAGGAGAAGCAGGACATTTTCTGAGATGCTGAATCAGGGACCTAGATGAATCTGAGGTCAGTGCACACCTCTATTTATTACTAATGAGTCTCTGTAAGTAAACAGAACTAAGACATCTACACCAAGCAGGATATTGCAGTATAAAAGTGGGATGAAAGCGGTATATAAAAGGCAGGCGCCACACTGTGGCTTTATAGCTGTATTGAAGTACACTGACAACTGTTGGGGGCCATGACACATACTATATACTGCTTTCATACCGCTATATCCTGCTTGGTGTGGCTCCTGCCTTTTATATATCACTTTCGTACCACTTTCATAGTGCAATATCCTGCTTGGTGTAGATGAGGCCTATGAGCGTCATCAGGTGGGGGGTGGGATCATGTTTCCCTACCGTTGCTTTTGCCTCCTGCTGCTGTCCCACAGTAGCGACTAACACTTTCTGCTTTCTTCACACGGGGAAGAAAGGGGAAGCAGCAATGACCACATGAACCATTCAGTGGGTGTTTCTTTTGCACTGCTTTTCCTGCACACAGCAGGAAATGGCAGCAAGGTTTGCTTCAATAAAAAAATATCTGATATACCAGGTCTTATTTTGTCATGGAAAAAAGACCAGAAGGAACAGGAGACATGCGGGAGGCGGACATTGTTGTCGTCAAAAGGGCCCGCAAAAAAACATGGCTGGCCAGTATCGAGCATGCGATAAACCGCTCGTCTGATGACATGCTTAGACCAACTGCCACCCAAAACATTTTAGCATCGTCATTATTCACTAGGTACAATATTCCTAATAAGTGAGTGATGGGGTGGAGGTGCAAAAGCAATTTCCCAAATGCAGGCTAGCCATACACTTATGTATGAAAAAAAAATTATATCCTGCCTGTCTCGAAACCAGTGCCATTCCCAATCCATTAAAACAGTATTCATCAAAGCAATAAAAACAAAATTAAAATCAAACAGTCTTAACAACGATAATAAAACAGGTTTACAATCTGATAACTGAGCGAGCCAGCTAACATTTGCGTTCAAAGAAATATTAAAAGCAAACGGTTTTGGATCCTTGCTAAAACCAAGGTGGAACTGGAATTGGTGAGAGAGAACTGGAGCCATTATTATAAAGGGACTTTTTAAAATCTCCCCCTTTGAGGTCATTTTGCAAGATAGAGGGAAGCATGTGTACAAGTACCAGGAGGTCAGGACCAGTCTGAGCCCAGAACTGGATGAAACCTCCTTGGCAGAGCAGAAGAATTGCATATATTAATAGGTAGGGTGACTAGATAAAATCCAGGTCAGGGCTCCTGTAACTTTAACAGCTGTATAGAAAAGGGAATTTCAGCCAGTGTCATTTGTATGCAATTAGTTCCTGGTGAAATTCCCTCTTCATCACAACAGTTAAAGTTGCAGGGGCCCTGCTTTCTTTTGTATAGGGTCACTCTAGTATAGTGCCTGCAACTTTAACTGTTATGATGAAGAGGGAATATCACCAGGAACTAATTACATACAAATGACACTGGCTGAAATGCCCTTTTCTCTACAACTCTTAAAGTTACATGAGCCCTGACCTGGATTTTATCTGGTCAGCCTATTAATAGGCCTATCACAGAAACAACACACCAGAGACAGACTTGTATCAGTCCCCATCACCTGTGCCTTTTCAAAGTTTGCACATTCAGGGCTCATCTACACCTAAGGATGTAGAGGAAGGGGGAAGGATTGCAGACTTACCTGCTTCCGCGGTCCACCCCCAGTGTCTAGACAGCTGTGTGACATCCTAGCCGCCAATCCAGCAAAAAAGGTTAAAAAAAAATGGCCCAACCCCCGCCATTGGACACAGAGCCACCCCACGTGGCTCTGTGCCCATTCCAGGCCCCGGGAGGTCATGGCACACCAGCTGTGGTCCTCAGGATGGTCCTGGGACCATGGAAAAAGGGAATATCCCCGATTTCCATTATCCTGGGGTCGTCTCCGGTTGATCCCGGGATCCTTGTGCATCATATGAATGCACAGGGACGACCTAGGAATGACCCCAGGATAAATGCCTGGTGTAGACATGGCCTCAGATGTAACTTATCAAGCATACAGTAATCAAGAGTAGAAGTCTCCCGATGCATTAACCAGATCTAGCTCCTTTTAGTGTGCAATTGTTGACAACACTCTTTTCGCCTCTGCTCGCACATGCTGGGTATCGGGGTCGCAAAGCCGTAGTGACTTGCAATTCTGGTTTTCCAGCAGGAAAGTCATTTTAGAAACATTTCTCCTTCTGAATGTTTACACTCTTGCTATGTCCTGATGGAATGCTTCGGGCTGGACGTGTCATGCCTTTTTGTCCGGACGAGTTGGCAGTTCATCTTACTGCTACACCATGGCAAGCTCTGAACAGATTGATAGGTCAGTAATCTGTTCCATTTGGCTGATGTACTCAAGCGAAAACATAGTGTTCACTGCACCATTGTTTAGGTATGGTGGCTTGAGGCAAAGGAAGGTGCCTTCAAACGTTATAACTCAACTGTCTGGTTATTTTCCAGCACTTGGGAGGAGGTGGGGGTTGTGTTGGATCCTTCTGCTTGCGTGGACATCATCACTTTTTACACAGCAGACCTCTTTCCATCATGGTCATCATATGTCTCAAGGTAAATCCCGTAACATTTAAAGGAAACACACACATCTGCAACAGAGGGCTATGGAAGGGATGCAAATGAAGGAGTTGGAATGGACTACAATGAAGTTCTGGTTTTTATTTATCTTCATCATCATCATTATTTATTTATTTATTTATTTATTTATTTATTTAAAATCTTCCTTGGCCTCCTTTTAGGGCAGAAGCCCTCCCATGGCATACAGCAGTACAATACATAAAAACAGTTAAAACATGAATAGCGATAAAACATAAACACAATAAAGTAGCAATAAAAACTATAATAAAAGCCAACAATAAAACCAGCAGCAACAATAGCAACCATATCGAGAGACTATCAAGGTAAAATAATGTTTACAAAACCTTCTTAAAAGCCTGCAATGATGGATCATGGTGGAACCCCGATGGGTCCTTGTTCCAAAAGTGTGGGGCCACTGCAGAGAAGGTCCTCTGATGTGTCCTCACCCACCCAACTGCTCTCACTGGTGAGCAAATGAGAAGGGCCTTTCTTTCTGAACTTAAAGTGTGGGCAGGCTGATGTGGGTGAAGTTGGTTCTTCAAGTGAAGGCTTGGGACCTTAATACTTGAGGGAGTGCCTCTCCTTATATATGCCTGCCCAAGATTTGAGATCTGCTGGAGGAGCCCTCCTCTGCGACCCACCAACGTGTGACATACATGATGATGGAACATGAGAGAGGGCTTTCTCTGTTGTGACACCCCGGTTGTGGAATGCCTTCCCCTTGGAGTCCCGACTGGTACCGACACTGGCTTCATTTCGGTGCCAAGTTAAAACGTGGCTTTTTATCAAAGCCTTTGAAGGTTACAGTTGCATATAGTTTTGATTGTTTGTATTGCTTTTCAATTTTCTATTAGTTTTACCTTGCTAATACGTTTTTAGCTGTCTAAGTTTTTTATTGTTTTATACTGTTGATTTTATCTGCACACTGCCCTGAGATGTAGGGTGGGATACAGATGTTTTAATAAATATATAAGTAACTTGGTCTTAAGCCGTTTAAGGCTTTAAAGGTCAAAACCATCACTTTAAATCAGGCACTTGAAATTCTGGCTTGTTGATATGAACATAGTTCCATGCATGCCCACATGAAGCAAACCGGCAGAGTTCCAAAATGAAGGGCTAAGGATTGCTCCTTCCCACTTGGACCTGTTTTGAAGAAGGGAAAACCACAATTTATGTGTGTGTGTGTAATCCCTATGGAGCAGATGGTTTAGTTCCTTCAGTGGAGTCCTCACTCCAAGGGAGGGCTAAGAGAAGAAACAACTAACAAAGAGAGTCAATTTGTTCTGCTGAAATCTGAATGTTAGAAGATTGCTGTATAATTATGGGCTCTTATCACCTTGTATAAGGTAAATTGAACTGTAATTTGTGTACAGTGGAATTTCAAGGGGTGGGGAATCATTTTTGTATCCTTGACATTTGTCATAATTATTTTATTATTGCAGGGCTAATATGCTGAACAACAACGTTGAGTTACAGATTGGGGATTGCCCTGTGAATTAAAGTTAAGAAAACCTACAAAAGGGACTTCTGGAAATAGCATCTGGAGATACAAAAGACACTTGGGCTACAAGCAAGTGATCCATATTTTTGTGTTTGGACATTGAAGAACTAATTGTGGCTTATTTCTGTAATTTGTTGCTTACTAAAGATATACTTCGTTCTTCTTCGTGGTCTCTGTGCATCACACATATGGGCTCGCGCCGACGCCAAGCCCGCTTCAGGAAACTTCATTAGCTAGCTTAGATTTTAGGTGGGAACCCCTCCCCCCACCATCCTACCGCGCATGCTCTGGGTTCCCGCTTACCTCAGTTCTTCTTCGACCGCTGCGCTGATCGCCTCGCGGGAGACTTCGTCTATGATTCGTTCATATTTCTTTCTCTGTGAAGAGAATTTTTTATATAGTTAGCTTAGATAGTTATTAGAGTTTAGTATTCGTGTTACTGTTAGTTTTTTAAAAAAAGATTTTTAAAGTATTTAGTCCTTTAGTGAGCTAGGTTAGTATTGTAGGCCTGCATCATCTTATGGCGCAGACCGCGCTTTTCAAACATTGTTCGAAGTGCCAAGCGAAGCTCGCCCTCACGGATGGGCACTCGCTGTGTTTAATTTGTCTGGGTGAATCTCATATTGTTGAAGCCTGTGCTCACTGCATGAGCTTCTCCAGGCAGACCAGACGCAACCGGGCGGACCACTTGAGAAGCCTACTTTGGAGTAAAGCCCTGGCAGCAGTTGATGTACCTCGACCTGTGGCTATGGAGTCAACAGCCTCTACTTCTGGGGAGTGTGGGCAGTTGCCGGTAAATTGCTCGAGCCCAGCAATGCCTAGCGCGCCTTCCATGGCAGTAGCAGCTAAGGAGCACACGACAAAGGTTGCAAAACCCTCTCGGAATGAGGGCATAAAGTTTAAAAAAACCAAAGACAAAAACTCGGGAGAAGTCTTCAAAACCTCTAAACTCCAGTCAAAAATCTCGAAAATCCTCGGTACAGACCACCTCAGTACCAACATCGATACCGACGCAACCACTCTCAGCATCGATACCGCCCTCTCCACCTTCGACAACGGCGTTAGTTCACAGGCATCCTTCACTGGTACTGAGTGAGTCGATACCGGCAGGACTACCATCTTGATTCTCGCCTTGTCTTCCAGCAGCATCGCCTCCGATCCCAGCTACCGCACTGCCGCCCATCTCATCGGTACCGACACCGTTACCGCTGCCAGTGGACATTACTTCAGATGTGGAACTTATGGAGCTGGATCCCATCAAACAACAGGAGACAGAAAGAACTTTACGTTCGCGATCTCCTATGTCTCGGGCATCTCGTTGTAGCTCCATTTGCCACCACTCTCATTCGCGATCTCAGTCATGTTCCCGTGACTGGGATAGATGGTCTGATCATTCGATGCATTCGTCCCGATCCAACTTGCCTTCTCGGTACCGCGGTTCACCTCGTTACCGATTCGACCCCTATACCGGGGAACGCTTGTTGGGTGATCGTTTACCAGCACCACTGATACCGCCTCGTCAAACTCCATCAGCTACGGTAACGGCTCCTCCTCGGCATCAAGCGACTGCTACAGTTTCCACACCACAGCAGAGGTCTTCGGTACTGGAGCGTCAATGGGACGTGCCTACTCCTTCTTCACCTCAGTCGGTAGAGGACTATGCATCTGATACATCTTCTGTGGCGTCAGCGACTCCATCGATACCATCCCCAGCTGATGGTGTCGGTACCACCGACCGGGCTTCCCCACCCATGGAACTTGGAAATTTTTCAGAGCAAATGTTACGGATGGCTCAGTCGCTCGGTATCGAGCACCATCAACCTCAGGATAGCGTCGAGGACCGTATTTTTGATGTAATGTACGCGGATCCATCGCCCCAGCTTACCCTTCCTATGGTGCCTACTTTGCTCAAAACTGTCCAACAGTCCTGGGCCAACCCGTCGACTATAGGACCCACGTCTAAACAGCTTGATGCGCTCTACAAAGTGAAGGAGTCTGATGTGCCCTTCTTATTCGTCCATCCCAAGCCTAACTCCATTGTCGTTGAGGCTTCACAAGGGAGGTCCAACAGAAGCCATTCAGCACCAACTGATAAGGAAGGACGTAAGCTGGACTCTTTTGGACGCAGGATCTATTCCTCAGCGGCTCTAGGAATCAAGGTGGCCAACTACCAGGCCATGATGGCGCGTTACCTGCTCTTCCTGTGGGAGAAAATCTCCTCTCTAACGGATTACCTGCCAGAGGACCAGCGTGAGCTTGCTAGAGTGTTCCAGGCGGAGGCAGTTCGGCTCTCCAAACAGGAATTAATTACGTCTCGCCACCAGACTGATTGCGCTGCAAAAGCAATGGTGGGTGCAATAGCTTTACGTCGCCATGCTTGGCTCAGATCTGCCACTCTTCCTCAAGAGATGAGGGATAGAACTGAGGACCTTCCTTTTGATGGGGAGGGTCTTTTTAATTCCACCATGGACACAACAATGGATACTATCCATAAGGCGAAGGTGACAGCAAGGAAGATGGGTTTCAACCCTCCTCTGCAACCCTCTTACCGCCTGCGCAAATGGTATAGACCGTTGCCCTACCAGCCAAGGCAGCTTCAGGATCGTGCGCAACATTATCAACCATCTCAGTCTACCTTGTCCTATCAACAAAAGAAACCGGCTTCACATTTTAGGCAGCCCCACAACAGGCAGGACCCTGCACCTAAACATCGCCTTTGACTTTGCCCACGCCCCTATGAGACTGCGAACATTTGGCAACATCCTTCGGCAGTTTCACCAGGTGTGGGCCTCCATCACTACGGACCTCTGGGTTCTAGACATCATAACCAACGACTACAAAATAGAGTTTCAAGCCCTCCCTCCTTTTGGCACCATGAAGGTACTCCACCATCGGAAACCTTGTTTCAAGAGACAACGTCTCTCCTGCAAAAAGGAGCAATCACAAGAATACCACTATCACACCTACGAACAGGTTTCTACTCTCGATACTTCACGGTCCCAAAAAAGGACAGGGGCCTTCGCCCTATAATGGATCTCAGGCAACTCAACGAATTCATCGGAACAAAGAAATTCTGTATGGTCACACTTGCAGTCATTCTGCCTTTGCTCAAAAAGAACAGGTGGTTTACTTTGATAGACCTAAAGGATGCCTACTTTCATATTGCAATCCATCCTTCCCACCGAAAGTACCTCAGATTTGTTATAGGTCATCAGGCTTATCAGTTCTCCATCCTCCCTTCTGGATTAAAGACAGCCCCCAGAGTCTTCACGAAATGCATGGGAGCAGTCTGTGCTCACCTACGGTCCACCGGCATAGAACTCTATCCTTACCTGGATGATTGGTTCATAGTATCCCCCTCCAGAGACCAGGCCTTGAGGGATGTCCACTCGGTGAGCTTGATCCTCCGATCTCTGGGCCTGCAGATAAACATGGAAAAATCCATCTTTCAACCTTCTCAGACCATCCAGTTTATAGGAGTCCAGCTAGACTCCACAGTAGGAAGAGCATTCCTCCCACAAGACAGAGCAATTGTCCTGCGCGAACTCTCCCTACGCTTACAGCACAATCCCCGTGCATCAGCACTCACCATCCTGAGACTATTGGGCCTCATGGCAACGTCGGTGTTCGTGGTTCATTGGGCAAGACTACATATGTGTCCGTTCCACCAACTTCTGCTGAGGGACTTCGCCCCTACTATGAACCCACGCAGGGTCATACTTATCATTTCCCAGGCGGTGCAGTCCTCTCTGAGCTGGTGGTCGACTCTAACCAACCTTTCGCAAGGAATGCCGTTTGTGAGTCCGGGACCATCTCGCAGAGTTACAACAGATGCATCCTTGGAGGGCCAGGGAGCCCACTACGGCGATCTAGTCATCCAAGGAAGATGGTCACCTTCGGAGAAACACCTTCATATAAACATGTTGGAACTCCTAGCAGTAAAAAGAGTTCTTCACGCCTTCCAGACTCATCTACAGGGCCATCACGTTCAGATTCTCTCAGACAATACCACCGTCATCTGGTATTTGAACAAAGAGGGAGGAACTCGCTCTCCCCCCCCCCCCTGTTAAAACTAGCCTGTTAAAACTAGCCTACTCTGGGCCATTTCCAGACAGATCCACCTCTCTGCTCTCCACATTGCGGGCATGGACAATGTAAGAGCAGATGCCCTCAGCCGGACTTTTCGAGACGCTCACGAGTGGCAGCAGTCGCCAAGGGTTCTGAGACACCTCTTTGCTCTATGGGGCGATCCAGACATCGATCTCTTTGCCACGCAAGACAATGCCGTCTGTCGTGCCTTCTGCTCCAGGGCAGGGATAGGAAGCGCCTCTCTCGGGGATGCCTTCACGTGGAACTGGTCCCACGGTCTCCTCTACATGTTTCCCCCCTTCCCTCTAATTGGTCAAGTGGTGACACAGGTTCTACGACACAGGGCAGATGCTATATTGATAGCCCCGTGGTGGCCAAGACAAGCTTGGTTTACCCCACTTCTCAGGCTGACAAGGCTTCAAACCTGGCATCTCCCAACCATACCAGATCTATTGTCCAAGAACAGCAGCAAGATACTCCATCCAGACCTCCCGACCCTGAGGCTCACGGCATGGAGAATCCAGCCCGATGGCAGAGCTTAGCTATCCCGACAGAGATAAAATCTGAGATAAAACAGAGATAAAACAGCCAGGAAACCCTCTACCAGAGCGTCGTATAAAAGAAAGTGGGAAAGGTTCCAAAACTTTGCTAGAGATAACGGCTTCCACTATTATTCAGGACCCCTAGTCGGGATAATTAAGTTTCTTTATACTTTGCACACTGCTGGTCTAAAGACCGCCTCTATCAGAGTTTATTTAGCCGCCATCTCAGTAAACCACAACTTAGTGGACGGCTTCTCTGTATTTACGCACCCACTTTCTAAGACTTTTCTCAAAGGGCTGCGTAATACATCCCCTCCATTTCGCCCTTTGGTGCCGCAATGGAGCTTCTCTATAGTTTTAAGCGCATTAACCACTAAGCTGTTTGAGCCCTTAGCTACTACTAACATTTGTCTGCTCATGTTGAAAACAGTTTTTCTGGTGTCTATAACGTCCGCTAGGTGAGCATCCGAGCTTGCTGCTTTGATTATAGATCCCCCTTACACCCAGTTTTTTCAAAACAAAGTTGTGTTGCGATCTGGTCCGTCATTTACTCCCAAAGTTACATCCAGTTTCCACATTAACCAGGACATTGTCTTGCCTACATTCTTCAAGGCTTCCTCAGACCCCTTATGTTCTGCATTACACGCTTTAGACATTAGACGCGCGTTGGCATTCTACAAATCCAGATCGGAATCATATCGCAAGTCGAGACAGCTCTTCGTCTGCTATGGAGGAAAGAACAAGGGTTTACCTGTTTCCTCACAGCGCTTATCCAGTTGGATTGTAGAGACAATTAAGTTAGCCTACCAACTAGTTGGTAAAGAACCTCCGCTCTCAGTTACGGCACACTCCATGAGAGGACAGGCCACCTCCACTGCTCTGCTACGTGGAGCCTCGGTTCCTGACCTGTGTAAGGCTGCAACCTGGTCTAATGCTTCCACTTTCGTCAAACATTACAAGTTGGACGTCAGGGCTCAACAGGACTGCTCCTTCAGCAGGGCAGTACTTTTGTCAATATGCCAGTGACTGACCAGCGTGCCTACCCTCCTCCGGTAGGTTTGCTTGTTATTCGCCCATATGTGTGATGCACAGAGACCACAAAGAAGAAATGCAGGTTGCTTACCTGTAACCGTAGTTCTTCGAGTGGTAATCTGTGCAGTCACACAACCCACCCACCGTCCCCTCTTGGCATCGCTTGTTATTGTCAAGATGATTTCCGAGCATGCTCATAAATCCATAGTTTTTTCAATATTTACTATAATAGTTCTTATATTCCATTACATTGCCTTGGTCGCAAGGCCTAGCGGTCTCATAGAACTGAGGTAAGCGGGAACCCGGAGCATGCGCGGTAGGACGGTGGGGGGGAGGGGTTCCCGCCTAAAATCTAAGCTAGCTAATGAAGTTTCCTGAAGCGGGCTCGGCGTCGGCGCTAGCCCATATGTGTGACTGCACAGATGACCACTCGAAGAACTACGGTTACAGGTAAGCAACCTGCATCTCCAGCTGTATGTTGTTGTTGTTTTTTGTAAGTTTATTCTAATTAATCCCCATAGGACCCAAATGAGTAGAAGTTATATGTGCACCCTTCAAAAGTGACACAAGGCAAGTCTGTTTTCCTCACTGTTATCACATATGACTTGATAGATTTGACTGAACCAGTCCAGACTGCAGGTGAGAGGTGCCATTAAAACCATAATAATTCTGCAGCCTATTACAACCACTTTGAATATTTTCTTTGAATATTTTTATAATTTACCCAGGAGTAGAACTCCCCTGACTTTCAGTATACACCAGCACAGTTTCTTCTCTAAGCTGTGATATATCCTGTGAAAATGGTTGCTATTTTCCATCAATCTCTTCACGGTTCTTCAGCTTGGGTTTCTTTTTATGATATAAAGGAATGTTTTCCCAGCCATTGGGCAGGGTTGGTAACAGCTGCACTGTTTAAATGTTAATGTGTAGCTTCAGAAATCCCTAGCAGAAATCAGCCGCAGGAGCCAAATTTTCTGTGATGCAGCTCAAACCTGAGGCAGCTCTTCAAAAAAAACCATTGTTCAGTTCTTCCTGTTTGGTCTAACCTGCAGTGGTAGAAGTATCCTGCAGCTCCTTTAAAAGACTCCATCTCAGGGCCAAGCTACACATGTTTGAGAGGAAATTCTTCATTGCTGACAATGGGACATTTCCCCTCAAAACAAATGGCACCTTCAAAAGACAGATTTTCCTCAGCGGAGGAGGGAGATGGGACGTACCCTCCCTATGCCTCATTGAATTCTATTCATTGCGCAATTCTTATTTTTTAAAAAAAAAAAAAAAACATGGTGCAAAGATGAATTTAACATCACCCATCACAATCTGAGATAAGCCAAGGTTCCTCCAGGATGCTGGTAAATGCTGCAATACGGAACATCATTTCCCACTGGCAAGGGCACGCTCCCCTTCTCTGTTTTGACGCCACATGCCGATTGGAGCAGCTGAATAGGGCTATAGCTCAGATAGAATGTATGTGACCAAATGGTTCTATTGGATGTAAGGCAATTAATGCTAGCCTGAGACTGTATATGTATTGCTGTTCTTATACACATTTTTTTGTTATCACAAGTGTTAAGTATTTATTTTTATTTATTTATTTAAAACATTTCTTAGCCGCCTTTCAGGGCAGAAGCTCTCCCAAGGCAGCTTACAACCACATATAAAAACAACCATACATAAAAACAGCATGCACATTAAAAGCAATAAAAACATAAAAGCAAAACGTCAACTAAAACAATAAAAGCTAACATTAAAAACTAGTAATAAAACAGCAAGGGTAACAGCAGCAAAACAGTATTTAAGAGAAGGCCATCGTAAAATAAAACGTTTTAAGGCCTTCTTAAAAGCTTGTTAGGATGGTGCATGGTGGATTGTCGGTAAAAGTTGTCAGCTGTCTTCAGCTGACAGAGAAGAGAATTTGAAATAGTGTAGATGGATGGATTAGTATTGATATTTGGGACCAAATACAGTCAAATACTATTTAAATAAGAAATGTAATGGAATGTCAGCTTTGTTGGCCAGGGACAGTCTGCACTTTTTTTAATGGCTTTTGCTTTTATTAAGTATTAATTCTATTAATTTCATTTCTTATATTACTATACCACCCCTTAGCCAAAGCTCTCTGGGCAGTTCACAAATCCATTGCTTATATTTTATTGTTTCATGTGAGGTTGTACATTTTTCTGTTTCTTAGTATATCTGTAAGCTACCTTGATGTTCATATACCAATATTAAAATTAATAATTAAATCCTGTCATACCTACCAAATACCATTACTACATCTTTACCATCAAATACCATCAAATATGTAAAAATACCTTAAGATGTCAAATATAGGGTTAAATCTGGATTGCTAGTTGTTCTGCGACCAACCGAATGTTGCCATGTAATATCTTGAAGCTGGGTCTTCTCGGTCGTAGTGCCCACCCTCTGGAAAACCTTTGCCCTTGCAGTTCAGAAGGTAGAAAATGTGGTATGTTTAAAACGCCACCTGAAAACACATTTTTTAATTGCAATTAATTATACACTGCTCTATCTTACTGTTCCTTGTACTGTTTAGTGTTGTTGTAGTTGGAATTATTTTTACAATGTTTTTAAATGTATTTTTTCATATTAATATGTGAACCGCTTAGATATTATATTAAGTATATAATAGCATTATATAAGTATTAGTATATGGAATATAAATATTAATAATAAATATTAATAAATAAAATAAATACATAATTCAGTTATACTTAAAAGATGAATCCATACTTAGTCATACTTAGAGTAGACCCACTGAAATCAATAAGACTTAAATTAGTTATGGAATTTGGATCCAGCCCATAGATATTAAACAGCTGGTGAATATTCAGTGAATATTTGACATCAACATTTGAAGAGGAGAATTTGTAGGAGCAAATTTGTTTCAGCGCTTACCTTCCCCCCCCCCCCCATGAAATGTTAAAGGATGTGTAATATATCATAAGATCATAGCGTTGGAAGAACATTCCCCCTTATCCTAAGGCAGCTCACTTCAGAGCTGTCTCAGGATAACCTACACCACTAACATGAATTCTTGAACAGCAAAAAGGTTTTGTGCCAAAACAGCAGTAATTGTACTCCATTCTATATAGGAGTTTTTTTGCTGGCGGAGTAAGAAAATGTGAACTCAGACCATTAGGAGCTACCAATCAAAGTACTTCTAGGGAGAGACCAACATGAATGACACACAAGCTCACATAACTGCTTTGAAGCTTGGCAGTGTAAGTAATAGGATGGAGCCTATGATGAGCAAAATCCTACTGATAAAGATAAGGACACTAAACATAATGGCCAGCCTCTGAGCTTCGGTACAAGCCATTGCTAGTCATTTTGTCATGTGGCTGCACATTCGCCTAACGGCCTCTAGCAATTGCATCCTTTACGTGTTATTGAATTCTTCGTCTGCAGGATTAATGGGTCTAAACTTTACCAATTAGATGGATAGATAGGTGAATAGATAGAAGAATGGGGTGGATGGATAAAGATAGGGATAGTAGTATATAGTACCGCCAGACTCTTTTATAGCAAGTAATACCCGTGTCACAATTTCAGAGATGGACAGACAGGTACGCATCCTCTTTTATTATTATAGATATGTTATCTCAGTACCTGAAAAAGATACCAATACTGAAATGTTGGCAATATTTCAAGTCGTTTAAATGCATTGACCAATTAAGCCGTTAAAAAGTTTGTGATTCATCAACTTAACGTGTTTTAATTTGCATGTGTTATTTTTTTCCCTTTCAATGGGACTCAACACACCTAGCCTTCTGGTAAGCGCCCTCATTTGGTTCATAAAATCACCATCAAGCAATGCTTTCAATGTATAGTGCATTCGATGATACCTATACCTATATAAATAATAAATAAACACCTTTTGCAGAGTCCGCATAAACAATTTATGTGAGCTTTGCACCAACACAGTTTTATCAGAGACATACAGGCCTCAGGCAATAACAAAAGAACAATGATGTATTGATAAGGTGAGGGGTTCTGTGGGTTTTGAAGTGTGCAACACAAAGATACTTGAAAACCAAACATTTTGGAGAAGGTGGGATTCATTTTTTGACCTAGACTGAGTGTTGATTTTGCAGGAGAATGGTTTGATTCAAATCCTACAGATCAAAAGCCCCCTACTTAAACAAAAGGAAAAAAAAAGGCTGTGCTGTTCTACGGGTTCTTCCTTTTATTTTATAAAGTTTTGCTAAGCATTCTTTTTATATAGTGGTCTGCTCTTCCCTGTCCTGCTCTGTGGATTTAATTAAGCTGTGATAAAATCCTTAAATCTGCAATACCAGGAATCATAATTGGAAGAGGGAATGGAATGGAAGTACAGCATCCTTGCTTATCAAACATCCTAGTGTCTGTGCACTCACTGGTCAAAACTGGAAGGTGGGAGCAAATATCCTGCTTACTCATCCATTCGGCAGAATACGACCTGCACGGTTTTCTTTTACCTTCAAAAACAAGGAGTGGCAGAGACCGTTTCTACACTGGGGTTTTTTTGTGAGATTGCCCCTGGGTGGTCCCTGCGCATCCAAATGATGCACATGGACTCCTGGGGGCAGGGGTGGGTGGGTCGGCATAAGCTTTCCCAGGAATAAAAAATCCCTGGGAAAACCTGATTCTTCCCATGGTCCCGGGAACATCCCGAGGCCGTGGGAGGTGTGGGTGGCTGTCCCGCCTGGTGCCCACTGACTCATGAGTCAGTGGGCACCAGAAACAGGCACGGAACCGTGATGCGCGAATCCATGCCCATCAGGGGAGGGGTGGCAGCAGTTTCACCACCCCTGGCATGGCAGGGAGGGAATTGTGGGTGGCGATTTCGGGTTGTTTTTTTAAAAAAAACTTTTGCTCTCGAGTGCAATTGCGCTCCCTCCCTCCTTCCTCCTGGGATGTCACGCTCGTTTGCACAAGAGTGATGATCCTGGAAGCTGGCAACTCCAGGATCGTCCCCCCCATCCCTCCCTCTGCACCCATAAGTGTAGAAAGGGACACAGTCTTATAATTGACAGGATCTACACCACTGCTTTAAAATGATCTATAACGGTATTGGCAACTGTTGGGACCCAGGACACACTCCATATGCAGTTTTCAAACTGATTTCAAATTGTTATATCCTGTTTGGTGTAGACCTTGCTGTTCTGTAGGCTACACCATCATGGAAAGGGCCGGGAATGACAACGTTGTCATTAATTGGCAACCTTAATACATATAGTGTACACCTGCCATCAGAAAGTTGACAAGACAAATGTAAAAGGATAGCTATGTTAATCTGCTGCCGAAACACACACACATACACACACTAAAAGATACCTGCAAATAGAAGAATGTTCTCCGTCAGCTCTCCAAATGAAAGGGTTGTCCTGTGTAAAGTAGAACACCTGGCCACCCTAGAAGGGCACTGTAAGATTCTTCCTTTGTGTTGAGACAAAAGAACACCAGCTAACATCAGTGTTCAGTACTTTGACTATGAATTGCTTTAAACCACTTCGCTTCTTTTAGCTCAGTACAAAACACAGACAGAAGCCCCATCTCTGGCGGAGGCCTGTCCTGCTATCACAGATCCTGGCAGTTAGAGGGAGTCATGTGACTCCTTTTTACAACAGCTTAACTGGCTACAGGTCCATTTCCAAGCACAACTTAAAGTACTGGCTATGAATGACCTATACAGTCATTATACAGCCGGGGATGAGGCTGTTTGAAAGATGGCATTCTCCCATATGAGTGCCAGGATTTTAAGATCCTTTGGAGAAGCCCTTCTCTCTGGCCCATCATCTTCAAGAGTACATTCGGCAGAAAGATGAGGGAAGGACGTCTTGATGGCTTGTCCCAGGATCTGGAATTCCCTGCGAAGGGAGACCAGGGCCAGACCTACAACTTGCGTAATATCCATACGATCCTATCAGGATAATGCTATATCCCTCTTGCACATCTATACCTCGTAGCAAACACAAAGGCATCTGTTGAGGTATTTATGGAATAAAATGCAAGGAACAATCTTAGTAAAGCTGTATATGGAATGTGTAATGTGCCCCGACAGTAGGCTGACCATATGAAAAGGAGGACAAGGCTCATGTAACTTTAACAGTTGTAGAGAAAAGGGAATTTCAGCCAGTGTCATTTGTATGCAATTAGTCCCTGGTGAATTCCCTCTTCATCACAACAGTTAAAGTTGCAGGCACTATACTAGAGTGACAATATACAAAAGAAGGCAGGGCCTCTGCACCTTTAACTGTTGTGATGAAGAGGGAATTTCACCAGGAACTAATTGCATACAAATGACACTGGCTGAAAGTCCCTTTTCTCTACAACTACTAAAGTGACATGAGCCCTGTCCTCTTTTTCATATGGTCAGCCTACCCGACAGTTATCAGTGCATTTCAATGCAAATAAAAAAGCCCTGGTGTAGATCTTGCCCAGGTTAGCTTCACCTTTGATGTCCTTCTGCCAGCGGGCAAAGATGTTTTATTCAGACAGGCTTTTGGCTTTTAAGCTAACTTGTTTGCTGAAGTAGGAAGAGGGCTATGGCTCAGTGGCAGAGCATATACTTTGCATGCAGAGGGTCTCACGTTCAATCTCCAGCATCCCCAGGTAGGGCAGGAAAAAAATCTCCTGAAACCCAGGAGAGCCACTGCCAGTGAGGGTCAACAATACTGGCCTAGATGGACCAAGGGTCTGAGTCAGTCTAAGGCAGCTTCCTAGGTTCCTGAAGTAGTTTTTAACTGGTGAGTGCTGGTTATTTCTTAACTTCATTGATGTGTTTTAATTGACTTTTATGCTTTTAATTATAATTTTGTATTTGATCTTGTATTTTTGTCAGCCACCTTAAACTCTAATTGAGTGAAAAGGTGGGATATAAACAAAATGTTTGTTTTTAGAACATAAGAGCCCTGCTGGATCAGGCCAAGAGTCCATCTGGTCCAGCACTCTATTCACACAGTGGCCAACCAGCTGTCGACCAGGGAACCACAAACAGGACACAGATGCAACAGCAGCCTCCCACCCATGCTTCCCAGATACTAGTGCATACAAGTTTACTACCTCTGATACTGGAGGTTGCACTTAGCCATCAGGACTAGTAGCCATTGATAGCCTTCTCCTCCAGGAATGTATCCAACCCCCTTTTAAAGCCATCCAAATTGGTGGTCATCGCCACATCTTGTGGTAGTGAATTCCATAGTTTAACTATGCGCTGTGTGAAGAAGTCCTTCCTTTGATCTGTCCTGAAACTTCCACCAATCAACTTCATAGGATGACCCCAGGTTCTAGTTTTATGGGAGAAGCCAGAGATGCATGTGAACCTTGTGCTTTCTGACAATGCCTATGAAGAAATCAGCAACATAGTCCAAGAACAGTATTTCATAGCTGTGGTCATCTTTTACACTAGTTTTGTCAGCCTGTTGAATAGCTCCTTAGACTTGTCTGTTACTGTTGAATAGTCATTGTTTTAAACAATTTCCTTCATACTTCTTGTTGGCAAATTACAAATCTTATGGAAAGAAAATTGTGCTCTGAGGAAATGACAACTCTAAGCTGATGCCTTTCTGAACAGCTTCAGCAAATATGTGACATTGCTGAAAATGACTAAATTAACACACACACACACACACACACACACACATATCCAAGAAAGGAAGTCAGTATTCAAATCATTTTCTTTTTTTATTAGAATAGTTTTAAAGATCAATGCTAAAAAACATAAACGACTTCTACAATTTATATAATGCAATATACAATTAAGGGCACAATCCTATGGGGATGGTCGTAAGTCTCCAGCCATTGGATGGCTTACAGACATCCAATGCAGAGTGGGGGAAGTGATGGTCTCCATGCTCCTCCCATGCTGCATTTCAGCTAGATTGACTTCTTTTTTTTTTTTTTTGCCTATCTAGATGAGGCGGCAGTGAACTAGAGGGAGGACGGCTGGGGAAGCTGGAGGGTTCTTTGTACGGCGGCTTCTCCTCTTATTCCATGACTACTAAGTTTGCCTAGGAGTGAGGGGCTGTATCAAAGGCCTTTTGGAAGTCCAAGTAAACCATGTCTACTGGATCCACCCTATTTATTGACACTCTGAAGCCCTATTCAGGCATTCCTAAACTGGAGAGAGTAAACACACGAAGAGAGAGAATGCAATACCCCCTTCTCTTTTTTTAGATTTATAAATCACTGACCATATTTAAAATACCTCTTAATGGTTATTGCCCTCTACTTGTTCAGGGCTACTTTCTGAAGAGAAAATTCTCCTGTTTTCCATATGATTCTGAACACCGATTTTCCAATTCGTTCAGCAACATTCACATCTCATGCTAGGACTTCACATTACTCAGGATTAAGTCCATGGCTGACTGTTCTAGGGCACAGGTATTCAGGATTTCGAGAAAATTAACCTTTTTGTCCTGACGTGAAACATACATTTATTCTGTCTATGTGAGAATAATTGCAGTAACCCATAACTACAACACTTCCTATTTTGGATGGTTTAATTTTCAGTCTCAAGATGAACCTGAGTGTTTTTATCTGGAGGATTATAGCATGTCCCCAAAACAAAATGACTTCTGGAGCCCGGTATTCTCATTCACCGTTATTTTGTAGAAAAGTCTGCCCCTTTAAAGGTTCCTACTTTGTTTGACATGATGCCCTCTTTTTAAACAATAGAAACCAGACATGTAAACAATCTGCTGCATCAAAGCACTCTCTCTCTCTCTCTCTCTCTCTCTCTCTCTCTCCCAGTTGCCAGTGATGGTCCTACAGATGTTACTGGACTGCAGTCCCCATGATCCCTCCATTGGCTATGCTAGCTAGGACTAATGGAAATTGCTATCCAACTACATGCCACACGTTCCACACCTCTGCTCTAAACTGTGCATCTTAGCTTTCAGTTGCATTGGGCATCATTTATGCTCTACTGGCAGTGACAAATTGTGGAAGCAATAAGAGACTTCTCATTAATCTAAGTGAGTATTCTTCCAGGTGAATGTTTGAACAACTGAATTATACTCAATTTAATTATTCTCAATTATACTATTTTCTCTATTCTACAATTGTAAGTTTGGTCATTAGTGGTTGATTTCATTATTTACAATTTTAATAATACTTATTATTTTAAAACATTTTTTTAAAAGAAGAAAGAAAGAAAGAAGCAGGAAAAAAGAATCTTTGCTCCATTATGTAAGCCACTATGATTTACACACACTTGATCTTTCATATGATTCTCAGGAGCGTGCTTTATTGTCATCCTGGGACAACAGCCTGGCAAGAGGATGAAACTAAATGCCTATACATTTTTGGCAATCCCATGAGATCAGATCAACTCAGGGCCAGTGCTCATTTGTCTGATATTCCCAGTTGGCATTATCATAATGCATGTTGCAAAGTTAAATAAATGGACCCCACTCATTTCAAAGCCTCTATGTTAACTCGTTTTTCTCAAACTTTTCCCAATAATTCTAGTAATGTATGTATTGTCGTCCTTTTCCACGTTCTTCATTTCCAAAGTCCCATTCATGGCAACTGATCTTACTTTACTTAAACAAATAGCTCCCCTTTCCAAATCATGGATGGAACGTAGCATTTATGTGTCTTGAAATGCACTGGGAACCATCTAGCAATATTGGGCAGCACTTAAATATATTAAAACCCACATTTTGTATTCACCCATTGTCTTGGCCTTTTTAAAATTCTGTTCCAGAATTTTACCAAAAGAATCCTGCCTATAATTAACACATTTAACACATGTGAGTTTATATTCAAATTATGCATAGATTTCTAGCAAATTACTTTTTAAAGAGCAAAAACTAATACTAGAGGTTCAAATTCTGCATGACGTAGCAGATAACAATCAGCCTTTTTGCCTTTAGAAAACTGCAGTGTAATCCTATATATGTCTACTCAGAAGTAAGCCCATTTGGGTTCAGTGGCATTTACTCCCAGGTAACTGAATATAGAATTGCAGCCTTCATAAACTATTACATTCATACATCTTAGTCAACCTGGAATCTCTTCGCTGGGCTGAGAGTGTGAATGCACTGAATTTCTTTTCCTCCTTTTAAAGTGGAACCCATTTTCATTGTTCCAAATGATTCCAAAACACATTTACTTTTCTCAGCTAAAGAGGGAAAAAAATATAGCTCTCAGTAGCAGCTCTAAACAGAAAATTGCTTCATTGCATCGATGATTCCTACTGACTTTCTGCAGATAAGGGAGAAAAGAGCCTCCAGTAAAGTTCAGGGGGGGTTGAGAATAAAACAATTATCTCAGATTCTGAATGAGATTTTTGAATTACAAAATTGCTCGACATACAGACCTGATGGTTAGATATTTTCTTTTCTCTCTTTTGCAGACTGACTTTACATAATGAGGACAAACAGTCTCAGAAGCAGATCTCCCTACCGATATCAGTGATGGACAATGGAATATAATAACTGATTGAAATAGTTCTCCTGAATAGAGACTCTAGCCCAAACCGCCGTATAAATTAAGTACATTTTTCATTTGTTAACCAAAATTAAGAAAGAGGAACGAGATGTGCTGTTGTCATCCTTCTTACTATTCCAGAGTCCTTTAGGGCTGCGCTACAATAAATGCATAGTGAACAGCTGATCCTCGCTTTCTTCTTTATCTCAGAGTTGGTGCCAAAGGAGGATTTCCCCCCTTCTTTTTTAGTCCCCATGTGTTTGTGTGGTGGGGGGGAGGTGAATTTAAGAACAAAAAGTGGCTGGGTAGAAAGGTTTAATCCTCTCTTACCCATATGTGTTGGGTGTCCTGGTTCCAAGACCTCCCCATGAGATGTGAGACAATAAAGAGGTCTGCTGTGCAATCCACAAAAGCGTTATTCAGTAGATAGAAATCTCTTCACACCTTAAGGGAGTGTGAATGCTAGAAGCTATCATCTAAGCCTTATTAGCCTAACAAAGCAAGGCAGTTGTCTATCAACTAAATGGACATTTCCCTGCCGTCCCCAACAGGGTTTTACCAGACGCCTACTTCAGGGAGGGTCTTCAAACTGTAATCTCTGGCAGTTAGTCTAGTGGAGCCTCCCACCTCCTCTCAACTCCGCCCACTTGACTCTGTGGCAGACTCTGGGATCTGTCGATTCCAATGCTCCCTCCCCCTCCGACAAAGATTGAATTCCCAGGGACAGGGAGGAGAAGGAAGATGATCTCTGAACCTCGGCCTCCTGAACAACAAGCTCCTGAGACGATTCCTCTTTGACTCCTGGAGAGCGTTGGAGACTTTCTTCCCCCGCTTCTTGTCTTGGCTGGTCTTCCTCAGGCTCTGAGTTCCATTCGGAATCCATACCAGGGAGACGAGGCCTGACCCTGACACCGGCTCAATCCAGATCATTACTCTCCACATTTTCTCTGTGGTGGTGGTAAATTAATAATAATAATAATAATAATAATAATAATAATAATAAAACGTGAGGTTCAGCTGCACACATATTTAACATAGTGTGTAGTTTAGATCTTGTGGAATCACTTTAAGAATATGACTGAGCCAAAATGGCGCAAGTTTTTGGAGTTTCTCTCCACTCCTTGCAAAAATGTTGCCATGCTCATTTGTATTGCCCTCCCTTGCTCTTGTTCTCAGTTTGCCCTCCACTGTCGCCAGTGATGTCATTATCAACTACCTAACATTGTGACATCATCCCATTCACTTTGTGATCCCTGATTGAGTAGAATCACTCGTGTGACTAATCCAGGAAAGAGAAAGCAGAAGCCAGAGGAAACAAGAGCTTCTAATTGAAAAATAGTGGCTATTAATCACACCAAGACATTCTAGGGAGAGAATGGCTACCCAACTGAAATGGTTGCCATTGGTCCATGAAATCGAAACTGCTGAATATTCACTGCAACTTTATTTAAGGCTAGACTTTAAAAGAAAAATTATGTCATATTAGGTGAAAGGTATAGATTGCAGACAGTCTGACAATAAAATGGCTCCATAAAAAGCCAGTTGACATACACAGGGTGTAATATCCCAAACGTCATTTCAACTGATATGGTCAACTACAAATTTACTATTGATAAGATATCATGTTAGATACGCACACTTGCAAATCAGGCCTCAGTTTTACAACTAGATCCATAGAACAATGAATTCCTTTTTCTTTTGTTCATTTTCTCTGAGTCCGAGTAGCATCAGGCACCACAATCAGTTTTAGAAGCAGATGTCTGGTTAGCAAAGCTAAGGTTGCTATCTTAATTACTGGCCCTGGTCTTACACCATTAAGAGTTGCCCCAAACTCAGAAATACTTTAGGTGCAGGTTTTCCTAGCAACGTGATGTATGGTACAAAAAAATTACACCACCTTAATTTCAGAAGCAGGGTTTTTTGGGGGGGGGGGGTTAATGTGGCAATCCCGATGGTGGAGTTAAGTTTCCCTCAATTTGACTGGTAGGGTTTTCATATTTCCTTACTGTCACTACACTTCCTAGTTTTCTTCTGCAATAGGGACATGCAGAACCACATGGGGAAGAAAGCTGGGACCACGTGGCCTGTTCAGTTTAACGGGACAGCACCTTCTAGTGGGCATTTCATAGCGCAATGTCTCCTGCACATGGCAGGAAATAGCAACAAATATTGCTATAGCTCAGAATAGTCAGGTTTTGGGGGTCTTATTTTGTGACGGAAAAAAAGAGCAGAAGGAGAGGGAGATGTGCAGAAGGATCACTGCATCATCAAAATGACCCGCGAACATCCGTGTACGGCCAGTCACAAGTAGGGTTGCCATACGTCCCGAAAAACCCGGAATGTCACGGATACCAAGACATTCTGAAATGTCCTGGCCGGTCAGTCACAAATCCCGGATTCCTGGTCCAGCTGGGCAAGACAGAGAGAGAGAGAGGAGAGCAGAAAGCACTGGGGCACTAGGACCCAGACAAAGAGAAGCGCCTGAGTTATTCCTCCTCCTCCTCCCCCCTACGGAGGCGGGACGGTGCACGGCTTCATCAGCCACCCGACTTATAAGGAGGAGCCATGGCCGCAACCAGCACCCCTTCTTCCACAGCCGCCTTTTCCCAAAGCAATAGGTGCATGCTGGGTTCCCGCACGCCTTGTCCAGAGGTTTGGCACGAGATTCCCGCCTCCTCCTCCCTCAGTTCAGCCAAGGACTTAAGGTTTGTTGAGTTTTTCCCTTCCTTCCTTCGCTCTGGGACAATGTGGCTGACTGCCCAGCGCCTCCTTTTTTACCCCACCAAGCTAACATGTTTAAAAGGCATTTCCCTCCTCCCTTTCCCCCCTCCCAGATGGATAGCCCTCCCGTAGTTTGTCGTAGCTAAACAACAACAAAAATAAACCTGTTAATCTTCACAATAACAAGGCTCTTGTGGCATCTTAGGCTACACATACTTGGGAGTAAAACCCATTAAACTCAAAGGCACTTATTTATGAGTAGGTGTGCATAGGGTTGTACTTCTAAAAACAAAAGGTGCAATCCTGTGCATGTTTAGGTTTTTAAAAAGTCCTACATCTCCTAGCTTCCACCAGCCAGC
This sequence comes from Anniella stebbinsi, assembly GCA_029215795.1. NCBI lineage: Eukaryota > Metazoa > Chordata > Lepidosauria > Squamata > Anniellidae > Anniella > Anniella stebbinsi. The sequence goes on from JARDYH010000007.1 coordinate 23,877,653, forward strand.
ATGACTGGCTAGGGCATACTGGGAGTTGTAGGACTTTTTTCTGTCTAAACATGCATAGGATTGCGCCCTAATAGATTTATGTTGGTATAAGCTTTTGGGAACTTAAGCATTCTAGTGTCCACAAAAGCATATGCCACAATACCATTCAGGTAGCCGGATTTTATGCAGGTTTGCTTGTTAATTCAGTGGGGCTTACACCCAAGTTAGAGGTGCCAAGGGCCTGTATGGTAACTGTTTTGAGTTAATAGGTAGATGGATTTTATATTTTCAAAAACGGAGAGACAACAATTGTCTATTTTCGTGTTCTCTGTAGTCCTGTGGGCACTGAAGCCATCACATCACCAGGCAGAGGTCAAGCTGAATGTCTGCACACCCTCCTCTTCCATGCACTGAGCAGGGGGTTGGACTTGATGGCCTTGTAGGCCCCTTCCAACTCTACTATTTTATGATTCTATATCATTTTATGATTAACAGCACATACATCCCGACTATAACATCCAGTTAGCCCCCCCACTACCATTCATATTACCACCACCACCCTGCTTTTTGTCACATCTTGCCTGATGAAGAGATCTGAAGATCTCAAAAATTTGTACATTTTTGTGATTTTTGAGTTGGCCTAATGAAAGTATTATGTTATATGGATTTCGATCTTTTCCCCTTATGGTCAACATGGCTGCCTTTGTTTTTGTTCTTTAGGGCACAATCCTATGCATGTTTAGATAGAAAAAACATGTATTTTAAATGCAAATATAAATAAATAAAATTTGTCCTGGTTTTGTGAATGCAGAATATAGCAAACCTAGTCACAAGCATGCTATAAAACACACGTCTGAAGAAGCTCTGGATTTGTGTTTCACTTGTGTTTCAGGAAAAAAAACAAAAAAAAGTGTATCTAGGCACATGCAGAGTGCCTTTCCCCATTACCATTGGGAGCTACAGCCTTCCCACCCACCTGATATCTGGAATTTGGGGTCCATTCCCCCAGCTTTTCCTATTTTACAAACTCAGCCCTGCTTAATTAGGACACATTCATGTTGCTCTTTTGTTCTTTTGCTCATTAGCATCAAATCCTTGATTTCTTCATGCAGGCAAATGGGCCTATTGTAGATGAAATGGGGGTTGTGGAGGGTTACAGACAACCAAATCCAGACCTAAGTGGTTCAACACTCTGGGACAATGGAAGTTGTCAACTTGTCTGAAGCAAATTCCCCAAAAGAAAAGAGCAGACAGAGGAAAAAATGAGCTAACATTTCGGGAGTGCTTTTTGTCTGCAGCATTCATTTCAAAAGCACAATTTCAGAGAAGTAGGTCCATAGGTGTGCAATTTCAAAGTTTTAGGCGGGCAATTGTAGTTGAGGGAAATAGGCTGTTTACAGTGTCTTTTGATAACTCTGCCTGCAGAAAGCCTATATAAAGTAGTATATAGTATGTAGTAAACTTATATATTTGATCCACAGAACCGGTTATGTTTTAAAAATATCAAAGGCCCAGGAATGGATTATGGGGACTAACAACAAAGAAGGCTATGTTTCTTAGCATGTGCAGAGTACCTTTTTTGGAAGAGGGTGCAATGATTGTCACCCCATGTGGCTATGCACTTTCAAGCATTATTATTATTATTTATTACATTTCAATACTGCCCCACAGCTGAAGCTGTCTGAGCGGTTTACAAAGATGAAAACATTAAAAATAATATACAACATTTTAAAACACACAACAGACAGTACTCACAGAGAGAACATACATCTAAAAACACCTATGAGCAATCAGCCTGGTTGGCGCCAAAAAGATAGCAATGATGGCACCAGGTGGGCCTCATCAGAGAGGTAATTACACAATTGGGGAGCCACCACTGAGAAGGCCCTCTCCTGTCTTGCCATCTTCCGAGCCTCCTTCAGAGTTGGCACCCACAGGAGGAACTTAGATGCTAAGCGTAGTGTATGGGTATGCTCAATCCATGGAATTCGTGGCATTTCTTTGCAATTAGAAGTGTCAGTAAAGCCAAGAGGTGATTGCAGTAGAGTCATTTACTTAAAACAATGCTTTCAAATGAGTCCTGGGGCAGTGCAAGCTGGCGGCTGCGATTTTGGTAGGGCAGTGATTCAGCCAGAACTCTAAAGGAGCTTTCCAAGGTGCTGAACTCATTTTGGGAATGAGGTTCACCACTTTGGATAGCTGCATTTGAGTTCTGGCTGATTCTGACTACGACTCAGAATGGAATCATAGCCCTGCTGAAATCAGAGCCACCAACTACCAGTGTTCTGGGAAACCCTGCAATTCTTTTCACACAGTGCCAGCTCTAGGTTTTTAAAGGCCCTTGGGCATGAGCAGTCTATCTGCAATGGGGTCGGTTGGAGTATGTATGTCATTGGACAGGCCAGAGTGGAATGAAACTGTGGTCCTTTCCCTCTTGATTGTGTGTTTCTCCAACTTCAGTGTTTCGAAGGTGTGAACTGTGCTATTTATTTTGGACCGCGGTGTTCAAATATCATAGAATCTCAGAATTATAGAGTCAGAAGGGTCCTTAGAGATCACCTAATCAAACCGTCCTGCTCAATGAAGGAGCTACAATGCGAGATACAATTACAGCACCCCATCTAGGCTCTGCAGGTGGATCCATATGGACCTATGGCCTGATTGGCACCAAGCCAAAGAAGAACCTTCAGCGTGGTGGCCCCCTTCCTTTGGAACTGCCTGGCCCTGGATGTCAGGCAGGTGCCAACACTGTGTTGTTTCTAGTACCTTCTGAAAATAGTTCTGTTACAGGAAGGATTCTGTAAATGACCAGCCATATTTTTTAATGACATTCCTTTTTAATTTATTATTATTATTATTATTATTATTAATTGCATTTATATACCACCCCATAGCCGAAGCTCTCTGGGCAGTTTACAAAAATATAATAATTTTGACATGGTGTTTTAATCTCTTTACTATTGTGCTTCTTATGTTCGCAGCTTTATTGTAATATTGTAAATAAAGAAACACCTCCAGCAAAGTAGAGCTCACCAACAAAGGAGGGCAGTTTGTTCCACAGTCAAACAACTCTTTCTTTTAGAACCGGGGTGCACAGCCCTTTTGTTCCAGGGAGCCCATTGGGTGTCTGCCAGGAGCGCACTTGTGCTGCGAACACACACAAACACATACACACACACACACATTCATTCACACACGTACATTCACACTCTGAAATGCTGGGTGTTGTCGGACTTTTTTCTGTCTAAACAAGAATAGGATTGCAACCCTATGCAGGTTTAGATGAGTGGGGGGGGGGGGGGAGTCGTAGCTAGGAAATGCTGAGAGCTGCAATTTTTTCTGTCTAAATCTGCACATTATTGCACCCTTAGCTACTTTTCCAAACTTCATAGTGGTTTACAAAAGCGATTCAAAACGTATCAGCATGAAACCAACAAAAGGCTATCAACAGCTCCTCCTCCTCCTGATGGCTATGTGCAACCCCCAGTACCAGAGGCAGTAGACCTATATACACCAAATGCTGGGGAACATGGGCGGGAGGGTGCTGTTGCACCTGTGTCCTGCTTGTGGGCCCCTGGTCGACAGCTGGATGGCCCCTGTGCAAGAAAAACCACCAATGCACAAACAGGGAGATATTATTCTTCCTTTTAAAGGTGTTAAATGAACAAATAAAAGAAAGTCCCCAAATAAACACAGATAAACACAAATGAAGGCAATGATTACTTTTTTTTAATTGCCTGACCCCCCCCCCCCATCCATTCATCACCAGGATAATGATGATGATGAAAATATAATGCCACCCCGATGCGTGATGCCCCCCTGTCCAGCCTGATAACCCCAAAAGCTCTCTGCCCCACGGAGCTTACAGACGTCCCCTTCCCCAATCCGCTGCTGTGCTCATTGCAAGGGCGCTGGGAAGTTGGGTCTCTCTCTCTCTCTCTCTCTCTCTCTCTCTCTCTCTCTCTCTCTCTCTCTCTCACTGTGTGTGGGGTGTGTGTGTGTGTGTGTGTTCTCCCCCCACCACCACCTTCCCCCCCCTTCCTCTTTTTTTTGTTGCTGCGCATCTACTCCATTGGTTGCGGTAAGGCTGGCGGCAGGACGCGAGCCCTCCTCATCCCGCCGCCGTCTGCAGCCATTGCCGGGCTCTGAGCAGCATCCTCACGCGCGCATTCAACAGGAGGAGGCCCCCGCGGCGCAAGCAGGGAAGACGACGAGCCCCCCCGTCTCGCCCCCCTCTCGCCCCCCGCGGCTTCGCCTCTCGCCCCCAGCCTCCGTCCCTCCGGGCTCCCTCCTTCCCCGGCAGCGCCATGGCCAAGGAAGGCACCGAGAAAGCGGAGGAGACCGAGCAGATGATCGAGAAGGAGGCAGCCGAAGGCGGCGGCGGCGGCGGCGGCGGCAGCCCCAGGGCTGCGGATGCGAAGGAGATGCGAGCCGTCCTGCTTTCCGCCTTCGGGGGCTTGAACAAGCTGCGCGTGTCCAAAAAAGTGATGCCGGAGCCCCAGGAAGGAGAACTCAAGATCCGAGTCAAAGCCTGGTCCAGTATTATGATGATGATGATGATGATGATGATGATGATGATGATGATGATGGATGATGATTTCGCCCCTTTCTTCCTGCCTTCTCTCTCTCTCTTTTCCACCCTCCCCTCTAGAAGCATCTTTTTCCACCCCTGCCTCGCCCATCCTCTTCCCCCCCCCAAGCGCCGACCCCCACTTCTGTGGGTCTAGCAAAATAGCTCCCCGGTTGCACGGGGGGATAAAAGTGCATCGGTGAGGGGGGGGGGGTTTGGCCGGGGGGGGAGAGCCCGGAAGGATGCGTGCCAGTTTCGACCCATCAAATGGAGACAGGGGAGGGCTCTCGTTTGCCCTTGGGAGTGGATGGGAAAGGGGCTTCGAAAACACAGAGAGGGGGAACTCGTCCTCCCCCAGCCACGTTTTTGCAAAGTTACAGCCCGATCCTGAGCATCTTTACTCGGAAGTAAGCCCCCTCAGCGCAAATTACGCCGCGATCTTAAGCCTGTTTACCCAAAAGTAAGCCCTACTCAGGACAATGGGGCTTAGTCCCAAATAAGGGTGCTACACACTTACTCAGAAGTAAGTCTCACTAAGTGCAGTGAGGCTTACTCCCAAGTAAGGGTGCCTTGGATTGCAGCCTTCCCGTGCAATCCTATGCACGTTGACTCAGCAGTAAATCCCACTGAGTTCAATGGATTTCGCCCAGGGAAATGTGCACAGGATTTAAGCCTCATTAAACCATCCTTTTTTCTGTTGCCTTGGTCTGGTTACCTTGCTGCCATCTTTGGCGAACAGAGCGTCTTAGAAATGGACCATCCTTGCATTCTAGTGCTGATTGGGAGACCTTGACTATCTTTAACTCCAATTGCTCCAGCCTTGTGAATGGGTGTGATGGAGCAGAGCAGCGTTTTGGCCTCCTGTACTTCTTTTCCACCAGGTCTTAACTCTTCTTCCATGTTTGTGACTCTGCAGTTTAGTAGTAGAACTGGCTGGTTTCCAAAATGTTGCTTACCTTCTCATTCTAATAGCTTTCTTGCATGGTGTTAACTTTTTTATTTCTTTTGTCTGTCAGATATGGATTGATTGTGGTTGGTTGTTCTGACCCAGATGAAACCGGGAAGTGCTTCTATTCTTTTATTGACTGAGCTCAGAATGAATTCCCTTTCTCCCAGAACCCCCATCACGCACGCACGCACACACCTGTCCCCACTGCCTGACCGTCCTTCCTGCAAATTTCATTATTTTTCGTTGATGCTATGGCTCAGCATTATGTATGCCTAAGAAAAACGTTGTCGAGATTGTCTAACACTTGGGGAAACTAAGGGTGAAAGATTGGTGTTCTAACATCTAGTGGAGTTAGTGCGAACTGAGAACGAATTTTATGTAAGAGGCAGGTTAGCATTGGCGGGCCAGATTCCGGTGCTGGGAGGGGGGAAGATAACCCACCAACCCCATCATTAGACTCCTGGAGTTACTTGAAAGAAAGATACCATCTCCAAACAAATCAGAACTGGATCATAATCTGTAAATTAAGCTAAAACTGCAATCCAGTGTATTCTTCATTGAAATTTAACCCATCAGCATCAATAGGATTTGAAGTTTAATGCTTCTATTAGTACCTCCTTCTACCTACTATTATTTAAAAATAATATTTAATATTTTATTTTATTTTATTTACAATGCTTGGGACAAAACCCATCCCCACACTTCACTTTGACCATTCCATATCCATCGGTATTGTTTATACATTTTACAACTAAATAACCAACTAGGAACTCCTTAACCAATTCATAAACCAATCAATTGCAATATATGTATTAGAAACACACACACACACGCACACACAAAGACAATTACAAAAATCAAACCCCAAAACATACAATTTCCTCCACTCCACTCAAATCCTATATTCATAGACTCATAGAACAGTAGAGTTCGAAGGGGCCTATAAGGCCATCAAGTCCAACCCCCTGCTCAATGCAGGAATCCACCTTAAAGCATACCTGACACATGTCTCTCAAGCTAAATCTTGAATGCCTCCCTAGGTCATTGGTTCCATTGTCGTACTGCTCTAACAGTCAGGAAGTTTTTCCTGATGTCTAGCCAGAATCTGGCTTCCTGTCACTTGAGCCCATTATTCTGCGTCCTGCACTCTGGGTTGATCGAGAAGAGATCCTGGCCTTCCTCTGTGACAACCTTTCATGTATTTGAAGAGTGCTATCAATTTGGTTGATTATAGGATTTGGCTTTCAAATCCTATAATCAACCAAACATATAGGAAAGGTTACATTACTTACTCAGATTTTATTGTTATTCATTTATTTATTTATTTCACTTCTATACCAACCCATAACTGAAGTACTCTGGGCCATTTATAACAATTCATAAAAATACAAAATGCAACATAAAAATTGTCTTCATTTTTAATATAGAAAAATTAAAACAATGTAAAGAGCTAATAACAATTTAAATAAACTGTTTATTTAACAATATAGTTGGACCTTTATTAAAAATAATAATTATGAAATTTAACCCACCCAAACTATACCTACTAGACAATAGTCTTATGCTGAAGAAAATCCATAATAAATTTCAGTAATCTCAGTAAATGCAGAAGATAACTGAGAGTTTTGTTTTAAAGGCCAATTTCACATTGTGATTTTAGAGGCCGAACATGTTGGCATTAACTGATTGACTGATGTACAGAAGATCCTCAGAACTATGACATTTTGGAAAAGACGGGCAATGAGCAATCAGCAAGTTCATGATTGATTTTTCTCTTGTCTTCCATCATCTCTTATCTTCTATGCTGGCTGGAAAATGTTGGGAATTGTAGGAGCTTTTTAAGGGGTCTAAATATGCATAGGATTTCACACTAAGAGACCCCAGATGGACAGCTGTCCAGGTTTTAGAAAAAAAAGTGTTACATTAGCCTCTAAGACCACAGCTGCAATCCTGTACACCCTTATTTATGAGTAAGCCCCATTGAACTCAGTGGGGCGCACTTCTGAGTAAGCATGCATAGGATTGCACAGTCAACTGGATTTATTGGGTTGAATCTAGACTATGTTAGTTGCACTTAAGTCCTGCTGAAATCAATGGGAGTTAAGCTAGTCATAACTTTTCAGTGGGATCGAAGGATGACTAACTTCAATTTGGATCCATCCCATTGGTTCATACACCAGAAAGCAATGAGAAGTTGCATGTGCCCGTCTTTTAACTCTTCCGATTTGAAAACAATCTCGAGATGTAATCACCCATGCTTTTGTGCAAGTAGATAAAACTCACATTGTCCTTAGCTTTTCTGGTTCAGTAAAGTAGAATGTTGATGGCTATTAATTTCTGCCATGCGAGCATGAAAGCCCTGTTAGGCAGACAGGGTTTTGTGTTTATCCTCCATCAACGGTGTATGGGAGAGTGCAGTTTTCTTCATTTACTTTTCATTTGCCAGATACTTGTACCCATCCTCCAGTAAATAATAATAACAATAATAATAATAGTTAAATTAATTAAGTTTAACATTCTTCTTTTTTAAAAAAAATCTTTAAAAAGAAAATTGTAAACTATAAATTAAATAATTAAAGACAAGCAACAAAGCAGGTGTGGGTTCCATCAGTTTCTGGATGGGAGATAACCTTGGAACTTTGTGTCTATTGTCTTGTGTTCCCTGGTAGAAAGGTAGGCTATAAAAGTAATGTCTAAGGAAGCAATCCTGGGTCACCTAGACAGTGTCTGGGGAAGTTGTTCAGTTTCCTGGCTCCAACAGGGCTCTGAGTTGGGATCCAGGAAACCGTGCTTCCTGCCCCCTTCCCTGCCCCCTTGTAGTCAGTGTGGAGAGAACTGCACTTGCAAAACGGAAGATGGAGGTAGGGAAAAGGAGGCATTGCCAGGAGCCAGGAGGGGAGGAGACCAGGGTTGTGGGGCTATAAGGTATCCCCAGCCTCCTTCCCTCCCCAAAGCCTATGCTAGATGGGCAAAATTGCCCATCTAGCTAAAATGCAGAGCAGGAAGCACCTCGAGTTCAACGCTTACTTGTACTCTAAACAGAGGGGAGCTCAGCTTGGGGATGTCCATGGGTGTAAGGCCCTACTTACAACCCATGGTCAGCTCCATGGATACAAAACACTCACCAGCAGCATTCAATGGAAGCCCACAAAATGTGGCATTATGGGGGCAGAGCAGGAACACCTTTGGATTTCCATTCCCTAGTACATCCCAGGATTGAGCTTCTAACTATACCACCCTCAAGAAGATATAGGTATTTTCCCTCCCATTGAAATCAGGAGTCAGGAAGAAAAACTACTCCCACCTCCTGCCCTGGCTGCCTGTGTTCCAGCAGCATTCCAGGAGCGGCAGTGGCTTCACAACAGATCTCCCCATTGAGGGAGGTCAGCATTGCTCTGTTAGCCTTAAACCACGCTACAAAGACCAATGAGTTGACTGTCCTGTATCTGTGTTGTATTGCTTCAAAACCTGCCTCCCAAAACATCGAAACCATGCCCCTACATTTCGACGTACATGGGATGTGCATCTGATCTACAGGGTGGCCCATTCAATTTCAAGAGAGCATTCCATGTAGCAGTTTAAAGGATCTTGCCGTGGAGGGAGCAGGAGCTAAAATTGTCCTCTGTGCGTGCATACATTCACTAAAGCCAATTCTTAAACACACATGCATTGTACTTTCCCCAAGGTGGAGCTGTAGGCAGCTGTCAGAGATGAGCCAGAAGTTGAGCCAGAACTAAAGAACATGACCAGATCCAGGGAACACGTGAGACCCAGCAAGGCCTTGATGATCAGGCAGCATATCAGCCCAAAAGCTCGATGGCCTTTCTTGTCCAGGAGGGTCCAAGAGCCAGTCTAAAATGTTTTAAATATTAGTTGTTTTTATGTTTTATTTATTTAATTATTTATTGCGTTTTTATACCGCCCTATAGCCAACGCTGTCTGGGCAGTTCACAAAAATTAAAACCATGAAATCATTTTAAGAAACATAAAACAAACAACAATCTGAAAACACAAAATAACGTACAATATAGCAAATACAACCAGGATAAAACCAAGCAGCAGAGATTAATACAGATTAAAATAAAAAATTTAAACAGCAAGGGTTGAAATTGGGTTAATTTAGCTGTTAAAATGCTGGGAGAATGAAAAGGTCTTCACCTGGCAACGAAAGGAGTGCAAAGCAGGCGCCAGGCGGAACCTCTCTGGGGAGCTCATTCCACAGCCAGGGTGCCACAGCAGAGAAAGCCCTCCTCCTGGTGCCCACCTGCCTACTTCCTTCGGCAGGGGCTCACGAAGAAGAATCCCCTGTAGATGAACTTAGGGTCTAGGCAGGTACATATGGGAGGAGGTGTTCCTTCAGATAACCTGGCCCCAAGCCATTTAGGGCTTTAAATGTTAGTACCAACACTTTGAATTGGGCCCGGACCTGGACCGGCAGCCAGTGAATCTGGAAAAGCACTGGCGTGATGTGGTTTTATATCTTGTATATTGACTTTTTAATGTTCAATATTTTAATTTTTGTACACCGCCCAGAGAGCTTCGGCTATGGGTGGTAGGTAAATGTAATTAATAATAAGAAAAATAGGTGGACCAGACCAGAGCCTGAGGATTCTACCCTGCCAGAAAGATGTTTCAAGCTGTATGTAATGAAATAGTTCGCCACATGGGGAGCCGCACAGAGAACTGAAGATCCTGGCTTCCGGTCCTGGCAGTTCCTAATACCCTTAGTAGCTCTGAGAACATGCTCCTGATAGTGTGTACTCCACCGAGCACAATTCCCCAGGTCAAATTCAAATTCTAGTCAATAAGAGCTCACGCCTACACATTGACCTCTGCTGCACAGTGACTTCACTAGCAGCGTAAGGGCAGCACGCACATTCATCCTTCAGCGTGAGGGAGCTTTTTTAAAGCACCATTTTCACCGCATACTTTAGGGGATACCTCCTGTCTGTAGGAGACTCTCTCCAGCTCTGCCCCTTCCCCTGATTTGATGCATGCCCATATGATCAGGGATGTATGAGAACATTATTTGTATGTGCAAAACAGTTGTTCGCAACCCCGAGTGTGAACGTGCATGCATTTCTGCAGAAAATGTTTGCACGTTTCCGAATTTGCAGACCCACTAAAAAAAAAAGGTGCATTTTTCATGCTTTACTGAAGGGGGGATGTTCACATTTTGGTTGCGCATTTCTAAAAGTGCACATTTTTCCTGTTTGGAAAAAAAAATGCTTGTATTTGGTAACGGGTCGAGGCAAGCTTTGTGGAGGAATCAGCGAAACGCCACAAGCTCAGATATTTCATGTTCACCCATCCCTACATGTGAGAGACATCCACTTTACTAATAGGAGAAGTGTCAACCCCTTTTTCTGCTTTGATTACCATTTTCTCTCTCTCTTTTTAATAATTGCCGGATGCTATGCCCCACGAGTTCTTTACAAACAAATCTTTATTAGAAATCAGCTGATGTTAAGACCTCTGGGCATTCATGTCGGGGGAGGGGGGGAGTTCTGTCATCAAAGAGTTGCACGCTGCTCTCGCTACGCAAATGCCCTGGCGTTTTGTGGGAAGAAAATGTCAAGGTGACCCCTGAGGTGCTTATTTTAGAAACAGTTGACACTGGGGTGAATTGGTTTGTTTTGCCAAGGGTTACCTGGGGGTGAATTGGTTTGTTTTGCCAAGGGTCAGCTGAAGAGCGACATCCGGGGTAGGTGGGCCTTGCTGCCTTCCTCAAAAAACTGCTCGGTTCTGTGGGATCTGCAAAAAACCGAAGTGTATCTGATCCTAGAGAGTGTCACGGCAGCAGTTTCATTCTGTATTTCAAATAATAGTTGGCTGCCCTGCTTCCCCCCCCCCATCCCACCCGTTTATTATTTAGTGGGCTTACCCTGTTCTACTCCCCACTCTTCCTTCCCGAATTCTAATTTAACTAAGACAAGTTTTCATATTCCAAAATTGGAGCACATAACTCGTCTGGTTCAGACGATCATTTGAGGCTTCATAAACCACAAACCAGCCTTGAACACACATTGGTGCCAAGCATACCAGCTTCAACACAAGTACCCTGGCTTGTATTAAGCCAGAGTTCCCTGTTACAGCTTGGTCTTTTCCCCTGCTTATATACTTGTTTTATTTCCCTGTTTTGTTAACCAGTTGTGACATGTAAAGAGAGCTTCAGCTATTGGGCTGTATAGATATGTAATAAATACATAAATAGTCAGTGTATGCTTTATGTATTTTTAAGGCAGCTCCTAGTGGGAGAGGTGTCTGTGGAAAGGTGGGACCGGAAGGCCAGAGAAAGTTCTGGAAGTAAGAAGGCCTATTTGTGGGTGGATGGAGTACAGATGCCTGAGAAAAGAATTTGGAGAGAGAGAGAGGCCCAGTTTGTGTAACCTAACAAATAAAACATTTATTGTGTTCCTAAACTGGATCACTGTCTTCTCTGAAAAATATGAAGCCTCAAGTGATTATCTGAACCAGGCCACAGTTTGCTGCATTTTTAGTGCCTTGCAATTATGTACCAGTTACTATGGCTCCGTATTCATTTCCAGGCCCAATTTCAGTTGCTGGTATTAGACTTCAAAGCCTGAATCAGTTTGGGACCAATCTATTTCAAGGATTGCCTACACCCATATGTCTCTCCCCAAGCCTTAAAACTGGTAATGGAGGCCCTAGACTCTGGTCTGCAAGTGAGTAGGGATGTCCATTGCTGGAAAATCTGGCCTTTCTGGGCCCAGCATGCCCGATTCAGCCTGTATTTGCGAGCCAAGCCATGGTTGTAATTTTTGCAAATAAATATTCACTCAAATTACATCTGCAATTCATGTACACTGTGCAAATTACAGCCAAGTTTGTGTAATTTGTGCAAATCAAAAAACACCAAAAAATCTGCTAGCTGACCTGATTCAATGCAGGCCAAGTTGGGCCTGCTAGTGGAAGATGAACCAAAGTCCAGGGGCCCAAGCCAATGAAAGCTCATCAAGCTCCACCCGCCCAACCAGATTCCTCCGACATCCCTACTGGTGACTCCTATTGGGTTGGTGAGTACCAAGGACAGGGTTTTTTTTTTGTGATGGCCCTGTGTCTGTGAATACCTTTTCCAGGGAGATATGCTTGGCTCGCTCTGCTAGCTTTTAGAAGAGCCCTAAACATTATTTTTAATCCATTCTGATTTTGTGTAATATTATTGTACTGTGTGTTCATAATGGTTTTAGCCGCTGCTATTGTGTTGATGTTACTTAATATTGCTTTTATCTTAATTTTTGTTGTTATTTAATGTGATTTTATTATTTAAATAGCTTGCATTATTATTATATTGTTGCTTTACTGATTTCTTAGGGGGTTAACACATTAAAGGGCACTATAAAGTCTGTTAAATAATAATAAAAATAATCAGTTCACCTGATATTATTTTCTCCTCTACATTGCCAATGTGCGCATCTGCACTCTTAACACGCAAGCTTGTAAAAATCAATCTTGATGTGAAAGTCTATGGCTGAATTCAGACGACACAATAAGCAACTGGGGGGGGGGGGAACAAACGTCAGTTGTATTGACTATCGTGTCATCCGAATGCTGCCATAGTCAACTCAGCGCTGATCCTAATCCACACCACAGTTGATTATTTATTACCATGTTGTGTGGGGAGTACCCCCTAGATGAACAACTGTAAAGTTGATTATTACCCCACCATTGACTATTGTGTTGTCCGAATTCAGCCTATGTGTTTGTCTTGAGATTCTTTTGTACAGAATTTTACTGATGGCCACATGTATTCCTCCTGCACTTCGGCAAAACAGCACACAAAAATGATCTTGCTAGAACCATTATCGACCATCTAGAACCATATATACCATTACATCAGGTTTGCTTTTAGCACTGTTTTATCAAGATGTGTGTGTGCATTGGTAATGTAGATGGGAAGGGTGGGGAGAAGACACAAAGAGACTTAAACGAACTGAAAGCTGCAGGAGCAAACTGTGCTTGCCTAGTACTCCATACAAATTTGGAGACGAAAAAAAATGGAACAATGCATCAGTTCCAGTTTTGGAAACAAGACTATGTGGCACTCTAAAATCTGGAAAGTAATTCAGAAGACGAGAATTTCAGAAGCATCCTGAGATGTGATATACTCCAGATTAGAGTGCCCGTATGGAAAGTAGGACAGGGCTCCTGTATCTTTAACAGTTGTATAGAAAGGAAATTTCAGCAGGTTTCCTTTGTGTGCATGCAGCACCTGGTGAAATTCCCTCTTCATCACTACAGTTAAAGCTGCAGGATGGGCAACTAAGAAGCAGAATATAGAACTGGATCATGAGAATGAAAGGGTTATAAGAACATAAGAAGAGCCCTGCTGGATCAGACCAAGGGTCCATCTAATCCAGCACTCTGTTCACATATTGGCCAACTAGCTGTCGACCAGGGACCCACAAACAGGACACGGTGCAACAGCACCCTCCTACCCATATTCCCCAGCAACTAATATATATATAGGCTTACTGCCTCTGATACTGGACTGTGATACTGGGTTAGATTATGTCAATATAGGCAGGCTTCTGGATTCATCCATACTATTGATGGACTCACATCATATGGCAACAAAGGCCATAGGATGAGTGTATAATTAAAAAGCCAATGAAATATAAAAAAAATGAAAAATAATTACTATTTTAAAACCGTAAAAAATGAGTGAGAACTGGTAGAAATAGCCACATACGATAGCCGTGTGTTGACTAAAGATATGACATTAGCACCTAAGAGCATGGAAATGTTTTCAACCCTATAAAGTTGTGCATCCTAAACACTTTATAGTGGCTACTAGAAGTTGAAATATTTTTAGTCCCTTTATGGCATCTTATGCATTTAGTCCATTCCATACAAATGACCACTTCCCTTCATCTAAGAAATGTCATCTCCTTCACCCCCTGTTGCTGTCCCAATTACATCATGGTGAGATTCACACAAAGTATAGTGGAGTCACTGCCAAAACTAATATACATCCAGTTTTCTCTGCTACCAGAAGGCTTCCAAAATCTTGCTCAGCATCTAGAAGCCCAAGAATTAGATTTAGCGCACATCTAATATGTTGGTCTACCTATCCATTGTCATCATTGTATCATTGTCATCTCCCGAAATAATAATACATAATAAAGGTTAGAAGAGTTTTTAACTGATAATTCATCTGTCTCAATACTGTTTTTTTAGATCTCACCATAACCTGAAAAGAGGTGTCTTTTTGAGATATTGAAGGTAGTGCAAAATCATCTAATCAGCAAAACCTATTTTTATTATTTTTACGATGGAAAGGCTATCTTTTAATAGTCTTTTAAATGCCCTATTTTGTTAACACACCAGAATCAAAGCAGCCTCCTCAAAAACTAAACAATTTGCACCCTCACCAGTTAACATTGGCATCACTCAAGACTTTGTTGATTAATCATCCAGATAAACAAATTAGAGCTTGTAGACATGATATTTAGTGCCATCAATGTACATGGCAGTAGTATAACATTATTAGGCTTAATGGCTTTATTGGGTTTTAATTGTAGGTTGTATGCTTCCTTGAACATATGAAAAAGTAAGAGAAACAGAAGGAAAAACTTATTGTGGATACAGAATTGGAGGTTGGGCTGGAGATCCAATCAGTGCGCAACCCACCATTGACCACAATAATTAAATCAGATACTCATTTCCATTGATGTTCCCAATGACCTAGATCTCCGCATGAATGTCATCTTGTATTCATGCAACTCCTCATTCAGCTTTTCTGGGTCAGGCCCTTTCTATAATGTCTGTGTTAGCTTCTGCTCAGGCATCCCAATCTTGATGTTCCCGTGCTGCTGCTTTGCATGCCAGTGATCAACTCATAGATAAACCTCTACCCACATGATGAAGGATATGATATTATAGGAGCTGGCACAATGGAGAATTTAGAGTGTCACGCTAAGACTGGGGAAATGCAGGTTCAAATCCTCTCTCAGCTGTAAAGCTTGCTGGGCATCTATGGGTCAGTAACTCTCTCAGCCTAACCAAACTCATAGCATTGTTGTGAGGTCCTGAGCAATTTGGAGGAATGTTGGAAGAGAAATATAATAAATAAAATCATATAATGCAGAACTGGGGTGCCACCCCTGGAAAAACCCTGTCCACATAACAGTTAATGAATTTGTGGTAAGCTGATTATGACCATGTCCACACTTGTAAATGTGTAGCCTCCATTCACAGGTACAGCTGAGGCTGTAGGGGTAGGACCAGTGGATGAAATCCCATTTATCCCTCCCCTCCCCCTCCACTCACTGATTGTAGAATGGTTGTGTTAACATGGTTTAGCCAAAATGTGAGCCATGAAGGTTTCATCATTTTATTTGCTCACCCAGGGAAAACTTGGGTGAACAAATGTGTTTCCAGGAGGTGGAAAGATAACACATTTTCTGCCTTCCAAACTACAGGAGGGAAGGTTTTCCAAAGATTGGGTGGGAATTTCAGCAGGTGTCATTTGTATGCATGCAGTACCTGGTGAAATTCCCTCTTCATCACAACAGTTAAAGCTGCAGGAGTCCTGCCTAGCGTGACCAGATCCAAAAGAAGACAGGGCTCCTGCAGCTTTAAATGTTGTGATGAAGAGGGAATTTCACCAGGTATTGCATGCATACAAATGGCACCTGAAATTCCCTTTTCTCTACAACTGTTAAAAATACAGGAGCCCTGTCCTCCTTTTCATGTGGTCACCTAGTTGTCTCAAGCGACAAGCCAGTAGGCCTGCTGTAAGGAGTGCTCACTTACAAAGATGGTCTTCTCAGCAGAAAGTGACTCCTCTTGAGTAGGGCTCTTGGCAGAGAGTGCTAATGGGCAGCAGCTGATGCTGGGTGGGGCTCTGCAGCCTTTGTGGTTAAAAACCTTTGGTCAGAGCCTGCTAGTTACTGGAAGCTGTGTCTTGCCAGCTTCTTCTACCTTGTCTCCTGACTCAGTTTTGTGCTTGAACCTCTGAACTATAGATCTTGGACTCCTGCTTGACTCTTCTATTAGATTATGTATGTACTGGGCTGCATAACTTTCTTTGACTGCTGCCTGTTTGACTGCTCCTGCTGTGCTTGACTCTGTACGTTAGACTGATTACCTGTGCCTGTTCTCTGGGTCAGTTCTGCCTTTGCCTGAACTCTCATGGACTGAAACTTTCCTGCTGAAACATAGGTCTGTGTTATTACTTAGCTTTGTGGTCAGCCCTATCATGATATTGCTATAGCCAATGCAGAGCAGCAGGTTACAGCAAGCTATGGCACAAAATATGTGAAATAAGTGAGGCCTGAAATAAAATGTTGTACTGTATCCTTGCTGCTTCACCAGATGGATCCTATTCAGGGTTCTAGGCAGCCGTTGCCTTTGGGAAGAGCATTTAAGACACATGCCCCCATTCCCAGATATTGTGGTGGTGGTGATGATGATGATGCTCAGCTTTCCACAGCTGAGCATGCTTAGGCCTCATTGGGGAGGGTTGCCCTTTAGTAGGGTGACCATATGAAAAGGAGGGCAGGACTCCTGTATTTTTAACAGTTGTATTGAAAAGGGAATTTCAGCAGGTGCCATTTGTATGCATGTGGCATGTGGTGAAATTCCCTCTTCATCACAACAGTTAAAAGCTGCAGGAGCCTTCCCTCTTTTGTATCTGGTCAAGAGAGCAGTGCTCCTGCAGCTTTAACTGTTGTGATGAAGGGGGAATTTCACCAGGTGCTGCATGCATGCAAATAACATCTGCTGAAATTCCCTTTTCTATGCAGCTGTTAAAGATATTGGAGTCCTATCCTCCTTTTCATATGGTCATCCTACCTTTAGTCCTTTGGATTTAATGGACTTCTTCAACTCTTGGGTTTACTCTGAGCATGTGAATACTTCCATCATGTTTCTCGGTGGTCCCATTTTGGCTAAACAGCCATTGGCACTCACCACCTGTGTTTGCTCTCAGAAGGCTGTTGACTGGCAGGAGAAGGCAATTTCTAGTGGTAACCAAAACAATCTGTTTCCTCTAACGCTATTGTAACAGTTTATTTTTTGCCCCAAAAACAATATTCTCGGGTAATCACCTACTCTGTTAGAAAACTTCAAAGACAGCATACTGGTTAGTCTCTCTCTCATCTCCACAGAGAGTCAATGTGTAAACATGTTTCTATCTTAAAGCTGCATTAATTTTTTTGTGGTATTCAGAGGAGACAGAAAAACAAGGAAGTGGCATGGCCCAGGGGGGTTTCATACTATATAAGGAATAAAATGAAAGGCTTTTCATAGTAATTGGAATGCTCTTCTATGTAAATTTTCTTGTAGCAGAGAATGTCTATAGCAAAGCCAGTTATGGAACAGAAAATTATTCAGTTGGTCCTATTTTGCTTTGTTCATTTTGCTTTTCCTCTAGAGGTGCTGTAGGTGAGCCCTTTGCTTTTCAGTTGAAGAGAAGTTGTCCCAGATTGCTGACAATTTTAACCTAATCTTCGTCACTATCCTAGAAAGGCAAATCCAAGACACACAGAAAAAAATTGAGTAAAAAGTGGGAAATATGTGGAATACATAATGTATACATAATGTGTATTATGCCCCAGCACTTATTGGTACACTTCAATCCCAATAAAAAGCATTCACATAGAACTAGCCCTAGTCAAGGAAACACTAACTAGGTTTGTGCAAAATGCTAACCTATACTCAGTGGGTGAGTGTGGATTGTTGTTGAGCTGTGGGTTAGCACCTCATCTGAACCCAGGACATTTTCTGCAGGGTGGCTTGTTAATCAAAAACAACACAACTAGTCTGGGCATGCTGGTGACAATAAACAAAAAAGGTAAAAATAATAATATTAATAACAATTCTTTCAAAGTATTTAATATTTATGAGCTGCCTAAAGCAAAAGACAATCAAAACAATTACCAGTATATATTAACATAAAGATCACTATATTAAAACTTTCAAATCCCACAGATGCGTTTCGACCTATGGTCTTCTTCAGTGGTATAGAAAGTGTTCAAACTATACAAACACAGAATGCATAAATCACGAGAATCAATAATGTTTAAAAATTGCAACTGCAAACCAATTTAAGACACTTGCCAATCCCACATACAGAACTGTTTTTTGTGTAAAGTGAGTATCTGTGAGGTGAGCCAAAAGGCCCCACTCCTAATAATTCTTTTGGATTTGGCAAAAGACAGCAGTGCCCAGTAGTCAAGTAATGGTTTAGGGTGTTGCCGTCTTTTTGCCAAATCCAAAATAATTATTAGTAGTGGGGCCTCTTGGCTCACCTCACAGATACTCACTTTACACAAAAAACAGTTCTGTATGTGGGATTGGTAAGAGTCTTAAATTGATTTTAATACTGCAGCTGCACTTTTTAAACATTATTATTGATTCTGGTAATTCATGCATTCTATGTTTGTATAGTTTGAATACTTCCTATACCACTGAAGAAGACCATAGGTCGAAACGCGTCTGTGGGATTTCAAAGTTTTAATATAGTGATCTTTATGTTAATATATACTGGTAATCGTTTTGATTGTCTTCTGCTTTAGGCAGCTTGTAAAGATTAAATACTTTGAAAGAATGGTTATTAATATAAATACTTGGAAAGAATGGTTATTAATATTATTATGAAAGAATTGTTATTAATGTTATTATTTTTACCTTTTTTGTTTATTGTCACCAGTGTACCCAATCTAGTTGTGTTGTTTTTGTATCTTTAAGGGGTTGGGAATATTTTCCTGTTTTGTTGTGTCTTGTTAATCATTCAGCATGGTTTATTTTTCTCAAACAAGCTACCTTGAGAACGCATTGTTTGGTTGTTCAAGGTAGTTAACAAGCCACACTGGATGGTTAACAAGCCAGCCTATGGAAAATGTCCGGGGTTCATCAAACAAGCCATGGCTCAACAAAACCCACACTCAACCATTGAGCATGTTGTGTGAACAGCCCCATAAGCAATTTCCTACCCAATGAAACAAATGGGGGGGTGAACAACTGGAGAATTCTCTGGGAGATCCCACCTTTACCCTGACCACCATGAGCCAGCAGGGCTTTGGAAGTGGTGGCTCAGCTGCCTACCTTCAATCCTATCCCTGAACAGGTTTTCAGTACCCAAAAAAGCATTAAAACAAAACTCAGGATAGGAAAAATGAAAGGATTTAGAGAGAGAACCAATGTTGAGATTCTGGGATTTTGAATAGCCGTGTAGAAGCAGCCTGGTAGTTCAATTCACCTTTGTTCTTCTGTGTTCCCTGCACTATGATGTACATCCTTACACCTTCATTTCTTCTTTCTTTTGTTGACAGTGGATTAAATTTTATTGACCTTATGGTTCGGCAGGGGAACATTGACAATCCACCCAAGACGCCCCTTGTACCTGGATTTGAATGCTCTGGAATTGTTGAAGCTCTGGGTGACAACGTGAAAGGTTTTGAGGTAATGTAATTTGTAGTTCTATGTGATTAGGATGAAGATTGTGTGCTTAATGCATGGAGGTTTTTATTTTTGGCAACTGTGAATCAGTATTTCTCTAATGTCAATATGGTTGAGTCCAGGACACAGGAAGAGACCAATTAACCAGATATTGGTTGACTTGAGCTCAAGGAAGACTTTAACTCAACACATGACAGGAGTGAAAATAGTGAATCTTCAACCATAAAAAAGGCAAATTCAGTTATGGGGATTATTAAAACAAAAACAACCAGTAACATAACATCGTGATTTCCTTATTTCCAATGTCTGGGTGTGAGTGCTAATGCTTTTATAGTCAAAACAGCACCACCCATGTACAAGAGGGAGGTATCAGGAAGCATGGTGAAACCTTGAGCCTTGAAGATGTATAAAAAAAGCTTTCCAAAAAAACCCAGCGGGGGAAAAAACCAAATAACCCAATGAAGGGAAGCAAGGAATGTGGACTGTGTGTGTGTAGATGTGGGGAGGGGTGGAACAGAGTGGCTCGAATCCTGAATAGCAAGATTCCATGCTGCAACATTTTGTTGCAGGTTTCACTTGCCAGTTTGGGGAGGGTTGGTCTACTCTATTCAGGCATAACAACTGACTAGGGCTTGTAGTAGAAATACTTGATTCAAAACCTGTTCCCATTATATGCAGTGGTTATTATGTTTAAGTTTAGGAAACAGGAGTTCTGCTGAATGATTATGGTGTGTGTATGTGTGTCTACTTCCTACATGTGCACAGAAGAATTTGGTGGAACTGGGATGACAGTCCTTTTTTAGACACTTTATTTAGTGAGACGTCATCCTGCCAGCAGCCTTTATAAATTCATAATCCTTTCAGTATCCCAAGGGCAGTTGAAATGAAAGTACCTTGAGATGCTACAAATGTTTCTACTTTATAAACTAGGGATGTGCACTGGATCGGACCCGATCCACGATCCGAGTCCGGTCCAGTGGGAAATCGGATAAATTATCTGATTTCCGATCCAACAGCTGGATCGGCTGATCCAGTCCGAACCGATCCGAAAAGGCTCCGAACCGGATCGGCGGGCGCCCACTGGCGCCCACCGCCGCTTCCATGGGCGGGCGCCCGCTGATGACAGTGAACAGCGGGGGGGGGGGGGAGGAGGAGGGCGATTACCTTTGAGGGACGTCCGCTCCCGTCCGGCGCCGGCAGCTACTACCAGCGGGCTCCGCGGCCTGCTGCAGGGTGGCGCCGGGTGATCACCCGGCGGGTTACTCTAGAGCAAGCCGCAAAGCCTGCTGGCGGTAGCTGCCGGTGCCGGACGGGAGCGGGCATCCCTAAAAGGTAAGCAGTGGTGGGGAAGGGGGCTTACCCCCTCCCGGAGCCGTCCGCTTCTATCCACGGGCGCCAGCGGATGGAAGCGGACGGCCCCAGGGGGGGTAGGGAGCGTGGGGGAGGGGGCTTACCTGCTGGGGCCGTCCACAGCGGACGGCCCTGGGGGGGGAGGGAGTTAGGCCCCCCCTCACCCACCCGCCGCCATTTTTTCCTCATAGACTTGCATTGCAATGCAAGTCTATGGGGGAAAAAATGGCGGCCGATCCAAAAATTACCAATTTTTGGATCGGGATCGGACTCGATCCGGTCCGGGGGGCCTCCGATTTTGTCCGAACCGATCCATGACAAAATTGGAGGTCCCGATCCGGGTCCCGATCCAATCCGGGGGGTCCGTGCACACCCCTATTATAAACCTTTCTCCCCAAAGTATCCTTTTGTTGAACACAGTCGTACTCTAAAACATCGCAATATAATTTGATCAAGGTCGAAGTATGCTCTTGCTGAATAAAATTAATGAATTAATTGCTAATAAAGAGATGTGTAGGCTGGGAGCCCTCTTGGGCAGAAAAGGGATTCATAAGTACCTTTAAGAAATAACAATAACTAAAAACTGCTTGCCATTGCTTTGCCCTTTTGGAAGCTATTTCTGCAATATTGGAAGAACACCATCCGTGTGGGGGTGATTGTTAACTCTGGAGGACAGTCCATGTTGGGAGATACTAGGGAAGATTGGGCATTGAGAGGCGCTGGAGATCAGTGGCAGAGCATATAATTTGCATTCATTAGATCCAAGGTTCAATCCCTTGTATCCCCAGTTTAATAATAAATAATAATAATAATAATAATAATAATAATAATAATTTAGGTAGCAAGTGTTGACAATAGGATAGCCACTTATGCATTGCCAAAAAGGGAAATCCATCACCAAATAGGAGTACGGGAATGCAAAGGTCTGCATAAATATTTGCATATGGTAATATTCAGTATCAGAGGAGGTATGCCTGTACACCAGTTGCTTGAGGTCATGGGCAGGAGGGTGCTGTTGCTACACTCATGTCCTGCTTGTGGTTTTCCCCTGGGCATCTAGTTTATTTATTTACAACATTTGTATAATGCTCCACATCTAAACAGATTCCGGAGTAGTGAACAAACAAGAGATAAAATGCTAAGAATAATACATGATATTAAAATTTTTGTTTTTATAAACAGAGTGCAAATAAAGTGATGGCTGGTCAACCAAGGAAGGTTTCCTGGAAAGGAGTTGTTTTCAGAAAACAAAACAGCACAGTGTTCCTTCCTGCCTGACCTCCAGAGGCAAGGAGTTCCATAGGAAGGGAGCCACCACACTGAAGACTCTTCTCCTTTACTTGATGGACCTTTGGTCTAATCCAACATGGCTCTGTTCTACGGGGTAGATGCTAATTTAGAAAACATGACTACAGTTTAAATAGAATATCTCTCATGATAGCGAGGAAGAGTGTGGTTAGATGCCTACTCGATCTGTGGTCTAGCTGCTAACTGTTCATGGTCTACTTCAAGACCCCTGCTGCTCTCCCTTCTTATGGATATTGATCTTTGAACTGAACTTGGAGTTCTTCGGGTTTTGGGTGGTATAGAAATGCAATCAATGAAGAGTCATCTTAAAATAGAGGACTTTGTTTAAAAGGGGGGCACATGACCAGCATAGATGGGAAAGACCTCACCAGTGACCCTAGAAAGCCAGTTAGAGTGTATGTCCCATTCATGCACAACAAAAATAATGACCAACTGGCGGCGTAGAAGTTGGACTCAGCCTTTGAAGTGATTTCAACGAAATTCAATAAAGGTGTAATAAGTTTTTCCCCAGTGTCATGCATAAGGAAAACTATGTTTTCAAATTGTGAGGGAGTTTAATTTTTGCATCTCATTGTATTTTATGTATAATATTAGGCCTGGGTATATTTGTTCCATAAAATGGAAACCCTTATTACTAGACGGTACAGAATATATTATGAGACTGACCACTCACAAGGGCCTTCGTCTGTGTCAGAAAGAATATTTCTGACCCATAGGCAATTCTCCGGGGGTGAGGGGGTGGAGAATGATCCTTGAGAACAAAGAAGGTAATTGCTCCTGTGCTTGAAAACCAAAAGCAATATTTCTTGAAATGGATGGATTTAGCTTCAGGCGTGGAGAGTGTTAATATAATCATTTGTCTTTACAAGGTAATAAAATGGCACAATCTTTTACTAACTGGCGTAAATTCACCCTTGTTGGACAACTAGGGAATTTCATTCAGTGAAAATTATCTGTTTTGCCAAGAAGACTATTGTATTTAAGCAATGAGCAAGACATAACTTGCTGTGAGACTTAGCTGTGTGTTTATTGTGTATGCTCTTAAATAGGAATATGAACTTACCCATAGGACTAAACTGATCTCCATATTTGATATTGAAAAAATCTCACACGTACATACAGATCAAGTCAGCTTGTGACTCTGTGGGGGCTTTTATACTTTGTGCTTCAACACATAGCTTAGTTCAGTGGTGTGGGATGCTAAAGACTTGACTAGTTGACATTTTGGGTATTTTGGGCTTGCCTGCCACTGGAATAGGGTCCCCTCAAGCTTCCCAGAACTAGAATTTGACCCTCTGCCTGAAAGGGGTTCAATACCTTCCACTTATGCACTCTACTCACTGTAGCACACTGTTTGTGTTCCAACAGTGTGTCTGTCATGTATATTATTTCTGAAAATAGAGATTCCATTCTTAGCTAGAATAGCTAATAGTAATTGACAAGTGAGGTATGCAACAAAATGATGCAGTGTGAAGTACTCCTGTTCAAAGTTTCATCCAGTCAGTTGTGCCATTTTCAAGAACACTCCGTTGAATTCCCCTCACCTTGTCTCCTGTGTCCCTCCCCCTTCTAACAATCGTACAATATTCTGTTGCCAGTGAGCATGCATAATCCATCATTGACCCTGTTCAGAAGTCACATTAAGCCACAGTGGTTAAGCATTTTGAGCTAAATACTTAGCTTGCTCATTCAACACGCTAAGCCATGGTTAGACTAACTCTTTTGTAGGAAAGGGTTAGTGAGCATGCTTAAATTGTGGTTATGTAGCCATCATAGTTAGGAATGGTTCACACGATTCGCTAAATCATGGCTCACACAACTTGTTACGCCATAATATTTAGCTCAAAATGCTTAGCCACCATGGCTTAGTGTGTCATCTGAGCAGGGTCTTTATGGCTTAGCATTTTGTGTGAACCATTCCTAACCATGGTTGCTACGTAATGATGGTTTAAGCATGCTCGCTAATCATTTGATGCAAAATGGTTAGCAGCCTAACCATGGCTTAGTGTGCTGTTTGGGGTGTTCCCCCCCCCCCGTAAACCCTCAGGGATTTTCCCACCTAAAGATGGGTGTGGGGTGCGTACATGCGTGTCTGCAAACCCTGCTGATACCTCCCTCTTGTATGTGGATGGTGCCACATTCTGGCTACATAAGCACCAGCACTCTGACAGTGAGTTTGCTATTAGTATGTATGATGTTGGATGTGCATCGTTTGACAATGAATCTGTAAGTTAATTATGTGTTGTGAATAAGGGCTGGAAACTAGTGTTTGGCAGCAAGAATAAATCCCTTCCATTTTCTCTCCTCAACATTATTGATCATGTCTTTAAAACTTCTTTGATGTTTCACTTAGCAAACTATAAAGTCCCAATTTGTTTTGCCTTTCCTTGTAAGGGAGATGCTCCAGCTCTTTTGATCATTGTAGATTACCATTTCCATACCTTGTCCAGTGATGTCCTTTTCCAATGAGGCCACTAGAAATGAAAATTTCTTTTAAAAATGTCTTTGACTATAATATGTGAATTCAAAACCTACTTTTATTCGTATGGACTCCAACCTAGCATGCCTGAACATGATATATAGAATAATAATCTCCATTTTAAAACTGATTTCTACGGCTTTGTATTTGAAATAAGTCTGTCCCTTCTTTTTTTGCTGGTGTTGTCTCTCTTTGGTAAGTAACTGAATTTCAGCCGCAAGAGTAATGTGTATTGCTTTGCTATTTAATTAGAACCTATCAAAAGGCACTGATAAAAGTTGGGTGCAGGTATAAGAATCCAATGATATAAAGTCAGCAGTCAGAATCCAATCTGAACTCTCAGTTCTTTTTTTGCTTTCTTTCTTTTAAGTGATAATTCCAACATATTGATGCTGCAATCATTGAGAACTGTGGCAGAAGACTAGCTTTGATCAGAGATAAACACAGCTCATTGAAGTCTACACAGAATGATCTGCTCTGTTTCTCTACGTGTATATACCAATTGCAGGGGAAATGGGTGAGAGGGTGCTGTTACACCATGTCCTGCTTGTGGGTCCCTGGTTGACAGCTGGCTGGCCAATGTGGGAATGGAGTGCTGGACCCTTGGCCTGATCTGGCCTGGCACTTATGTTCTTAATTGAAGGGATTGGGTAGATTTTGAGATAACCTATTGTCTGTGAAAGTGCTGTATAGAAGAAATTGTAGAGAAGCACCCTGAACTGACTGAGTGGACATGAAGGAGAAAGCATCATGTTATAAGGCAGATGAGGTTAAACTCCTGGCAAGTTGGAAGCTCTAATTTGATTAGACAAGCAGCCCTGAGGAAAGGAGTATTGAACCCTATCCCCTAAGCTTCTTTCCTGAGTGAAATCCCCCACAACCACCGAGACACACATTCAAATCCAAACTAGGGAAGAATTTGGTGAATGTAATGTTTGCCTCCTATTTGAGTAAAAAACCGTGACCTGGTTCACACATAATGCTAAACCATGGTTTATTTAAACCATGGTGAAGCCATGATTTGTTGTCCCACCCAATGGTTTGTCTGGCGGATGATTGAACAAACTGCTTTCTCAGTCCCTGAATTGTTTGTTTCCCTCCTCCTTTGCCTGCTCCCTCCCTGTATCCCAAATGCCTTTGTTGTGCTGTAGTACTGGCATGTAGAGTGGCTGTGTTTTTTCCTCTTTTACTACTCTTGCCCATTGCCTCTGTAGCCTGGCAAAACAACCCATGAAACACCCATGGTTCTGGGCTCAAGTAATGACAACCCATGGTTTAAACAACCCAGAGTTTGCAACCCAACAAGAAACCATGGGTTCTCTTTCTGGGTTATTCATGGTTAAGAAACCATGGTTTGTTAGCGTGGCTGAGTTTGCACATCTCAACAACTCAGAATTCAACAACCCATGGGTTAAATAAAACATATATTAGTATTATGTGCAAACCAAGACTGAGACTTGTGTTTCTGAGCCAGAATCATGAACCACAGCAACACACATATCCCTTATAGTGTTGTAAATACACTTATGCTGCCTTTTTAACTTTTTCATATTTAAATTTATTTTGTTATTTTTTATGGTTTTTAATTGTGTACTGCCCAGAGAGCTTCGGCTGATGGGCAGTATAAAGATGTAATAAATAAATAATAAAATAAATATAGAGTTTTTGTAATATTTGGATTTATTTGCTAATATACAAGGTGAGCATAGGTGGAGATACACAGCTTTACCCTTCCACAAACCAGGACAACTGCTCTACATCAGATGAGAGAGAGAGAAATCTGTAAGTGCTTTTTGCTTATCAGAGTTTTCGTTCATTCTTTCCCAAAACACAGCTTTTATTCTACAGCAAAGAAAATGAAGGATGCTATTCGGGCAATCTTAACATATAAATATATCTTACAGCATAATCTTGTATGTGTTTACTGGACATACGCCTGATGCTTGGTAGATGGAAGTGTAAACTGCCTCCCACTGAAAAGAACTCTGTGGATACATGGAAATGTCCTGTGTTGTGAAAGCCTATTGATGTATACAAGTCATCATTTGATGTCCCAGTTCACCAAATCATAAACGCACACGCGTGAAGCCAGCCTGTAACCCTTCATTCCCTCTCTAGCCTCTTTGCCAGGAAACTCCTGAATGTCATAATCTGAATGTGATTCTTTCAAATTACTTTAGATTGGAGACCGAGTCATGGCTTTCGTCAACTACAACGCCTGGGCGGAAGTTGTGTGCACCCCTCTAGAATTTGTGTATAAAATCCCTGACGATATGAGCTTTCCCGAAGCTGCTGCTTTCCCTATGAACTTTGTAACTGCGTACATGATGCTCTTTGAAGTCGCCAACTTGCGAGAAGGCATGTCTGTGCTAGTTCACTCTGCAGGAGGCGGAGTGGTAAGTTGTTTTGATTTTAACTCCCATCCGACATGGAATTAGAACTTTGGACGTGCATGTTAAAATTCAGTTCAGACTCTGATATCACAATCTCATTTTAATCTTCCTATATGTCAAGGAGTCGGATGTTGGGATGTTCACCTTTGCCCTCCCCTGTAGGCACACATAAGCTCAAATGTGCATAACAATTGATTAAGCTCTAGTTCTCAGTAAAATTGGTAAAATTGTCTTTTTAGAAGAAGTAAGTTGAAATACTAATTAATTAACAGCAACTAATGTGTTTATTTTTAGAACCTTGTTCCATAACTGATCTATACCTGAAGTGATTACTGTGCTTATTTCTTAATTTGTTTATTTCTGTATTTATACACCTTTCAGGGTTACCCCCCACACACACACACACACCCTCAAGGCAGCCCATAATATAGCAAAGCAATCTAAAACAACATATCACAAATCATAAAATCATAATTAAAACACACTATCACATGTCATTGCAACATCAGAGAAGATCGATACCAGCAGATGAAAACAATATAATATATATATATAAAAAGAAAACAACAATAACAAGTTGTTGAAACATTATCGCATGAACAGTTAAAACCAGCAACAGTGAAATGGAACTTGACAGACTTAAGCAGCAATCCTAAACATGCTTACTAGGGAGTAAGTCCTGTTGAATGCAGTGGGATGTACTTTTATGGAACATGCATGAGATTGTGCCACTAATTAATGGAATAGTTTTCTAGATAACTTGACAACATGGCTTTTTTTCTTTCCAAATTGTTTTCTTCAAACTGGAGTGTTACTTAACATTCTGAGGTACAAAGATTAGATCCTTTTAAGCAATTTGTTCGATTTAACTTGTTTCCACTTCCCAGGTATATTTTTGTACATTTATGTCGCCTTCAGGAGGTGTACCCCTCCTCTATCAGCTATAAAATATAGAATAACTCACCGCATGGATCTTTTCCATTCCATAGTGAGTTGGGAAGGCCATTACAATAGTGAGTTGGTATTTTATTTTATTTTAATTTATTTATTACTGCATTTATATACCATCTTTTTAAGGAACCGAAAGCGGTGTACATAATCCTCATCCTCTCCATTTCATACTCACAACGACAACCCTCTGAGGTAGATTGGGCTGAGGCTCTGTGACTGGCCCAAAGTCACCCAGTGGGTTTCCATAGCTGAGTGGGGACTAGAACCTGGATCTCCTGACTCTCAGCCCAACACTTTAGCCACTACACCACACTGCTTCTACCTCCAATATCAGAGGCCGTAAGTTGCTGGGGAACATGGGCGGGGAGGGTGCTGTTGCATTCATGTTCTGCTTGTGGGTTTCCTATGGGCAGCTGGTTGACCACTGTGTGAACAGAATGCTGGATTAATTATATGGACCCTCGGTTTGATCCAGCATGGCTCTTCTTACTTTCTTACGACTTTCCCAGCACACTGGTGGCCACTATTGGAAATTCTCCATAGGATGGACAGGATTCCCATGGGAGGGACCATAGCTCAGTAGTAGAGCATCTGCTTTGCTTGCTAAAGGTCATAGATTCGATGCCCAGCATCTCTAGGTAGGAAAGGAAGATCTCCTGCCTGAAACCTAGAGTGCCACTGCTAATCAGTTTTAACAATGCTGGTCTTGATGGACTAATGGTCTGACTCAGTATAAGGCAGCTTCCTAATTCAAGCAAAAGCACATCAGATAGTTGTCTTATTAGGAAGTAAGTCCTGTTGAACACAGTGGGTCTCACTTCTTCGTAAACATGCATAGGTTTGTGCTGCAAATGATACAGCTGGAAGAACCCCATTGGTAGCCTGTATACTCCAGAGGTAAACTGGTGATGTGGGAACACGGAAACTCTAATTGTCGTGGTACATCTTACACCTAGACCTCTGTAGTGATGTCTGAGGAATCCACAGCGGATTCAAATGAGTTCCGATTTCTATGAATCCTACTGCAGATTCCACAACAGACTAGCTTATCTTGAGTCTCATGGATTCCATGGACTTGCGGGCTGGTTGTTTTTACTTTCTAGGATTTTACGCAAATTTAGTTACAGAAAAATATGGGGGAGAGGGGATCTGAAAATGTGTATTACCCCCAATAGGGTGAAAATGCACATTTTGAGGGGATTTGTGCATTTGGGAAAGGATTTGTGCATTTTGAGGGGATTTGTGCATTTTTGGGAGTGCACATTTGCACAAAAATGGAAGTTCAGGAAACTGAGAAAATTCCAATTCCATCAATGAGCCGACAATGGACTGAAAGGTGCCTGACAATCCGCAAAACGCAGATGAAAAGGATTCATCAAAATCCACATCTGTCTAGACCTGTGTGATGTCTAAAAGATTGGTGGCAAGAGCTGCATAGGCTAGAGCAAGGAACACACCGATCTGTGTGCTGAGCCACCAGAAGTCTGTAGGTTAGAGTAGCTTTCCCCAACCTGGTGCCTTCCAGATGTTTTGGCATACAATTACTGTTCAACACACGTGGAAGGCAACAGGTTGGTGAAGACTGGGTTAGAGCATTCCCTGGGTAGTAAAGGAGAGACTCCACCAACTCTTGCTGGCTTTTGGGTCTCACTGACCAGGGAGGCCTATAAAAGCTTCCTGTTCAGGCTGGAGCAATAATCATATTTACTGGACCCCTGTCCAGGTAACACACTAAGCCATGGTTAAGACCACTAACCCTTTTGCAGCAAGTGATTATTGAACATGGTTAAACTGTGGTTATGTAGCACCCATGGTTAGGGAAAACATTGTTCACCTGAGACGCTAAGCCATCATGGTTAGCTCAAATCACTTAACCATCATGGCTTAGCATGTTGTCTGAACAGGGTCACTGGCTTGTCATTTCTGGTTCTCACTTGGTGACTACCTGTGCACCAGCTCTGACAACAGGTGAGAACAAAGAGGAAGACATTAGGAAAGAGGGAGAGGAGACAGCCTCCACTCAGAAACAGCGACACTAGACTGGATAGTCCTTGGTCCGATCTAGCAGGGTGTTATAAGTAGGAATGGGGAACCTATCATTATCCAGATGTTGTTGAATTGCAACACCTATCATCTTCCCTGATCATTGGCCATGCTGGCTGTGGCTGATAGACTCCAACAACTCCTGTAAAGTTGCAGGTTCCTGACCTCTGCCTTGAAGTGAATTCATAGTTAAGCTCTCGATCTGAGCAAAACAACTTGAAAGAAAGGCTTTCCTCATCTATATCTGGCAGCTCCCCCCAAAGAAGCCAACCTGAAAGATTTGGAAGGTATGTGGGAGAGCACGTTGCAAGCTCCAGGGGCCCCTGCTCAGTGTTTGCCAAGATCTTGACCATGCAGGCTACAACTGGCCTAACAAGGATAAAATCATCTCAGCGCAAAATCTCTTTAGCCCCAGATAATCATGTTTAAGACGAATGACCCCTCCCAGGCCATTGCAGTAAAGGACTGGAATTTATAATCTTATTACAGCTCAGTACAGTACAGAGGAGGTCTGTTTTAGTTTTCTTGAATAGTGGGGGGAGGGGGAACAACCCCAAGTGTGGGATGTTAAAATAAACCTGTAAAACTAATATGGTTGTAAGAGAACTACACCACCGCTTGGAGAATTAGTATATCTCAGCCTTTCCCAACCTGCTGCCTGTCAGATGTGTTGGATTACAAACTCCTGTCATCCCGAACCAGCATTGCCAACGGCTGGGAATGATGGAAGTTGTAGCTCAATACATCTGGAGGGCACTAGGATAGGGGAAGGTGATCCAGACGTTGTTCGTGGGAGAATCAACCCAGTGAAGGGAAGGAGGCGTACACTTTGGAATAGGGTGTACAGTTGTGGTGGTCTGTTTTTCAAAAGATAGAAAGCAGTTCAATGTGTTGCGGTCCAATGAATTAGATACAAATGCATTATACAAAATGTGGTTCAACGTGCTGGGGATCATCCATCTTAAAAAAGACCTTAAGTGGTATGCTCGTGATGACCAATGGTTTTTAGTAAATCAATTTGGCTGATTGACTGGAACAGGAACCAAAAAAAGGGGGGCAGCCAAAACGACCCAGAGGTTAAAGTACCTCCCATTAAACAAAAAATTAAGCATTTGGTACATTTTACAGCACAATCCTTAGTATATTTACTCAGAAGTAAACTGCCGCTGTTCACACAATACACTAACCTATACTCAGTCGTTGAGTGTAGATTGTTGGTGAACCATGGGTTGTTCGTTGAACTGTGTGTGAGTGTGTTGTTTCAACCCATGACATTTTCCCCAAGGTGGCTGGTTAACCATGCAGTGTGGCTTGTTAACCATCCTAAATAACCCAACAACAAACCATAAGTTTTCAAGGTGACTTGTTTCAGAAAAATAATCCACACTACATGGTTAACAAGCCACCCTGCAGTAAAATGATCTGGGTTCAGACAACACCCTATCCCACAGTTCAACAGACAACTCACGGTTCAACAACAATCCATACTCAAACACTGAGTGTAAGTTAGCATGTTGTGAGAACCCAGTCACTATGTTACTCCCAGGTATATTTGGATTGCATCACAGCCAAAGTTTAAGAAACAAAAGTTGATGAGAGTGCATGATAGAAGTTTATAAAACTACACATAGGCTGGGTTTGCACAAAGTATTAAGCCAGAATTGCTGAGAATGCTGAATTTCGGTAGCAAGAAGTTAGTGGGCGACAGCAAGGGAGGGCTTTTGTTTTTATGTTCTGGTTGGGTTTCCTAGAATCGTCTGGATGGCCACTCTGGAAATCCACCAACTTTCTGTATCTTAGCAGTAAATCTTTTAGAGTGTAGGCATTAGAATGGATGAGCTGCCAAAGTCACAAGAATGTTAGGCTGGAGGCTCCCACGCTAGTTCTCCATGGATGAAACTGCTGCAGCAACAATAGCAACCAAATTCAGTAGCACAAATCAAAGCAACTGCTGGCCATAAAGTTCCTTATGAATAATACAGAAGAATGGGCGTTGAAATGGCTCCTGACATGCCGTTTCTGGAACTCTCCTGTTAATACTTCCCAGGGCCAATAATCGGAGGAGGAAAGAAGAAGTACCCCGTTTCTTCCTAAATGTCATGGACATTCTTGGACCGCCCAGTAGAACAATGGCCCCCCTGTAGCATTAGAACACTGCACTGGTTTCATTCCCATCAATGCAAAATTCCATTTCATTGATAAAAGAGAGTCCCAGCATCTAAGGGTGCATTGACTTTCTGCAGAATCAGAAGTCACAGTCTGGGCCTCTTCTGGGTTTTGTGGAGACCTGGGCAAAAGCGCATCAGCGGAATTGCTGCTTTCTCCCTGCTATGCAGTGAACAACTCTCAGGGAGAAAAGGAGGTGACAAGAATATGCAACCAATGGTATAGTGGTAAATGTTGCAGTGGAGTCGCTCCTATTGAGAGTTTCCATAGCCGCTCCTGCAAGGGGAGTCCCAAATCCAGGCAGCTGTTTGATCTTCCACTGCTGAAGACCCTGCCAATTATGTGAGTTTGCTGCATCCTTTGAAACAGAGGTGGGCAGCTTGTGGCCCTCAACTCCCATCAGCCCTACCCAGCATAGCCAATGGTGAGGGATTATGGGAGTTATAGGCCAAACATCTGAAGGGTCACATGCTGCCCCCCTTTAAATAACCTTACATTTAGCTTAGTGCTGGGCTGAAGTTTTTGACCCACCTTTTCTCATTACTTTCAGGGGATGTGGTGGAGCAAAATGCTCCCTCCCCACAAAAGGAATTGGATTAATCTTCACAGACAGGTGAAATGTAGGCCCTTTCTACACCATACGGTGTGTAGAGGAAGAGAGAGGCGGCAATTCCGGAAGTACCTGCTTCCGGGATCTTCGCTGTAAGCCACATGGCAGTGCAAAGTCCCAGGAAGAAGGAGGGATGTCATGCCCACACTTGCGCACCATCGGAAAATACTACTTTAAAAAAAAATGCCGTAAATCGGGGGGGGGCCCTCCCCCGCCATTCCGGGGATGGCAAACTTGGCCCTCCTCCTGATGGGCATGGAGCCACACAGTGCAGCAATGTGCCCATTCTGCTGCTGCACTTACTTGCAAGTAAGCACAGCAGCAGCCGGGTCGGGCGGCCACATCTCCCACGGTCCCGGGAACTTCCCAGGACCACAGTAAAATTGGGATTTTCTAGGGATCCCTTAGCCCTGGCAGATCTCGTGGCCATCGCTCCCCCCCCCCCGCCCCCAGGAGTTCCTGTGCATGATGTGAATGCACAGGGAACAGCCGGGGCCGATTCCAGGCAAAACACCTGGTGTAGAAATGGTAGTAGTAGCCTTAGGCCGCTGTGATGTTTGTTTGTTTCTTACACACACACACACACACACACACACACACACACACAGAGAGAGAGAGAGAGAGAGAGAGAGAGAGTTTTGCCACGTGGCTACCTTCAGCAGGTAGCCGTTTTCCATTTGTACAACATTCATAATGTAATGTTATTCCCAGAGGCATTCTTGAGGGAAAAAATAGCTGCCCCACTTGGCTGGTTTATTTCTGTTTTGACCAATGGAAGCAGCTGTCTTTATTTCCAGGAAAGCTCCGGGAATGATGCTACTTCATGATGTAGGATCATTTATGTTGGGCATTTTGTCCTGAATTACAGAGGGAACACAGCTGGATTGCTAAGGGCAGCCAAGCCACAGTCTGAATTGGCAATGAAGTGTTGAAGGTGGGTGGGATTAAATAGATAGACAGACAGATGATAGATAATTTAAAAACTCTTGGCCATCCTGTGGCCAAGTTCACCCCATACCAAAATGTCCTTGAATTCATCCTCCCCCTCAAAAGTTCGCACAGAGAGAGAGAGAATGCAAATCATAGAATTGTAGAGTTGGAAGGGACGGCAAGGATCATCTAGTCCAACTCTCTGCAATGTGCAGGAAAACCAATTAAACCATCCACAAGAGGTGGCTGTGCAGCCTCTTCTTAAAAACCTCCAGAGATGGAGAATGCATACACACATACACTTTTTCAGGGGATGAATGGTCCCACAAAAATGTGAAGGCTGTTAATCAACTGAGCTTTAATTGAGCTACATAAATTACAGATCCCCAGTACTTGGAGCAACCCACAAATAAATTAATACTTTCCCTTTAACATTATTACTATTATCATTATCATTAAATAAATTTATATACTGCTGAGCATATTTTTTTAAAAAAAATACCTCTAAGCAATTTACTTTAATGCCAGTAATCCATTGGGAACTAAGCACCAAACGAGACATGAAGTTAACTGCAGAAATGCAGTTCACTTGTAGGTTTTTAAACATTGTAAATAACATCTGCAGGAGGCTGGACGGCAAGACTGTAGGGAGTGGAGATGATCTGACACGATGGCTGAATTCGGACGACACAAACAACTGAGGGGATGGAAACAATCATCAGTTGTATTGACTATCGTGTCATCCGAATGCTGCCATAGTCAACTCAACTCAGCGCTGATCCTAATCCACACCACAGTTGATTATTTATTACCATGTTGTGTGGGGAGTACCCTCTAGATGAACAACTGTAAAGTTGATTATTACCCCACTATTGACTAATGTGTTGTCCGATTTCAGCCAATGATTTGACACAAGATGTAGATCTGTCAAAAGAGTTTAAATCTTTCCCCACCATGATCCTAATGAATTCCCCCTTCCAGCTGCTATTTACATGAGGAGAAAAGCCTCTATTGGTGACAATGGACTTTTCTGTCCCAATTCAAACAGCATCTTCAGGGGGGCGGAGTTTGTTAGAATCATGGTGGGGTGAGAACAGGCTAAACTCTCTTTCCTCAGCCCATCTGCAGATGCTATTTACATTAAAAATGAAAACAACCTGCCCACTAATTGCATCCATTCAATTTGCATCCATTCAATCAACATCACATCTAGTTTGGCCTTAAATCAGTTTCAGCCCAAGAAACTGGATTTGCAATTGGAGAAGGAAGCATGGAATAAAGACACAGACACCAGAGTTTAGGATAAACTAGGGCATCTTTATTTAACAATAAGGGATATTCAAGCCCTCCACGATCCGCATGTGAAAGTGCGGGAGTCTATATGTCCTTATCTCAAACAACTAACCTGGCATTATGGGTGAGCCACTCTCGTAAGTCGGGTGTCGCGTAAACTCAGCCCCTCTCTTACACGACACTTGAGAGTGTGGGGAGGCCACCCCACGTCATCCCCCACTCAAACCCGTAGAACTCTGAGTAGATGAGGCAGGATGATCTCCAAAGGTGTATCATATCCTGGCACGGGAAGAGCTGGAGCTCCAGACATGCCAATCACCGAAAGGTGCCAGAGTAGTCACCGTCCCTAGTTCTGCTATATCAAATTCCTGCACATCCTGCCAACAAATCAATCTATTTAACCACCCACCTAATAACATCTCTAGTATGAAGTAGGCAAAAACCTCCTCATTTATCAATGGGAAAGCAAAATTCCTACTCGGCCCTCCCCCCATAGGGAGCAACTGGCTAAGACCCATACTAGAAGAAGGCGGAAACCAGATAGGCCGAGTACTGGGCGGGACCAGCCTTTATAGGTTTGTCCCTGCCCCTGCCTCCCATAGCCCACATGTACTTTCACATGAAGCCTTTATTCCTCTTCTCCCTCTTGCAAAGCCAATTTCCCGCTCAAGTCGTACGGCTGAGCAGGTAAAGGCCTTCCCTTGACACATTTTGAACTGAAATGCTATTCCCACAGGAGGTAAAATTAAACTGACATTCACACGGAAGCATCAATTGCGGCCCTATAGCTGCGATTTGACCTCCAGTTTCAAGTTTAACTTCAGAAGATGATCAAAAGAGACTACAAAGGGGAAGGTGTATGCTTGAAGTTGAACTACAGAACATGGGTGGCAGCCGGGTCAGGGTGAGACACAGAGCCATTTGCTAATGCTGCAGTCTTCCCTGCACGTATTGAGTATCCATTCTCAGCACAATTTTGCTGAGCCCGGTAACCTGATGAGCCATCTTTAAAGCATTCGAGCGTGCGTTGTAATGTGTGTTTTCAAAGTATCTCATTTAAGAGCGCCACCTGAGTTTTAGGTTTTTAAAAATTTGGTCTTTTATCACACAGCTGAACCAATGTCAGTTTAAGATTATCTTCATCTGGGAGATCAATCCAATGGCTTCAAATCAACATATATTACACTTGAATGGTGGTCCACCCATCACTAGTTTATTTTATTTATTAAAACCTTTATATCTATACCATCTCTTAAGTCATAGATTTTCAAGGTAGCTAACAGCCTTTTAAAACAATACAGTGAACTCATGAAAGAAAATGAGAACAGAAATTAAAACAGAATGAAAACAATAAATAGTAGATGTGAATTGAGTCTGCCCCAACAATAAAATCAGATTCCATTCAATGCTAATGAAGATTAAAACTAAGATCTCCACCTTCCACCTAATGCATTGGTTGCTTGGTATATTGACAGATGTAGAATCCTGGTTTATGAGGGCTGTCCTAAGACATTTTGCTGCCTAATGTGAAGAAGAAGATGGCATCCACTCATACTATGTACAATCTTTCTCCAACACTGGAAATGGGGCAGCATCTTCTACCACACCTGAAGGCAGCAGGTAGTGAGGGCCAGAGCACTCCTCCATCACCTTGCTGCTGCTCTCCTTCATCACCATTGACTGCCAGAAGTGACTAACTCATTCTGTGGTTCTGTGGTTGATCATTCACAACCAAGCATGGTTGACAAACCACCCAGAACCCATAGGTTGTTTTAGGGTTGTGGATGGCTTGTCAACCACCCCAAGAATCCACCTTCACCAGGTTCACATGTAATGAAAATGATATATTAAAAATGATGGCCGCAGTTGTGATGAGAAGCCCCACAGGGAGTCCTCCCACTGCTGCAGCGTTCCCATGGAAAATGTCCCTGGCTGAGAAGCCGGGGCTTCCGTCAAGGTCAGGTCTCCCAGCTGTGGAAGATTGGTCATATCAGCATCCTGAGTCTCACCCTCTACTGGCTCATAAGCAGGTGTGAGGCCTGGTAGAACTGAATTCTGAGGAGTTTGGATTTCCATGGCTGGCTCCACAGCATCCCGCTCTTATTCACAAGCTATTGGACAATGTCTGACACTAGGAAATAAAACTATGTAATGTGTTATCATCATGCTTCCTGTGGTCCCCTGCCCTTCCCCAAAATGGCAGCCAGTAAAATGGAGCAGAGCTGGGGGAGTTTGAAGAATGATGGTATGACATTGTACACTTATTGACTGGATGTTATATAGGGCATACCGGGAGAAAGAAATGCAAGGTTATTCCTCTGAACATGTGCCTCCTAATGTGTCGATCTTCCAACCCAACTCACAAAGGGTCAGTTCACACGTCAATTGAGGTTTCTGCTATCGAATGATATGCTTTTTCACTTAATACATACCAGGCCCAAGCTCCTGAACAGGAAAGTAATGGAAGATCTCCCCAAAATATTCCCTTCATTTAAAAACAATGGCCCCGTTCAGAAGACACCTTAAACCTCAGCTTTAAGCACAGTGGTTAAGCCAGAAAGCCAGGCGTGTTCAGAAGACACTTTAAACCGCAGCTTTGACCACGATGACTAAGGCAAAAGGCCTTATTCACCATGGTTAAAGCCATGGTTTAAGGTGTCTTCTGAATGGGACCTGTGTGTTTTATTATAACTCCCAAGAATTCTGTGCAATTTTTACATTCTAGTACATATATTCTGGTGAATACAGTTTATTCCAGTGCATATTTAGGACCCCTTTGTCCCCAAAATTGGGTCTTATGGCATGTGCATGATGGACTCATTTCTAACAATACTTTCTTTCTCCGTCTCTTTGCTCTGTTGCCTGCTTAAGTTATAATCTGTATTGCCATTTCTTATTGTGCACTGACATCTTGCTGACCTTGCTTCAAGTCTCTTAAGTATGATTATAATGAAAGCACTAATAGAACAGTGTCCTATTGTTACAGTCGAGAGTGAGGCCGCCCTCCAAAACTATATCCAATTTTCCTATTATATAGAAAGATGGGTTATCTAGTTAAGAAGACCGCATTTACTCCAAGAAGCGATCATGGACATTTGCATTAAAATGATTCAGAATTCCTGAGTGGAGTGTATCAGCATGGTTTTCACTCGTGATAAATTATAGGTGTCAAGCTGCGGCTAAGAATATTTCAATAGCCGGCTAAATTCTGGCAGTCATGACTTGATTATGAATGGAGAAGAAATGTGACTCCAGCATGGGATGAGAAAGTGTTGAAGCAATGCTGCATATGAGGTCATGTAGACTGTGTATAACATAGGAAGCTGCCTTACGTTGTCTAGTTTGGATGGCAGCAGCTTTCTAGGGTCTTGGAGGATTTTACTATTAAGTACTACCTGGTTCTTTTTTAAGTGGAGTTGCCATAGGGTTGGACTTCGGGATCTTTCACATGCAAAGTATGTGCTCTACCACTGATCTCTCCCTGATCTCTCATTGCTCCTGCGGTAGCCTCAGTCTGTAATATGGTGAGCCACCACAGACCAAAAGCTTTGTGCTTTTATTTTATTTTGTTAGTTATATCCCACCTTTCAGTATAGAAATCCTTCCAAGATGGCTTACAAGTAGCATTTCCTAAAACTGCAGTAAACAATATCTATTATTATGTTTCTCTTTCTCGCTTTGGCATTTTTTCTAGATGGACATGACGGACTTTGCCAAGTCATGCTATCTTTTATTGATTCAGGAATTTCCTGACAGTTGAGCATTTTTTTTAATTTTGACTGCTTTCTGGATGTTGGTGTGGATGTATTCTGGTAGGCCCAGTTGCTGGAGGTTTTCTATATAGATTTTTGGTGTGATGCCGGTGACTGATGTGACTAATGGAATAATTGTGACCTTTTCCTGTTGCCATAGTTCTTTGACTTCCATGGCCAATGGTGTATATTTGTCTCTTTTTTCTTCTTCCTTTTCAACAACATTTTTGTCATTTGATATTGCTATGTCGATGAGGTATATGTGTTTTTCTTTTTTGTTTATGACCCGTCTGTATGAATTGTTCCGTCCCAGTATATTTTATGACCTGCATTTTCCAAGATTGTTTCGGGTGAGTATGTATAGTATGGTGTAGGTTGTTTGATAAGGTTGAATTTGATGGCCAGTTGTTGGTGAACTATTTTTACAGCTGTATTGTGTCTGTCTGTATAGTCCATTCGTGCCAGATTATTATTATTATTATTATTTACATTTCTATACTGCCCCATAGCCGAATCTCTCAATTTACAAAAGATTAAAACTTTAACAAATCGATATACAAAATTTAAAACCATAAAACGGGCAACATACAAAGACAACATACATTTAAAAAACACCTTTGCACTCTCAACCAATTATTTATTTACAATATTTATA
Organism: Anniella stebbinsi; assembly: GCA_029215795.1. NCBI lineage: Eukaryota > Metazoa > Chordata > Lepidosauria > Squamata > Anniellidae > Anniella > Anniella stebbinsi. Next base: position 23,917,508 of record JARDYH010000007.1, read on the forward strand.
TAGCACTCCCCATTCAAGAATTTTAAAGCAGTGGACAAATAGAATAAAAGAATAAAAACAGAATAAAACCACACTGAAATACATTTTTACAAAGAAACAAAGTGCAAATAAAACAAAAGGAATAAATAATACACAACAAGTCATCAGGATCCATCCCGCAGGGCAGGTGGTAGTAGATGTTCCTATGACGGGGGAAGGGACAGTCTAGCTGGACAAAGCATATGGTGGTAATTTTGCCTCCCTCCCTCTTTCTCCTGGGATCCTTTCTGGTTATGCAAGACAAATCATGAATAAGCAGAAGATGGAACGGAAGATCTGATTTGTTTGAATAGCTAATACACTGGTGTATTTGCAGGGACAGGCTGTTGCCCAGCTCTGTTCAACGGTCCCCAATGTTACCATCTTTGGAACAGCTTCCTCCTTCAAGCACGAGGCGATCAAAGACTCAGTAACCCACCTCTTTGACCGAAATGCAGATTACGTCCAAGAAGTGAAAAAGTAAGAGTTTGTTTTTATTTTATGTGTTGACAGTGACTTTAGAACCTAGCAAGTGGCTAACAAAAATGGGAGTAAAAGTTATTTTCAGGTTGTGATTGTTACTGTCCTCGGATTGTTACTGTGCCATGATTGTTACTGTCCTAGGATTAGAAATGGGCAGGATTGTAATCCCTTCCTCCAAATAGCTGTTCATGCCTCTTTATGTAGCCCACGTTTTCAGTGAATCTTCACACAGCACATAGTTAAAACTACGGACTAGTTTAAATTATGGAAGACGTTATAGCCACCAATTTGGATTGCCTTAAAAGGGAGTTAGAGAAATAAATGGAAGAGAAGGCTATCAATGGCTGGGGAACATAGGTGGGAGGGTACTGTTGTACTCATGTCCTGCGTGGGTTTTGCTTGGACAGCTGGTTGTATGAACGGGATACTGGACTGGATGGACCCTTGGTCTGATCCAGAATGGCTCTTCTTATGTTCCTGTACTCTTAATCTATACAATAAGCAGTCTTCAAGTGGGACCTGCAACAAAATCTTACAGTGTGGAGTGCTTCTGTTCAGAGCTCCAGCCAATCATCCATGTTCTCTTCCAGAAAACCCTATTCACCTTCTCCCCACTGAGATTTCCTCTCTCCCCCCCACATACATTGGGATATTACCCCCTCCCCATTCTTTTTGCTACCCCCCCCCAGCCTGTTAATACCGCCCTCTTGTATTTGGATGGCGGTATTTTGGCTTTGTATGGATCCACCATGCTCTGAAGATCTGTTCGCTATCAGTATATATAGGATGATAAAATACTTTTATCAGCGCAAGCATTCTGAAACATACTCGGATCCACACTTGCTGGGGTGGAGGGGAAACGCTGTCTGTGAATGAGTAGATCCCAGGGGAATTCCCAAGAGGATGGGTGGCAACTTTATCCATCTGCTATGATTACTGCAGAAGGGTTGCTGGCTATTAATAATAATAATAATAATAATAATAATAATAATGTGTATTAAGTGCCTGTACATGAAGGATTCCCAGTAGAGCCCCTCTTATGCCCTTTTCCTCACTTATGAATCTGCATTGGCTCACGAGGAGGATGTACAGGGCCATGTCAAGGGTAGGCATGGTTGAGCACTTCACCATGGTTGGAGATGTCACCAAGGGCCCACTGACAAGAGTCCCATGGACTTGCTCCTCTTCTTCATCATTCATCTCCTTCTGGCCCAGACCATGGTAGTGGTGAGAAGGAAAAGCAGGAGATGCCACTGCCTACTTGCTCCCTGGCTCTCTGCCTGCTGAGCAAGCAAGTGGTAGCAATGATGAGAAGGAGGATAATTATGAGCAGGAGCCGCTACCCCTCAGGTAGACCCACTGAGGGGTGGGAGAACTGGGGCTGGTACAGGTCAGAAGATCAAGAGCAGGTGGCGACAATGTCTATGAGAAGGTAGACTCACTAAGGGAAGGGGGCCATGGAAGATGTCTTGTTCATAGCCTCTCAAACACCTGGAGGCTGTGCAGCAAGAGGCCAGGTCCGTCTTCCCCCAGTTTGGTGTTGTGGAGGATTGCAGTTTTAAGCCAACACATCTGGAGAGCACCAGGTTGGAGAAGGCTGCTCTAGGGAAAGGAAGGTCCATGTGCCCCTCTCACATGCTGATTCTCCTCCTCTGAGGATGAGGGACTTGCATTAGGCAGAGAAGAAAGGCTGGGTGAGAAGGAGATTGTTCCCTTAGTGTCATTCAGAAAAACCAAGGCAGGATCTACACCACTGCTTTATAATGGTTTTGAAGTGCACTGAGAACTGTTGGGGCCCATGACACATGCCATATACCGCTTTCATAGTGTTATATCCTGCTTGGTGTAGAGCTGGCCCAAGACTCCTCGAAGGGGAACAAATGGATGGTGTCTGCACTGAATGGTGGGGTGGGGAGCGGGTTCTTACTTTGGTCAATCTCTTAGAGAACCAGTTCATCATCAAGATTTTCCAAGCAAAAGCTCATCAAAGGAGGATATTATTAGCTTACACTCCTTAGGCAATTGCTCAGGGCAGAGGCAAAAAAGGATTACGTCAATGAGCTTGCTTCAACTGAGCGAGCTAAAAAGAATCAGGGAAAATCCAATTGACACCTGTTTAACTGCAAGCTAGTCTCTCAATTGAGATAAGTGGGCATGAGATCATGTTTCTCCTTATGGCTTTCTCAGGCCAAGCCTGAACAACTGGTAATTGTTTTTTCTCAAGAAGGAACATAGACTGTACCAGCCAATCACAGTTTGTGTGTTGTATGCGGTGACAGGTGGAATCTGCAACCGAATTTTGCAGTATGGAAGCCTGCTCTTTAATATCCCTGCCATTTCATTCCATTTCCCTTCCAACCTGGTTTTCTCTCCCCTCCCCCTTGACAGTCATTGAGTATTCAATGGCTACTAAGATTGCTCAGTTCTCATTGAGATGTCCTTAAGACCTTCCCTTCCCCTACCCCAAAGATGTACTCCTGAAACTTTGGGGTACCCATGAACCTACTGATACCTTCCTCTTTTGTGGGTGGCTACATAAGCCACAGCACTCATAAGCAAAACTTCAGAAATGGAAGGCATGATGAGTTGTCACAGGGCATGTAACAGGAGTGCTGGCTCCAGATGTTTGAGGGCTCTTGGGTAACCCCCTCTAATGAGTCTGTTTCCTTTACCTTTTCGCCACAATTGTCATCAGCTGCAATTGCTCCTCATCCTCTTTCTCATTATTCCTACCCCTTGCTTGCTTGACAGGCACAGACCAGTTAGGCAGCAGCATCTCTTTCTCCTCCCCCTTCTCACAAAAATTAAAACCACAAGGTACGGCATAAAATTTAAAATATGGAAGCTTAAAACCACAATATAGGAGTACAACCAGATTTAAAATACAGAATTAAAATAGGATGATAAAATGTTAAAATACTGGGAAAATAAAAAGGTCTTTACTTGGAAGCAGAAGGAGTACAATGAAGGTGCCAAAAGAACCTCTCTAGGGAGCTCATCCCACAGCCAGGGTGCCACAGCAGAAAAGGCCCTTTTCCTGGTAGCCACCCACCTCGCTTCCTTTGGTAGGAGCTCATGGAGAAGGACCGCTATAGATAATCTTAGGGTTCAGACAGCTACATAGTGTTTCTTTTAATGTCCTAATTATTTTATTGTCTCATTTTTTAAATGTTTTGTTGAGTTGTTGGTTACTCCAGGGGCCCTTTTGGGGGCTGAAGATGCAGAATGCCAATGGATGTTAGAAGCACTTCATCGTTAGCTTTGTCATTGCCTTGTCATATCTTAATAAGAGCAGGCAATTTGCACATTATTGTAAGGTTCCATATTTTTCTGCATTTCCCATCTAGAACTTTTTCTGAAAGGGAAAAAAAAATACCACGCTTTATCCAGGCCCCAACGTTTAGCCTGTGTTGTGACTATAATTGCTAATCACCAATTTAAGGCAGTATCATCATCATCATCATCATCATCATGAGAGAAATGCTGCTCACGCATATGAGAAATGGCTCACCAAACCTTATGCCTTTCAGTCTCCCAAGGGTACAATTATCCATAATAACTGCACCAATGGTTTTCATAATTGTTTAATTAAAGTAAGCTATTAATTTTAAATTTTGTTCTTTTTTTTCTTTTTACAACTGTTATGGTCAGTGACGTGAACACTTTGTATAATTACAGAGTGCATTCAAAGCTGGCCTAATGCCAGGATTTCACAGGTTTGGTTAGTAGAAAGAATTACAAAATTAGGAATCGCTATTGGTGGGAGAGGAAGGGGAATCAGGTTTGTTGCAAGCATTTGTATTTTGCCTTCCCACCCAGAAGGGTCTCTAAGACAGCTCACAATGGGCCTGTTCACACGGTCACAGAGGGCGAAATTAGCCACAGTGGCTTATTTCTTCCACCACATGTGCCAGCTGCTTGCTGGGGGGATTTTCATTATTATCCTCGCTAGCGTGCCTTGCCGTGGCATGCGAGCCCTGCTGGCGTGGCGTGTTGCTGTGGTTAACAAGCCACCCAGAACCCAATAGGGTGTTTTAGGGTTCTGGGTGGTTTGTTAACCATCAACAGCCCACCCTTGCCAGATTCACACATCACAGAAAGCCATGCCGGCAGAGTAATTATGCATATGCAGCTGTCACACACTGCAGGAGAAACAAGCCACAGTGGTCCTGTTTAGGAGACATGTGACGATACCCCACATTTCTGTCTTCTTAAGTATGTCTGGGTTAGTGTGTTTGGAGAGTGTGGAATGTTGGACTGAGTGGGTGTGGCTGATGATGCTGGGAAAGGGAGGAGAGGAGTATATATTGAGTGAGGACGTGGTTTGGATTATCTTATTGTCTTATTGTTTTATTGTCTTGGTTGGGTGGAGGGTAGTTGTGTGGATGATATCTGTGTGTGTTCTAGTCAGGAGTGTGTGAAGAGATTATAAGTACCTAGGATTATTATTAACAAGATTGTTTGAAGTATTTTAGGCAGGTTTTAAAGCTTAAACCATGGCTTTAACCGTGGTGAATCAGGCAATAAGCCTGATTCACCGAGGTCAAAGCCATGATTTAAGGTGTCTTCTGAACGGGGCCAGTGGTTTCTTTCTCCCTCCATGAATGCATGAACCTGATCTATGAGTCATTAAAAGAATAAAATGGATTAGCCTACCATTTCACTGAAGGATCCTTCAAACATGATTACCAGCTCCCATCTGGTATGCTCTTCCTCTTACACATCACTGAAAGAAAGAAAGAAAGAAAAAAAAGTGTCATAAAAAAAGGACTGGTCAGACTTGCATTAAATTTGCATACACTCATTTTATAGAAGGTCTGTCTGTCTGCTCAGTGCGCTGTTCAGATGCTAACTGTGGATGGGCAACTTCATGACCACTGCTGCTCCCCTTTCTCTTTAAACTAGACTTGGAGAGGACACCCTTTAAATAAAGGATATGTATTTATTTATTTATTGCATTTATATCCTTGCCTATTTTCCTCTAAGGAACCCAAGATGTCATCCATAATCCTCCTCTTCTCCATTCTAACTTCACAACAACAACAACAACCCTGGGCTGAGAGTCCATGACTGGTCCAAAGTCATCCAATGAGCTTCAATGTCTGAGTGGGGACTAGAACCTGGATCTCCCAACTCTCGGTCTAACACTCTAACCACTACACCACACTGGCTCTCTCAAATACGGGATTATCCTCTATAGGACACATGGCCATCCTATCTTCCATTCAAAATGAGCAACACAAATGACAGTTAACCCTAAAACAATGTTATTAGAGATCTTTCAAACCGAGGCCCCAAAAATTCCTCAGCCAATGCTATCTATTTGTTAACAACAGCAAAAATGATCATTGCCAAGAACTGGAAAAATAGAAAAAGAGTAGTCCTATTGTATGGCGCCTTGCTCAGTCAAGACAAATGCCTGGTTCAGGCATTTACTAGGCCAGTTAGAGTTTTACGTCGTGGAAGAACACTTGGAGAACATTGTGTTTTTAATGTGGGTGTTTTGCATGGGTGCCCAATCATGCAGATTCCAAACTGCACAATGTGTGTTTTTTTTTATTCCTATTACAGTGATATTCCACCTTTCCTTCAAGAATGTCAAGGCAGCATACTGTACGTGGTGTTCTCTTCTGTCATTGTATTCTCACAACAACCCTGTTAGGTAGGTTAGGCTGAGAGAGAGAGAGAGAGAGAAAGAGAGAGGTGGGCCCAGGGTCACCCAGGGAGATTCATGCCTAAGTGGAGATTTGAACGTGGGTCTCTCCACTCATAGTCTGACCACACTGGCTCTCCTCTCCCTCAGAAAAAGGGAGATGCAATCATGGAATTCTGACATCGATCCTCAGTGGAGTCCATATAACCATCAACTAATTAACATGGTAACGTGCTTTTCCAGTCATGGCTTAATTTAAAATGCTTGTGATTCCTGCTGTGGTCATTTTTTTTGTATGTTGTCCTTGTTTGTACATAATAGGGCCTTAATTTATCTTTACTTCAGTGATGGCCTCTGCTCCCATCCTGTCCTAGCAATAAATATGATTTATTAAAATTTCTCCTTGCTTTCTCTGTAGCCTGCAGCAAAGGTTAACCTGCACTTCCCGTCTTCCTGATTCCCCCGCCCCCTTTGTCTGCTTATGGCCCCTTCAGATAAATTGGCCCAATATATGTACAATCCATAATCAGGGCTCAAACTTCAGGCATAACAAGATGGAACAGCAGGGGAATCTGCAATTGGATCTCCTGCTGTTCTGAAGGTTTAATAGATACTGGGCCTGTTCAGACAACACTCTAAGACATGGTTAGGCTGCTAACCCTTTTGCAGCAAATGGATAGTGAGCAAGTTTAAACTAGGGGTGTGCATCGGATCGGATCCGATCCACGATCCGAATCCGATCCGCCCCAAAATCGGGAAAATCCAATCCGATCCGATCCGATCAACCTCCGATCCGATCCGATCCGATCCGACGAGGTCCGATCCGGATCGGACGCCATTTTGAATGCTTTTTCCCATAGCCAAGTATTGTTTTACAAAAATGCCTATAACTTTTTCATTTTTAAAGATAGAAGGATGAAACTTGGGCACATTATACACTGGTTAGGGATAGTTATCTGTGAGAAATTTCAGAAAGATTGGTGCATGCGTTTTGTGGCAATTAATTGTTTAATAAATACCCAGAAATGCCTATAACTTTGTCATTTTTAAAGTTACAAACATGAAACTTTGCCACATTGTAGGTGGTACCTTGGGACCTATCTGTGAGAAATTTCAGAAACTTAGGTGCTTGCCTTGTGTGGCAATTAATTTTAGAAAAATGGGTAGTAGTGGGGTAAATACATTTACGCCTCCCATTTTTTTATTTTTGAAGATACAAACAGGAAACTTGGGCACATTACAGGTACCACTTGCCTTGATATGTGTGTGAAATTTCAGAAACATTGGAGCTTGCCTTGTGTGGCAATTAATTTTTGAAACAATGAGGAAAGAAACACCTATAACTTTGTCATTTTTAAAGTTACACACATGAAACTTTGCCACATTGTAGGTGGTACCTTGGGACCTATGTGTGTGAAATTTCAGAAACATAGGTGCTTGCCTTGTGTGGCAATTAATTTTTTAATAAATACCCAGGAATGCCTATAACTTTGTCATTTGTAAAGTTACACACATGAAACTTTGCCACATTGTAGGCGGTACCTTGGGACCCATGTGTGTAAAATTTCAGAAACGTAGGTGCTTGTATTGTGTGGCAATTAATTTTTGAAACAATGAGGGATTCATTGGACAGCACTTGCCCATAGGGATTCATTGGACAGTACTTGCCCATAGGGATTCATTGGACAGTACTTTCCTATAGGAAATCATTGGAAAGCACTTGCCCATAGAAAATCATTGGAAAGCACTTGCCCATTGAGAAATACAGTTATGCCTCCCACTTTTTTATTTTTGAAGATACAAACAGGAAACTTGGGCACATTGTAGACTGGTTAGGGATAGTTATCTGTGAGAAATTTCAGAAAGATTGGTGCATGCGTTTTGTGGCAATTAATTTTTTAATAAATACCCAGGAATGCCTATAACTTTGTCATTTTTAAAGTTACATACATGAAACTTTGCCACATTGTAGGTGGTACCTTGGGACCTATGTGTGTAAAATTTCAAAAACGTAGGTGCTTGCCTTGTATGGCAATTAATTTTAGAAAAATGGGTAGTAGTGGGGTAAATACATTTACGCCTCCCATTTTTTTATTTTTAAAGATACAAACAGGAAACATGGGCACATTACAGGGAACACTTCACTTGATATGTGTGTAAAATTTCAGAATGATAGGTCCAGGCATTTGGTGGCTACGAATTTTTTAGATTAAAAGTTATTAACCTTTTTTACACAGAGGCTGGGGCTGTCAATTGCACCCTCCCGCCTCCCGGGAAGAAGAAGGAAACACTTTCTCTCATCTCTTTGATCCGTGCACGCTTGGCTGCAACTGAGCTAGTATCCATTACAAAAGGAGAAACAAAGTAGCACTTGGCTCGTGTCTGCTTTGATACTTTCACTCAAGCAGAACGGCTGAGCCTAGGATCACTCTCTCTCGCTGGGATCGTTACAGGAGAAATTTTCTACAGTCTTCAAAGTGGTGTGTGCAGACACCTTGCCACCACATGCCTGGACCTATCATTCTGAAATTTTACACACATATCAAGTGAAGTGTTCCCTGTAATGTGCCCATGTTTCCTGTTTGTATCTTTAAAAATAAAAAAATGGGAGGCGTAAATGTATTTACCCCACTACTACCCATTTTTCTAAAATTAATTGCCATACAAGGCAAGCACCTACGTTTTTGAAATTTTACACACATAGATCCCAAGGTACCACCTACAATGTGGCAAAGTTTCATGTATGTAACTTTAAAAATGACAAAGTTATAGGCATTCCTGGGTATTTATTAAAAAATTAATTGCCACAAAACGCATGCACCAATCTTTCTGAAATTTCTCACAGATAACTATCCCTAACCAGTCTACAATGTGCCCAAGTTTCCTGTTTGTATCTTCAAAAATAAAAAAGTGGGAGGCATAACTGTATTTCTCAATGGGCAAGTGCTTTCCAATGATTTTCTATGGGCAAGTGCTTTCCAATGATTTCCTATAGGAAAGTACTGTCCAATGAATCCCTATGGGCAAGTACTGTCCAATGAATCCCTATGGGCAAGTGCTGTCCAATGAATCCCTCATTGTTTCAAAAATTAATTGCCACACAATACAAGCACCTACGTTTCTGAAATTTTACACACATGGGTCCCAAGGTACCGCCTACAATGTGGCAAAGTTTCATGTGTGTAACTTTACAAATGACAAAGTTATAGGCATTCCTGGGTATTTATTAAAAAATTAATTGCCACACAAGGCAAGCACCTATGTTTCTGAAATTTCACACACATAGGTCCCAAGGTACCACCTACAATGTGGCAAAGTTTCATGTGTGTAACTTTAAAAATGACAAAGTTATAGGTGTTTCTTTCCTCATTGTTTCAAAAATTAATTGCCACACAAGGCAAGCTCCAATGTTTCTGAAATTTCACACACATATCAAGGCAAGTGGTACCTGTAATGTGCCCAAGTTTCCTGTTTGTATCTTCAAAAATAAAAAAATGGGAGGCGTAAATGTATTTACCCCACTACTACCCATTTTTCTAAAATTAATTGCCACACAAGGCAAGCACCTAAGTTTCTGAAATTTCTCACAGATAGGTCCCAAGGTACCACCTACAATGTGGCAAAGTTTCATGTTTGTAACTTTAAAAATGACAAAGTTATAAGCATTTCTGGGTATTTATTAAACAATTAATTGCCACAAAACTCATGCACCAATCTTTCTGAAATTTCTCACAGATAACTATCCCTAACCAGTGTATAATGTGCCCAAGTTTCATCCTTCTATCTTTAAAAATGAAAAAGTTATAGGCGTTTTTGTAAAACAATACTTGGCTATGGGAAAAAGCATTCAAAATGGCGTCCGATCCGGATCGGACATCCGGTCCGATCCGATCCGACCATCCTCCGATCTGATCCGATCCGACCCCCCAGGTCCGATTCCGATCCGCTATCCGATCCGATCCGGGGGGTCAGTGCACATCCCTAGTTTAAACCATGATTGTCTAGCCACCATGGTTAGGAATGGTTCACATGGCATGCTAAACCATAACATTTAGCTCAAAATGCTTAACCACCATGGCTTAGTGTGTCGTCTGAACAGCGTCACTGTGGGTAGCCTCCAATCTGACCGGGACCATGGTATAGGGTTTGTTTGTTTGTTTGTTTTAACTTTTCCCACTTTCTGTTTTCCAAATAAAAATCCCTTCTCCATCCAAAGCTAGGGTGGTGAATTCGTCATCACCATAAAAGAAGAAATGCACCACACAGAAAGAGGACAAAAGAGGATGTTCATTCATGTGTGGAGATGCAAATTTAGACATAATTACAAGAATGTGAGGAGTGGGGAAGACAATCACTAGGTGATCTGTGGGCCAGACTGATCAGGCTGCTGCCCTTGTGCTAAGTGTAGATGAACAAGCTCAAGACCTCTGCACTCCCTTCTGATGGTTCTTTATCTTTGGGCAAGAAAGCCCTGCACATCTGAGTGGCGATCTTGGAGCAGAGCCCAAGGGATGTATGGATTGTGTAAAACTTGTTACGTCTATGTTTCAGGGGTTGTTAGGTGCCTTTCACTTCATTGACTGCTCATCGATGGAATCAGATATTTGTTTAGTTTCCAAAATTGAGCAAATACAAATTTGCACATATTTGTGTTTGCAAAAATGTGCAAGTCCCCCAAACTGAGCGTTTTCACACTTTAGCCTATGTGGAAATGCACATTTTCAGCCATTTTTTAAAAAAATAAAAACCAATTGCACATTTTTTATTACTGAATTTGCATAAAATCCCCAAAGGTTAGAAAAACAGTCTACAAGTCCGTGGAATCTGTCCCAACAGGGAAAAAGCTAGGCCACTGCAGATCCATTGGTCCTACTCATACAAAATTAAACTCAGTTGATTCCATTGAGGATTTTTTCCAACATCCCTACAGAGCCTTCTCTGTTCATATTTCTGACTGCTGGACATAGGAGAGAGGAAGCTGATTCTTAGACATGTTGGTGTGATTAAACTGTATTTTGATACTTACTGAATTGTAACACAACCCATGGGTATGAGCATCCTGTGTGGTTCTTACAATGCTTTAGGGCACAATCCTATGCACGTTTAATCAGAAAAAAAGTCCTACAACTTGTAACATACCCCAGCCAGCCATGCTGGCTAGAGAATGCAAGTTGTTGTAGGACTTTTTCCTGTCTACACATGTATAGGATTTTACCCTTAACTATGCCTGATGCTGCACATGCACAGAATATTATGCCACAAATTTCAGGCAGGCTGATGATGCTTGCATATAAATTGGTTCATTTGTCCAGTGCATTTAAGTGAAACTTAAACCAGCCGAAGGAAAAGGTTACGATTGGGAGCACTTGAACCACATTCCCTACTGCTAACCTGCGTTCCAATTTTGCTTGCTTTAATTCCACTTCATCCCATGAGAAACTTCAGCAGTTCATGGGGCTAAAAGTGGCAAGCTTCTAATGGCACAATTGATCTCTCCTGCTTTTTTAGAATCTCTGCAGATGGCGTAGACATTGTCCTGGATTGTCTGTGCGGAGAAAACACAGGCAAAGGTCTCAGCCTTCTCAAGCCACTTGGGACTTACATTTTATATGGTGAGTGAAAGTTCCTGACATACTTAAGCGACGGCTGAGCCGGTCAGATGATCTTCGGCGTCAGTCTGTGCTGACGTACCCTGTGGAAATTGATGATGGTTCAGAAATGCGCTATAAAGATGCCCAGGATGCTGTAGTTGCATCTGACATTGTAGATCTGGAATTTAACAGGGTGCGGTACTACACAACCTCCAAGGTACCTCCAGTGAATGGACAGCCATTGTGAGCAGTCCACCCACAGACAAATGCTGTGCAACCTTGGGGTTTAGCCCTTTAAGGGTAGAAAGGAATGCCAATTTGAGAGTCGTTTGTCATTTCTTTTGATTCATATTCCTTGCTGTGAGGAAAAGATCAGGCCTAGAAGCTCGAAGAGCTGGATTTGAACAGGTTGACTCAGGATTTCTCCTTCTCCTTCTACATTTTGCTTTCTCATGCCACTTTTTGAAAGAATAAGAGGAAATTGTATCTCTACAACTCCACTGTAGAACACATGAATGCAGCATCTATCTGGGCTGTGATTACAGGACAGCATGCTTTATTCATGCTGATATTAAAGGAGGAGAAGTGACATAAACTAATATTGGGTTATTCTGTTCTTTTTATCATGTTATTTCTGTTGTGCACTCTTACAAGAGCTCCTGCCATCAAAATGTTCTATTTATTGATCATATAAATGTGATTCATCATTTTAATTGCCTCTAAGCCTGCATCCATGCTCATCCTAGTTTGAATCCAAGCGAAGGGTAGCCACTTGTGATTCACTGAAAAAGAGGACATGCACCACCCAAAAAGAGGACAGTGATCTGTATAAAACTTCCACATGCTAATATAGATGTGTGGATGTAAATTCAGAAATAATTATTATAATTTAAATAGAAATACAGTGTATCTCACCATAGTGCAGAAAACTGTGACCAGGTGTTAATAGACCATTGTGTAGACAGAGAACCGTTTTGATGGTTCATTATCTTTAAACCAGAATTGGACAGGACAGCTCTTTGAATAGAGAGTGCCTTCAAATAGATGGTGGTCCTCTGACAGCCCTTCAAATAGAGGACCATCCTGTAAAAGAGGACACCTGGCCACCCTATGACTGATCCCAAATCTACATTTGAGTTCAGCCATCTATGGCCCCAGCCTGACCCTAACAACTGAGTGGTGGAGAGAGATCAGAGAAGAGGGCTGAGTCAGGAGGGTGTAAAGGGAGCTGGGCTAGTCACAGAAGACACCAGGGACCTGTCCAAGGTACCAAAAGGTATAACAGAAATCCTGGTTGTCTTTCCCCAAGAAGTTTATCTCTGAAGGATTTCACTGCTATCTCATCAAGGATAATTTCAGCAGGGAAAGGAAAGCGGTGCACCCTTTCCTGCCAAAGAATACAAGGGGGAAGGCAGGAGGGGAATTTGGGCTCTAAGCCCAATTCCTTCATATTCACAAAGGACACTCTTGGCAGCAAAGCAACGGCTGCCCTTCCATCACTGAAAAGATCCTTCAGGAGGAAATTTGGCTGTTAGGAGATGCATGCCGGAGAGCCCACACAAAAGCCCGAAGCTCCCTCTCTTTAGAATACTTTTAAGAATGATTAACCATCCTCCCTGCCAAAACTTTCAGTCCTGTCACCCAGCAGCTCCTGTGGAGCTCAAAGTCCCCTGAAGAGGCCGGCTCTTCAGCTGCCAGAATGGCCTCCCCAAAATCAACAAATCTTGGCTCACTCCCCACACCTTCTGCCAACACAATTTATTCTCTCTCTCTCTCTCTCTCTCTCACGCACACACACACACACACACACTGCCATGGCTAGTTCACCCATGCTTCCCTTCACTGCCAAGGACGCTGACCCATTCAGAAACACTAGGGGGAGCTCTTGTGATGCTGCAGAGTTATGGAATCATATAGTTGGAGGAGGCCTCAAAGTTCATCTAGTCCAACCCCCTGCCAATGCAGGTAATCCATTGCTGCACCATCCCTGATAAGTGGCCACCTAGCATCAGCTTGAAAATCTCTAACAAAGGAAACTATGCTTCAGGTTTCAGTCACAACTCTAAAGGATCTATCCAAGGTGCTTGGATAGCTTCTTTAGAGTTCTGACTGAAATCCTGAGCAGATTCACCACCCCACTGACATTGGAGCCAAGAGCCCCCACTGCTTCCACTGTCAAACAGCTTGGACCATCAGGATGTTCTTCCTAAGGTTTAGTCTTTTTCTCATAACTTGAACCCACACCCCAGCCACACCTCAGGTGCAGGGTCCTCAAGGAAACATAGTTCCCCATGGCTTGAAATGTTCCAGGCAATGCAGAAGCACGGAAGGAAGTTAGGGGTGTCAGAGAAATACACTACAATAGTCAAATAAGTTCGGATTTATTTACATCTAATCCATGGATTCTGCAGCAGACTGGCTTTTTCCAAGTTCTGTGGATATGTGCATCTGTGGACAGATTTATTTTTTCATTTTCCAAAATCATAGCAAATTTAGTCATTCAAAAATACAAAGACGAAGGAGAAAAAAACACAAACTAAAAATGTGCATTTCTTCCCATAGTTTAAGCATGAAAATGCAAATTTGGAGGGGATTCGTGCATTTTTCTTCTCTTTTTTTTTGTTTTTGGGGAGATTTGCACAAATTTGCATTAACAAATTCATATTAACCTCCCAGACAGTTTCTGCTATTGGACGGTATAGAAATGTAATGAATAAATGAATGAATAAATAAATAAATAAATAAATAAGCGCTAATGCACCTAAGTCAATGTAAATTAGCAGAAGTAGACCAAGATTCTCCTATAACAAATCTGGTTCCGTCAACGAGCTGATGACAGATTGAAAGATGCCTCCCAATATGGAATGGATTTAACAATACCCATTCATCCCTAATAGAGACCTTCAGAAAAAGAAGACAAAACCTTGCTACCTCCACCTCACCATTGCCACCAGGTTAGGTGACACAAGCTGCCTAAAGGTTTAGGAGTTCAGATGGCATTGGGGGAATTAGAAGACAATTAGGGAGCTGCTTGGACTCTCTCATCCTCCTGATGTGACATCATTGGGACCACCACAGGGTTTGGGATTTGGAATTGAGCCACAATGGCAAAGTGGATGTGCTATTCCATGTCAGTACTTCTTTGGCAAGACTTTTCTGAAGAAGGGGGTAGCCGTTGTAAGGTTTCTGACTAAGGACACCAAAATTCTTAGGCCTGGTCTTCATGGCATATCATGAGCAGCTTCTGCATTCACGAATTCTCTTCCTTTGCTCCCCCACCCCTTATTTTTTCAGGCTCATCTAACATGGTTACCGGGGAAACCAAAAGTTTCTTCAGCTTTGCAAAATCAGTAAGTACAAGGCCCTTCTCGTTCTGCTAGACAGAGCTTATTTATATAAGTCCTGCTGTTTACCAGACACCCAAATTGCCTCTCTTTCCCTCCCGTGTCTCTCTGTCTCTCTCTCTGTCTCTCTCTCTCTCTCTCCAGCATGATATGTGTAACATTTTACAATCTCAGGACCAAGTCAGACAGTACATGGGAGACACACTAATGTTCTCCTGAATTATTTTCCAATGTTTTAAATGAAACACGATTTCTGGAGGATGCCAATTTGAACAGAGGAAGAGCAGCAGGGGAGTGACCATTAAATCCATTTCTATCTGGGTACGCAAACCCATCACCAGAGCCAGCCGTACCATTAGGTATAGGAGTGGGGCATCACAGGACTGGGGCCCAAATTTGGTCCTCCTGGGGTCCCAATCCATCACTCCTGAGTTCTCCCAATCACAATACTCCCTTCCCCTGGCCTCACTGCCTGTTCCCCATCCACTGATCATTTGGTGCAGTCCCCCACCCATTCCCAAAGGCTGAAATTTCTCCCCTAAAGCTTAATTACTATCAGAAAGAGCTTTAAGCTACAATATGCTGGTATTTTTAGTACTTTGGGCCCCTCCCCCTTCCTTTGGCTCCACCCCATTTGTCTTTGGCCACACCCACCACTAGAATGCGTCCCCTGAGAACGTCTCCAAAATT
Source organism: Anniella stebbinsi (assembly GCA_029215795.1). Lineage (NCBI taxonomy): Eukaryota > Metazoa > Chordata > Lepidosauria > Squamata > Anniellidae > Anniella > Anniella stebbinsi. The sequence goes on from JARDYH010000007.1 coordinate 23,933,287, forward strand.
GAATTTGGTCCTCAGGTTGAAAGAGGTAGAATGCAGCAGTTGTCTCAGGTGGCAGATGCTGTGGGGGCAGGCATCAGAAACCTCCCAAATTACACTGTTCCTTCTGAGACCTTAAGCTTGCCTGCTAAGCAAACCAGCTGCCCTCTGGTATTGTGGAGGACATTGTTCCATCACCAACGTTGAAGTAAGAGTCAACTACCATTCCGATCAGATTCTGTCCATAGAACGCCATCTTGTCCCTTTCCTCAGGAAGCACACTGCCTCGGGTTGGCCCTGCCAGTCTCACTTACAGGGGAGGCAGGGGGATCCTGCCCATCCTTATTAGTAACTTTCTCCAGTCACACACCATCCACCACATGTTTGACAACCGTATGAAAGTGCTCTACACAAATGATGATTGTACGCTTATAGAGCTCCTGGACCAATCAGGATCCCACCTCCTCACATCAAGGAACTCCACAATAGTACTGACATGGATGACAAGAAGACATAGCCAGCATCTGCAACATGGGTTGGTCTATGCAGCGGACCCCTCGAAACCCCTCACACTTGAGGAGGGTTGAGTGACCACACATCCACACCAACAAGACTGAAGTCAACCGACATCAGATGCAGAAGATCTGTGATCTTCCGACCAGTGTCAGCCCCAATTTTCCCCCCTCGGTCGGTCTACCTTCTCACCACCATGGTCACCAGCAGCTCCTGCTCATCATTATCCTCTTTCTCTTCATGGCTTCCACTTGCTTGCTTGACAGGCAGAGAGTCAGAGAGCAAGTAGGCAGTGGCATCTCCTGCTCCTCCTCCTCACCAGCATTGTTTCCTGGCCCAAAGCAAAAGGCAGGTGAGCAAGCAGGTGCAATGGGGAAGCAGAGGATCGAGTCCAGGGGTCTCTTCTCAGGGGTCCCCAGCTGGGGTGTGGGACCTTGGTGAGAGCCCAACCATGCCTATCCTTGATGCAAGCCCTCCTTGAGAAGATACTATTCATGTAATTCTCAATTGTGTGAATGGCTTTTTAAAGTTAGAGGGAAGTCCTGGGATAGGGATGACCTGGTACTTGCATGGGAAATAAGGTTCCCATTTATGCTACTGGAAACCTTTCTTCTGATGCAAATAGCAGAGATCTAGATTGGGACGGATCTAGATTGGGATGACAGCTGGATACAGAAGGTTAAAGCCTGCCATATGCTCCCTTCCACCAGGGTCCCAATGCAGATTTATCCCCCAGCACCTGCTTTTTTTACCTTTAAAACACCATTCACACAATTGCTTGAATGTTGTGTATTTTTTTTTAAAAAAAAAATTGAGTTATCCACCATGAAATCAAGTTCTTTCACAGTTAATTATCCCCATTCAGAACCCCATTGTGCTATATCTTTAAAATACTTTATGCCTACTGACATAACTTACCTTGGTTCTAATTGCCTTGCTGTTTGTTTGTCCCTAGTGGTGGCAAGTGGAGAAAGTGAACCCTATCAAGCTCTATGAAGAAAACAAAGTCATGGCTGGATTTTCTCTCTTAAACCTACTTTTCAAACAAGGCCGAAGTGGCCTGATCACTAATGTAATGGACAAACTCATAAAACTGCACAGCGAGAAGAAGATCAAGCCTCTCGTTGATTCGCTATGGGCATTGGAAGAGGTAGGGTAGTCCTCTTTCTCTTAACCTTGTAAATTATGGATTTTCCGAATGCATCATTCACCGAATTTACAAACCTGATTTATGTGTGTCCCTGAATTAAGACTCTCAATTATCTGCTGAAAATAGGACGTGCGCTCATCATTTTTATCTTTCCAAATGACTTAATCCAAGTATTGGCATTTTATATGCTTGCGTTCGTGACAAATATGTGAACCTTTGGATTGAGATGATTTAGGTAAAGGAATTCTGTTCTGTAGTTCCTTTTCCTGATCTTGAGCACTGATTTCCATGGAAAATACTGCTGCCGACTGGAGTTTTGCCAGATTCTGCTTCAGTGTCATTTCATTCAGTATTACCAAACGTCCTTACTTAAAGACCTTGGATGTCTCCGTTCATGTGTGTTTTGCTCTGTATTGCATCACATTTTGGCTTTTGTTGCTTTTCGACTGCATGGGCAGTTAGTTGACCTTCTCATCTGTGTTTCTCTTAGAAGAATGGTCCAACGTGAATGCCGTAAAATATGGCAAGATTATAGATGGTTTGGTGCAAAAACCAAGTTGAAATACTCCAAGGAAAAGCTGTTATTGTATTAAATTCTGTCCCTTTACGGCATCATCAGTGTACACTGAGTAACTTGAGCAAAACAAAACCATAAAACTAATCTCTGCCTCAAGGCGTTTACAATCTGATGTCGATAGTGAAGGGAAAGAAGAGATGGGAAAGAAGATGCAAAGGTGATGAGATTCTAGAATGCTAGAGTCAAGGATAGCAAAGGATGGATGTAAGCAAATGTAGTTGCAAAGACTTTGTTTTATTTGGAGATAAGAACTGGGTGATCCCAGCTGTGGAACTCTCTTCCAGTAATGATTCAGCTGTCTCTGACACTGTTGTCATTCAAGTGCCAACTAAAGACTTTTTTTTTATACAGGCTTTGGTTTTATCTGTTTAGTGACTGTTTAACTACAAGCACCTACTAAAACTGAAGGCATGAGATATAGTTCCTTGCTTCCTTCTGGGAGATGCTGCATGGTGCTTGCTGCAAAGCAGGAGGAAGGGGGAGCAGGAAATAGGGACTGATCAAGCTACAGGACATTCTCTATCACGCCCCAGTGTCTGGAAGCATGTGGAATTGTTCCCATAATCCAATATGGGAACCCTCCAGCTCATGGTCCAGATATGGCTCATGGGGGTCCCCATCCAGCCTCTAGTTTCTTCCCCATGCCCTGCCACCTCTCCTGAATGGCAAAAACTCTTATCTCCAATTAGCTGTTAATCGAAGATAAGAGCTTTCCACTTGTAATTCAGTCCTTCTTACTTCTGAGGCTTATGCTGAAGAGACTTGCCTTCACTTTGGAGTAGACATGTGGAAGCTCACCCTGCTTACTTGTGAGTACAGTTGCTACTTGTGCTTACTTTTGAGTAGACATACAGAAGCTTGGTATCTGGGTTGCTATTTGAAAGTGCCGGTTGTTTTATTTTTTTTCTCGTCAGAAAGTTTTACAAATTGTGGCTGTAATTTGCTTAATTTGCATAAATTACAGCTGGAATTTCTGCAAATTATGCAAATTGCACAAATAACTATTGACGGGGGGGGGGGGGGACTGCAAAAAAATCCCACAGTTTGGAGAAAGCCAGCAGCTCAGCTTGTGAATGCAAGCTGAGCTGGCTGAGCAGCAGGAATCTGCCAGGCTAAAAAGGGCTGGATTTTGAAAGGACAGATATCCCTAGGGACTGGTGAAGATTTCCTTATTTTCCTAGGTGTTTTAGTTCTTTAATTTAGTTCTTTAAAGTTGTTCTGTCTTTACATTTTTCACGGCTGTTGGGTTTTACTTTGGCTTTATGTTGTAGTTTTAAACTTTTAAAAGCTTTATATTATGTTTTATCATGCTGTATTTTATGGTTTGAAATGCTGTGAACCACCCAGAGAGCTTTGGCTGCTGGTCAGTATAGCAATGTAGTAAATAGATACATTTAGATGTGGGTTTCCCTCTGACTCTCTGCCCCATACCCACCACTGCTGATGCTATCATTTCACCAGCCCCCAGGGCTGTTCCTATTGAATACTATACATGTTTAATGTTAAAAAATATTGTGCCTTCGGCAATTTAGAAAAAAGGGGAGAAATAGGTTCTCAGGATGCTTAAAATACTTTATTCCAAAGCCCCAACACGTTTCGCCCTGTGTTGTTTCAAAGGCCTTCTTCACGGGGTTGATAAGAGATGTCTGCCGAAATGCTCCTAACAAGATGATCATCTCCTGTGATAATTATTGGTGACAATCATCTTGTTAGGGGTATTTCTGCAGACATCTCTTACCAACCCACTGAAGAAGGCCTTTAAAACAACACAGGCTTTGGGCTTTGAAATAAAGTATTTTCAGCATCCTGAGAACCTGTTTCTCTCCGTTTTTCAGTCCTGACGCAAATGCTCTCCTCCTTTTGGGTTTTTTTTTTTGGCCTTTGGCAGTTTGCCAGCACTGGTTAGGTGGGGGCAACAATGGTGTCCAGCCAGGGTTAGGGGGAGTGGCAAACGCTCCTTCTTTGATATGTGTAAATGGCGGCAGACCGCACTACATTGGTACGTGGCAACATTCTTACATTTGTTTGGTAATATTTCTAGTCACATTTGGCAGTGATTTATCCTGTCATTCCGACATGAGCCTGAGAGGGATGTAAATACAATCTGTTCAAGATTGTAGCCCAGCTTCTTTATCAAGCCTATTTGCTGTTTGTGATTGAGTGGGACATTTGCAAAGCGCATAAACGCTTGGAACCATCCGTAAGAATGTGATGATCCTGCCGCTTCGGAAGGATTCATTATGTCTCTTTTGTATGCAATTCAAATATTTCATTTCCGTGTTTTGATTTTGGCAAGGGAGATAATAATCCGTAGGGATAATTGGATCAATGGAGTCCATTGAATTATTTAAGTATTGCTTTTCTAACACGTTGCCCAAGGAAGTGTGAAAATTAAAGTTAGAATCAAAACGACTCGTAGAGATTCATTGATCAATAATGGGTAGAAAAAGCTGTCACAAGCTCTCGTACATACAGAGGGCCAAAGACATAGCCTGTATTTCCCTTAGCCCCCACCCACCCACCCCATTTGTTGAACTTATTGGATGAGCAGGGTGGGCAGAACTAGCAAACACACTTCTCCTCCCCTTCCCTCCCCCCCCCCACAAAAAAAATATTTGTGTTCTGTACTTTAATTCATGTCTTTTTGACCAAAGTAAATGCCATACAGGTTTATTCAAAGTAGACTTTGGCTGTGCAAATAGCTACTTCTCCTATTCCAAAACAATGAGGTTCATCCTCAATCGCTGTAGGAGACAGTAAATCAGCCACCTCGGTAAATCAGTAAATCAGCCTGGATTTTCCTAATTCTCCGTCCTTTTTGCTGCCCTTTCCCTTCCTCCCTAATTTATCTTGAATTTCCTTTCCGATTGTAAATATAGGCGGTCTGGTTTCTCATTGCTGTACCAGTGAGGCAACGTCCATTTTAGAGGCAATGCCATCATTTCTGATGTGCCAGGATGCTGAAGCTTTTGCAGGAAAAACAACAGCAGTCATGCACAAGAGAGAAGTGCCAGCAGGGTCCAATAAGCCCCAAGATTTGCAGAAGTACAAAACATGCAGTGGGCGGGGGGGAACCTGAAGGAAGTAGCCTCACTCCCAAATGTCTAAAACACAACTGTGTACGCATGCAATGCCTATGTGCGAACAGGGAGAGAGGGGAGAGAGAGAGAGGGAGAGAGAGAGAGAGAGAGAGAGAGAGAGAGAGAGAGAGAGAGATCCATTGCCATAAGAGAACCCCAAAACAAACCAATGGCTACATGATTGTTGGAAGGAGTAGGAGCAGAAAAACTGGGGGACCGGGAATGGAATGGAGTATACCATTAAGATTACAGGCCTGTCCGGCATCTTGAAGAGGCACACTCCGCACTGCAACATTTTGTTACAAATCCCACTTGCTAACTTCCACAAGGGCAGTCATGTTGGTCTGTTGCAGCAAAAGCAAAGGGACTTGTAGCACTTTTAAAAGACGAGTTGTTGCTGGATGGGACAGTTGGTTTGCAACCGTTCGCTCAGGGGTGGCCCATCTTTATAGGTGAACTAGGTGGTCACTTATGACGTCAAGTGAAGCGGGGCACCAAATTCCAGGAAAAGGAATACAAATACATATCCACCATAAAAAAACACCTACATTTTGTCAAGCTCCCCAGCGCCAGCTTTTGGAGGAACTTTGGGCAGAATACCCTCAATGAGCGCCCTCCCTCAATCCGTCTGCCTTCTTACCGGTGAAGTCCGGTGGCTCCAATTTTGGTGGGGCCATGATTTCTTTCTGGGGTTTTTGTCAAAACCAGCCAGAACTCTAAAGGAGCTATCCAAGGCGCTGAGTCTTATTTTGAGGATATGATTCAGCTTCTTTAGAATTTGTCTGTTTCTGACTCAAACCCAGAACGGATTCATGGCCCCACCCACTCACTGCTTTGTCACCAGCTGCTATTGCTCCTCATCCCCATCATTGCTACCCATGGCTTGCTTGAGTAAAAGCCATCATTGACATCTTCTGCTCCTCCTCCTCCTCACCTCCATTGCCTCGGCCAGAATAATAATAATAATAATAATAATAATAATAATAATAATATTATAACCGAGGCGGGGAACAGCATCAAATATAAAACACTCAAAACCAATACATCATTAAAATACCAATAAAACACCAATAAAACACTTTAAAAATCATCTGGGTAGGCCTGCTGGAAGAGATCAGTCTTTATAGATCTTTTAAATTGCTGAAGACTGGTGAGTTGGCGAATCTCTCCCGGCAGGTCATTCCACAATCTGGGAGCAGCAGAAGAGAAGGTCCTCTAGGTAACGGTTGTCAGTCTAGTTCTTGTTGACTGTAGTAAAAAAAAGTGAAAAAGCAGGTGAAAAAGCAGGTTGCGTTGGCATAGAGGAGGAGCAAAGTCCAGGGGGTTCTTGTCAGTGGGCCCCTGCTGTGGTAGGGGCCCTCATCAAATGCCCAACAATGCCTACCTTTGATAACAGGGCCTCTGATAAAGATCGCAGATGGTAGGCAGGCTTGTGCAGATGGTAATGGCCTTTATGATACCCTGACCTCAAATTTTCAGGACTCTGGATAGGTTCCTGGGGATGGATAACTTGGCCCAAGCCAAATCACAGCTGTGACTGAGCCCCTTAAAGGGGAGCCCTCAGGTCTGGAGCCCAGTTCTCCAGGACCTTCCCTTACACTCCCACCTAGTGCAGTGCCTGCACTGACGAGCAGGATCTGAGGACCATTCTGATGAAGAATGGGCTGGTTGATCTGGGGAGCTTAGCTAGCACTGTTTCTGGAGGGTCTTGATCCAAGGAACTTGGGCTTCAAGAGCTCCTGGCTATCAGGTTCAAGCTTGTTATTGGGGGGATTGAGTCCAGTACTGGTCCTGGATCTTTCCATCTGTGTGCTGGTTATTGCTTAAGGTCCAGGCCATGACAATTCCACTGCTGCAAGCTGGTTACTGGGTATTTTCATTTTAGCAACATGGACATACATATCCAATCCAATGAATGGAGGGAACCAACCCTGTTCCATCAGCGTGGGGAGAGCTAACATCTATATCCATTTCCATTAGTTATAGCAAGGTGGATATGAAGTCAGTATATCACTTGCTTTGTTATGATAAAGTTCACACCATCAAGATGAATCTTAAAAAGAGGAAAAACAAGTTAGTAAATTGGAGCATTTCTTTTCCAAGGTGTGCCCCTTCTCCAGCCAAAGGAATACACTGTGCTCTTCTGTCACTGCTGATATTTACGTGACAACATTTCCTTTGTTGTGCAAATAGGTTTATTGATGGCAAAAAGGCCGGGGACCATGTTGTACTGGTATGTTCTTTTGTGTGTGTTTTTTACCTAGCAATATTTGACATTCTGCTTGTTCTGAGGCCTCTGCTGAGTGGATGTTGGATGTTCAAAGTCGGCTAATACATTTAGATGGTAGATCAGTGCCGTTGCTCTCTCTTTCCACAACATCGTCTGTTGTAATCAAGTAAACCTCATTCAGAGGGGATCAAAGCAAACAGAAGGCTGGGGATTGAACAGACCTATCCATTTAGCCTTGTTGTTGTTGTTTTAGCAAAACTTTGGCGAAGGAATAGAAGGACTAAACCAAGCAGTCTCACAAACTGGAAACAGACCAACATGAGGTGATCTTCATAGACAAATCTTAGTGTCTCCATGAGGAGCAAATTGCCTGCTACATACTGAGAAGGATGAAGGGCCCATCAATACATTCAGCTTGGAAGTGTCTGTCGCAATTAACTATAATGAGCTTTAGTTCGAAATAAGTAAAAACAGACTGGGGGGGGTGGAGAGAGATGGTTGCATCGAAACAGTCTGGCAAAGGCCACTTTCATAAATACCCTTAGTCAAAGGGACAGATTCCAAATGGGCAGTAGCCAGATTTAAGAGGCAGACCTTTTGAGAAAAGAGGAAAGGCATATGGGCCAAGAACCCAGCATCCATTCACTAAAATGGCTTGTTGCCCAGTTCCATTCTTATGCTCATCCACACTCTTCCTTTGCCTGTGCTATTAAATACTGAGTTGAGATGGCTCTCCCAAGTGTCAGATTTTGCACAGGGGTGGCCATCTGCTGATCCCTAATCTTCACACTTGCAGCCCAATTGATCTTAAGGTAGGGTGACCTTATGGAAAGGAGGACAGGGCTCCTGTAACCTTTAACAGTTGCATAGAAAAGGAAATTTCAGCAGGTGTCATTTGTATGCCTGCATCACGTAGTGAAATTCCCTCTTCATGAGGACAGTTGAAGCTGCAGGAGCCCTGCTTTTTTGACCAGAAACAAAAGAGGGCAGGGCTCCTGCAGCTTTAACTGTTATGATGAAGAGGGAACTTCATCAGGTGCTGCAAGCATACAAATGACACCTGCTGAAATTCCCTTTAACAATTGTATAGAAAAGATACAGGAGCCCTGTCCTCCTTTCCATATTATCACCCTACTTGAGGGTACTTTTCACTTCTTAAATTTTGTAACATTTACTCTAAGTGCTAAGCTACATGTTCCATTCAATGAGTGGGATTTGTTTTTTGTTTTCATTATTTATGTAAATAATTTTTTTATCTTGAATACATTATTTCTATCCTGCCTATTGTTTAAAAACATACACCAAGTTTGCATTTTTTCAACAAAAATAAAATCACATTTTTCAAACGTGATTAAAATTCGGAAATGTGTAAACATTTCTCGGGGGGGGGAAATACACTCATGTTCACGTTTGGGGTTATGAATGGGGGAGACACATTTCTAAAAATGAGTGTTATCTTAAAATGTGATGCACAATTGTATGCAAATCTTGGTACATTTTTCAAGCCAAGAATTGCATCACCACACTCGGAGAAGCATGAAGGAGAAGCACGAAATCCAAAGGATAACTGCATTCCAATCCCCACATTAGTCTGGGAAGTGCAGATCAGGTCAGTTTGCTTCAAAACACAGACTGAATGAAATCCTCAAGCATCTCTGCTTGCAGCCTAAGGCTATCACTTGCCCAGCAAAACCAGTGTCCTGTACGGCAGAGGTACAGAATCTGAGGCCAGAGTGTCGAATTCAGTCCTCCGGGGGGGGGTCCCAGTGTGACCCCTGGAGTTACCCAGCTGGTCATGCTCCCTTCCCTATGCCCCACCTATTCCTTTCTCCACTGATCATGCTAACGATTCCCAGGTTTTGTGCATCTCTCCCCCATTCTAAATAGTTGGAATGCCTCTCCTGTGGCTTTAGTAAGCCATAAATCCAGAAGGAAGAACTTATTTACTTTGTAAGTAAAAACTCCAAACTAAAATATGCTGGTCTTTTGGCCCCACCCCTTTTTGCATTTGGCTCCACCTATCACGGAATTGTGGCCCCCGAGAGCTTCTCTAAAATTGGATTCAGCCCTCAGACTAAAAGAGGTTGAACATCTGGGTGTAATGGTTTAAGAGTATTGAACGTAAGATTGGAAGGAACCTGATTCAAAGCTCCACTCAGCCACAAAATACAGTCGGTGACCTTGGGATGGTTGCTGTCTCTCAGCTCAACCGACTTCATAGGGTCGTCGTGAGGATAAAATGGCGGAGAGGGGGGGATGACCCTATACAATGCCTTGAGGTCTTTGGAGGAAATGCAGGATAATAAATAAGCACCAGTTTTCTTTTTACACACCTTAATACCTTTGTCTTATCATGTATGTAAATTTCACTAAGGAGGGGGAAGGATTTCACACAGGAGACAACAAGGAACATGGATATTGTACACCAGGGCTGTGTGTTCATCTGACAGGCTTCCGGAGTTGACTTCAGCTATGATTCTGCAAAAATGATAATAGCCTTTTCCCCCATTCTATGGTCATCATCAATCATTTCCTCTCTGCTGTTTTTTTATTATTATTGTTTTTATGCCAGACAGCTGCCGCAAGAGCCCTCGTAGGATGTACTTGCTTCATTATTTTCGTGTTTAAAAAATTATGAGAACAAATCCCAGTGCATCTCTGCCAAAAGATTAGCTCCAAATGATAAAACAGCAGCGTTAACTTCTTTGTGCCTTAGCTCTATATTTTGGGATTCATAAATGTTCAAACATGCATTAGGACCATTCACTCACACGTTTGTGATTAAATTCTGCGTTCAAAAGCCCATGTCTTTGGCCCTGTTCAGACATTCTGTATCTGTGTACAGTAAATGCATTAAGAGGGGAACCATGCTAGCCTCACTGGTTCCTTCATCGTGTACATTATCCTGTATGCATAGAGAGCGACTTTCTGAAAAGCAGAACCTCCTGTATCCATGGAGGCTCTCCATCTAACTGATTGTCCCCACATATGATGGGTTAGATACGCACAGTACCAGCTGCAGATTTTGAGGGCTCCTGGGCAAGTCACCTTTAATGCCCCCCTTCTCGCCACCATTGTGTCATGCCCCCACTGGAGGAATCCTCAGAGGAACTGCCACCAGATCCACAGCAGCCTGAGCTCATGGGGGAGATGGTTGCAGCACCATCCCTGTCAGGGGAAATGGATTCTGCCTCTGAGCCAGAGGCTGAACAACCCCCTGATCCCCGGGAGCATCATTGCCTCAAGAGACAGGCAAGTAAGGCTCCTGTGCAAAGGAGAGCTTGCTTCCAGGAAAGTCTCCTCATGAGAAAGTGACTCCTTGGGAGTAAGGCTCTGGAAAGGGGGGCTTGATTACTACAGCTGCACTCTGGGTGGGGTCAAGCAGGCTTTCGCCTTAAAACCCTTCACTGAAAACCCAGTCAGCGTTGGAACAATTTGGTCCATCCGGCCTTTGCCATATATCTTGCCTTGTGAACTGTGCCCTGTGATTGATGCTCTGCTTCCTGACCTTTTGAACTGCCTAATGATCCTGCTTCCGGACTGCGCAATATACCCAACTGATTTACTCTGTTTGACCTCTTGCCTGTTATCGTGACCATTCCTGTTACTGCCTGATCCTCTTGCCTGACGGACTGCCTGTGCTCTGACCTCTGGCGGGATTTGAAACACCTCTGTTGTAGTCTGAACCTCAATGGCTAACCACCTGACTCCACTGCATTTAGAGCTTGCTACATTCAAAGCAAGACACCTTGTCACCAGCAGCTGCTCTTTCCTCTCATCTTCTTTTCCACCATTGCAACCACAATCAATCACAAAAGAGACCTGAGAGCTTGATAAGAGTGCATGCATTGATGGGCATGGGCACTGTCAATGCATGCGCAGGAACATCAAGGTGTCAGGCAGTTCAGATGTGCTACCTTTAACAAGGCCATCAGCCCCTTTTGAACTTTCTTCCCTGATGTGATTACAATGGCCTTGGAGGGTCTGCCCCTGTCCTCACATTCCCACTGGCCCTCTATCCTCCCGCCGTCAACATACTGAGGGCAGAAGATCTGAAGTAGGGAGTTTGCTGTATGCAACTCAGGCACTGCACACCATGTAAAACCACATGTAGTCAGGCTTCTCAGTTGCATGGGCTGCCCAAGTGCGTAAAGAAAGCTCCCTGATTCAGACCTCACTGATGTCTGGATGGCAGGGGGCAGGCCTAGCAAACACTGCCCTGCTCTCCTCCTCCTCCTCGGTCATCATTCTGTGATGGGAGAAAAGGGTAGATGTGGAATAAATGGTTTCAGCATGCAACACAGGAAGCTGCCTTACACCGAATCAGATCATTGGTCCATTTAGCCCAGTGTTGTTGACACTGACTGGCAGCAGCTGCTTTCCAGGGTTACTGGCAAGGATTTTTCCAGCCCTACCAGGAGATGCTGGGAATCGAACCTGGGATCTGCCACATGCAATACAGGAAGTGGAGTAGAGGCTTCAGCTATTTGTAACTGGGCAATTGGGAGGGGCTCTAAGCAGTGGTCCTCAGGACGACATTTGGGGTGTTACAAAAGTGGTCCTGTTTTCATGTCTAAAATGACGGAGAGGCGGGTTGCAAGTTCGGAATGCAGTTATGACAGTGAGAAAAGCTTCCAAAACTTTACCTATTTCCCTTCATCCATTTCCTTTCCCTTCCACTGTCTTTCCCTTCCTTCTCTCCGTCTCTGTCTCTGTCTCTCATGTTGCAAGACTGCAGCAGGGCCCTTTGCCTTTTAAAAAAAACATCGTTCACAGTGCCCTGTGACTTCAGGCATACATGTCTGTTTGTTTTAAATTAGCCATAGACCAGCGGGATTCTCATCTGGGTGAAGGAATGCCCTGAGCACAAAGCAACAGCAACCATGATCATTACTGAAAGTGTCATAATGAAAAGTGCTGCCCAAGGGCAATCTATGTTAAAATAGTTACGTATCAAAGTGGCGATGTTTGTTTTCTTATGTATGTTGGTTCACCTGCACAGCACTCTCAGCGGCATTGTTGGTATTAAAGAGAATGTGGTTTCAGTAGTGATAGCTAGCATGGGTGTTGGCATGAGGGGTGTTCAAAAGACACCCACCCACACATGCATTCAGTCAGTGTCTGAAGAGTGGCACCGCCTCTAGCTGTTGGAGGCTCTTGGACAAGGCAGAGTCCCTACTCTCAGTGAGTCTTTCTTCTCACCCCTAATACTAGCTGTGATTGCTCCTCCTCTCTTCCCATTGCTACCACTTGCTTGTTTGACAGGCAGAGAACCAGTGAGCAAGTAGGCAGTAGTGTCTATTGCTCCTCCTCCTCCTCACCACCGCCATTGTCCGGGCCAGAGTGAGAGACAGGTGAACGAGGAGGTTGCAATGGAGAAGACGAGGCGCGTCTCCAGGGGTTTGTTTTCTGTGGGCCCCTGCTGGGTGTGGCCCCTAGGCAGGAGCCCAACCGGGCTTATCTTTGACACCAGCTCTGGTGAAGAGTAGCAGGGTTGCCGCACACCCTCCACGTCAATGCCCAATGTTGGCCAGGCACCCCCGCCAGTGGAACAGAGGAAGCTGCCTTTGACTGAGTCAGACCATTGGTCCACCTAGCCCAGTAATGTCGACACTGGTTGGCAGCAGCTCTCCCAGGTTTCAGGCAAGATCCCTTCCTCGCTGTACCTGGAGAAGCCGGGGATTGAACCTGGGACATTTAGTATGCAAAGCGTGTGCTCTTTCCCACTGGGCTATGCCCCCTACTGTATGGCCAAAGATCCCTACAGGTGGAGCCCTCTTCCTATTAAACAGTCAACAGGGATGGTCAGTATCATGGGGGGGGGGGCGGTTGACGAGCAAACATGATCCCATTCCTAGGCTTGCATTCAGTGAACACATAAGTGGTTTATGAACTTCCCTCTATGGTCTGTTTTATTATTATTATTATTGTTGTTGTTCCAGTTATTACCCACCTTTTTTTCCTCCAAGAAACCCAAGGCAGCATATGTAATCCTCCTCCTCTCCATTTTATCCTCACAACAATATCCCTGTGAGGTAGGTTGGGCTGAGAGCCTGTGACTGGCCCAAAGTCACCCAGGGAGCTTCTATGGCCAAGTGGAGACTAGAACCCAGATCTCCCGACTCCCAGTCCAACACTCTCACCACCGACTCTCCTTTGTGACTGAGATGTGTCGCACGTAGGTTAATGCCAGTGGGTGGTTGAACCTTCAAATGCAAAACAGACACAGTTTTTTTTTAAAATAGACTTATCCTTTCAGAAATCTGGACAAGATCTGGATCAGTTACCTATGCCAGTTGTGTTGCCAAAGTAACCTTGATGCTAGAGCCTGTATTTGTAGGCCACATGACCTGTAACCATGGAGATCTTATCCCTGTAATTTGCAGTGACGTGATTTGGCTGCTTGTTCCTTAGCAGCACTGGGGTAAGGCAGGCAGAGAGAGGAATTAGTTAGAGGTGGGGAGATACATCCTTTCTCAGTATTCTGACCAATGTTGATAACAGAGGCTCAAAGGTATCATTCAGAGATGATACATGAAAAGGGTACTCCAAATCCATCAAGGTCAGTGGAACATGGTCCATCTCAACAAAGTCAGCATTTGACATTAATGGGCTCAAGGGGTGTTACTGATATTTGGCTGGTGTGTGCATCCTGTACTAAGCACCACAAGGATTTGATCGAGAATGTGGGAAATTCCAGTGAGAAATTTTGCTAGTGTCAAACTCTCTTGCATTCCCTAGATAAACATGAGGTTTTCCCACCATATGTCACTCTGCTTCACTTACCACGTTACAAATGGATTTGATTAATACAATATACATAACCATGGTAGTTCTTGTATCAACAGGACTTGGTAAACCAGAATGTGTGAAGATGGGCCCTGGTTGTACAGGGCTCTGTAGCAAAGTCTCCAGTTAATTTTATGGGCCTCCAACCCATCCCAGCCCTCTCTGATGCTTGGCATACTGACATTTCCAGTGCCATGTGTCGTACTTCAAGGAGGATGGTCCTCTGTAAAGGATGCATGAAGAGAGACTGGTATTTATCTTTTGAAAAAACATATTGGGAAAAATACATGGGATAAGAAAGCCTCATTCTGTCTAACTAGAATGGAGGGGGAAGAGAGGGGATGCTGCGTGGCAGCCCTTTGTTGAGGGAGAGGGGATTGTGGGAAGAAGATAGGAAGTGGAAGTGATAATAGTTCCAACAAAGACATCCTTCAAAGATAGCAGAGAGGAGGATTAGGCAGGGGCTCTCTGCTAACTACAACTATTGCACCCTCTTCATGGCCAATAGACATAGCGACACAATGCTTGTTGAAGTCCAACTTTTAACAGGAGAAAAGGTGAAAGAAAAATGCAATAAATGGTACCAGGTCTCTTTTATTAGGTTCTACATTTTCAATCAGATAGAGGAAAGGCATCTGTAAAAACCAATCACCATTGGTTTTCATGCACCTGTGGAAGAATTCAATGCAATGGGCATTCAATGCAATGAGATCTGAGAGAGAGAGAGAGAGCGAGAGAGAGAGATGTAGTCCAGATCTCCATCTAGGCAAAACACAATGCTCTCCACAAGATGGAGAAAATCATAAACAGTACAGAAGTGAGGTAGTTAACATTGTGTTTAACATGAGAGTCGGCTTTTATTTAGTTACAGAGAAACGCAACCAATATTAAATTGGAACAGGGCTTAATGACCAGATGTTACACTGTATGAGAGACTACTGGGATAATGTGGATGGACCCCTCCTTTCCTCCCCTTGGTATGTTATGTTGCCATAATGAGTCATTTGTGTTACGGTTGTGTTTTCTGCAACATTTGGCCGCAAGTCCCTTTCCACGTTCCTCTCCTGGCAAAAACTAGACACGACGCTGAAGATGCGGGAGCGTTTACGTTTTGTTTTGGCTACAAGCAAGATGGAGGGAGGAGGCAACTTGGGCAGGGTAGGGAGGTTAACTCCCTGCCCCTCCATGGCCCTGATCCAATTCTACTCCACTATCACGACCCACAAGCTACTGTTAGCTGCGGATGAGAAAATGTGGAATATGGGACCTTGAAATTGCCCACTAGCAGTTAGCACCTGGACAGCTGGCTGAATAGCAGGCACTCAGGTCACCTGGTCACTGTCTTCCCCACTGTTGCCTGATTAGCAATGAGATGTTTCTATTTAAATGATAGTAATTATGTCTACATTTGTGTCTGTACCTAACCATTAGCATTGGCACATTTCATGCAGATCTGCACCCTCTTTTGACTTCCTCTTTGGCAACATGCACTTGTCCCTCTACTCTCATGGTTGCTTTTAGGGGAAAGAGATATTGGAGGTGCCTTCATGAATCTCTTCCATCATTTCTAGTTTGATCCTCACAGCCTCTGTGTTTTAGCACGAACATAAGAAGTTACTTTATAGTGACCCTGTTCACACATCACACTGCAGAGTTCCTGGATTGTTTAACTCAGGAACTGCCAAGGATGAACAAAACAATGCGTATGCTGCCTCCCACATGCTTGTCATTTACGCTATCAGTTAACAACCAAGAAACATCCCGTTCCTTGGTTGTTTTGTGACATATGAATGTGGAAACTCTGCATTGTTTATGGGTTGAACCCACATGGGCAGTTGAGTTAAGTCTGGGTAGTTTAACCCATAAATAGTCTAGAGTCTAAATAGTTGAACTCGAGTCTAGAGGGGGGAAGCCCGCACACAGGCACTCCAAAATTGTGGGAGGTCTGTGGTTTCTTTAAAGGAAAGCACAGCTAGAAAGTCAAATAAATCTGCATTTGAAAGGGTACTTCCTAGAAAGCTAACATGACCAAAAACCAATTCTTTTAGGATGGGAGCAGTCAGGGCCAGCCTTAGATAAATAGCGCCCCAACAAAGAGTGTGTTTGGTGCCCGCCCCACGCTCACCTTTGCAGGGCTACCCAGAAGTTTTATGGGGCCTGGTGAAGGTGTGATGTTGGCTCCTCCTCAGCTCAACTTGGCACACACACCCTCAACTCGGTGCTCTGGGTGACTGCCCAGCTCACCCACCCCTAAGGCCAGCCCTGGGGGGGAGTTAAAGTGAGACAGATTGTTACTCCTGTTTCAGAAATCTAACTGATGGGAATCCAAATGATTCATTTGGCCCCTTCTGCGTCCCTCTCAGTATCTATTTTCTGGGGCTGCCACTGCCCAAACAGATCTACATCCCATGAAAGGGGCTCAGCTGGCCCCGTCACCTACTTACTAGCGCACACTATCACTGTCCCCCGCAGTTCCAAAAGAAGCAGCCAAAAATCTGAAGAGGAGTTCTCTTTGCATTCACTTGCAGCATATCAAGCAGCCCTGGGAAATGCAGGTAATATCTCCTAATCATAACACGGCATGTGAATTGGTCCTGAGAGAGCCGTATTTTCCAAACTGAGAAATGATACACACCAGACTCTGAGCGTTATCGTTCCCTCTTCGAGTAGGAGCTCTTTAAACATTTACTCCGTATATAATATGAGGCTGGTAAATTGTTTCAGTCAGCCACTAATGACTAGATACCTTTAGAGAAGTTCCAAATGAAACTGGGTATTAGCAATCGCCGATGAAAGTCCCAGCAGTCTTGCGTTCAGCTGAGCAGTAGAGGTGGAGAAGTACATGGGGAGAAAAGAACAACAGGCTGGAAAGGAAGGGGTTTGACAAACCAGTGGAGGATGGTGGCTCCGATGTCAGTGGAGCAGTGAACCCGCTCCAGGATATCTCCTTTAGAGTTCTGACTGAAACCTGGGAGATGATTGCGCTTGGGTGACCGTTTGTAAGGAATCTAGGTGAGGCACCGGAACCTAAACATGGAAGTCCTTTGTTTAATAAAACTTGAAAATTTATTAATAACAACTTAACAATTAACATTCCCTAAATTGTCTCAACTATTCAATAACTGTCCCAACTGTTCCTGCAGAGCTCTGCGCGTTGCCTGGGTAAATTTGATGAGGCTCCCAATACGCTCTTTGACGTAGCAGGCTGCCCAATTCCCTGCTCCTTACAGACCTTCTGTCCAACTACGTCTTCTCTTTCTCCTCTTCCCAAAATCCCTTGAAATCTTCCTCCTCCTCTTCCTCCTCCTATCTCCCCTTTTCACTCCTGCTTTTCTCCTCACCGCTCCTTTCCCCTTCCCCCCTCCCCCATTACTATGACAACCGTGCCACACTTGCATGGCTTCTTTACCCCCTCATTTCGCCCTTGGTACTCTTGCCACCTCCAGCATGTATCCCAGATACCTTTGCAGCAGAACGCCTCATTTCCTCAGTCCCTACCTCTGGCTGCCCAGTTCTGTAGCCATTCCCTACAAACCCCAATGAAGTCAGCCTGCTGCTTTCAAACAACACAACAAGCCACCATGGGTATCAACACCCCTAAAACAAGCCATGGGTTCCGAGGGTAGCTTGTTTGCGAAAAATAAGCCACTGTGCAGCAATCGTGCTGGGTTCACACAACATGAAAACCCACCATGGCTGATCAGCCATAGTGGGTTGTTGGTGTCGTAAATCACGGGAGTTGAGAGATAAGCAACTGGTCATTAAACAGTTTATGGTCAGTAAGACAAAGATATCTGTCTGAAGCCAAGGCAAACAAAACCAGAGGTAGAGATGCACTGAAGAATGGTCAAAGTTGTTCCGGGTTCAAGAACAGTCTGAGCAGGGTCCAGAAGCGGGCAGGAATACTAATGCGATGGATCAGCAGAAACAACAATTGCTTCCAGCAACTAAACTGAGTTTGAGGCTTGCCTTAAATTGCGAGGCTGATGAATGAGTGAGGCCAGCTGGGTTGAGCTGCAGCTATCTTCTGCTTGCCCATGTGCTGTGCCCCTCCCCAAACACTCTCTGGCTCACCTGTTCTGTGTCCTCCTCCACCCCAGACGGAGGCACAGCACTTGGTTTAGGCGAACCAGGTCACTGAGTTGGAAGGGACCTTGAAGATCTTCACACAGGATTCATCTTCCATGCTGCTAGAGACATCATTGGTACTTAAAAGATTTGGGTCTCAGGCCCATAGCATACTGATTGGCATAAAATTTACATATGTTAATTTATGTCCATATATGCAGATATATCTATATATGTATATGCTAATTTATATCTATTATACTGCACTTAAAAATAAGAATAATCCTGAATATATCCAAAAGTGGTCAATTAAAACTTGCTAATTCTCTTGCAGCTCTCCACTACCGAAATCTGAAACGACACCAATGTCATAACGGCCACTTTTTCCCTGCCAATGTCATAACGACCTTATACAATCTTGTGTTGTAACTACACCATTCTGGTGCCTACACCTCAAAGGACAGGATAGAGCTGGACAGTATGCAGAAAGGGGCAACCCGGTTGATCAAGGAAGGGGCTGGAGCAACTCTCCTATGAGGAAAGGTTACCATGTTTGGGACGATTTAGTTTAGAAAAAATGATGAGGAAAGGGAGACATCCTAGAAGTGTATAAAATTATGCATGATGTAAAGGAAATGGATGGGGGGAGGTTTTTCTTCCTAAATTGTGAGAGATTCAGAACAGATAAAAGGAAGCACATCTTCACGCCATGCATAGTTAACCAATGGAATTATCTACCACAAAATGGCCACCAGTTTGGACACTTTTAGAAGGGAATTAGGCAGTTTTATGGAAGACCAGGCTGTCAGTGACTAGTAGTCCTGGTGGCTGTGGCTGAATTCGGACGACATATTAGGCAACCGGGGGGGGGGGGGGGGACAATCGTCAGTTGTGTTGCTTATTGTGTCGTGTGGGGAGTAACACACAATGCACACACAACTGATGGTGCGCTATGCCGCCCAATTAAGCAACGGAGAGAAACAACGGGCTTTCACGTTGTTTAGCCCGAAGCCCCGTTGTTTAAAGTGTCATCCAAATTCAGCTCCCCCTCTCTCCGTGGACTATTCCATTTGGGCATAGAGTTCTGCCGGCCGGAGCAGCCAAAAAACCCCGGCCACTCTATACAGCTGGCAGAACTCAAGGTGCATGCTGGGATATGGCTGGGGGACTGAGGGAGGGGGAGGGAGCAGCCGTAGCAACCAAGATGGCCACCAGAACTTTGAGCTACACAAGCACTGGTGTTGCAATATGTTGTGTGGGGAGCACCGCCTGCCTGCCTAAAGCACGGTCAGTACGCTATTTACCCCTCCATTGCCTAGTATGTCGTCCGAATTCAGCCATTATGTTACTTCCAGTACCAGAGGAGGTGTGCTTCTGAGCATCCGTTGGGAGGGTGCCATTGCATTCATGCCCTCTTGTGGGCTTCCTACAGACAGCTAGTTAGCCCACAATGAGAACAGAAGGACCCTTGGTCTGATCCAGCATGGGTCTTCTTCTGTTTTTAACCACTTCCATCTGCATCTCTAAGAAAGAAAGAAATTGGCTGCATTCGGACAACGCATTAAGCAACTGAAGGGGGGGAACAGTCATCAGTTGTGTTGCTTATTGTGTTGTGTGGAGGGTAACACGCCACTCACAAACTACTGATGGTATGCTATTCCACCCAAATAAGCAACTGAGAGAAACAACTGGCTTGCAAGTTGTTTAGCTTGAAGCCAGTTGTTTAAGGTGTTGTGTGGAGGGGCGAGTGTGTTAATGGCGTGTGGTGAGTGGGTTAAAACACAAGCCCATAGAGGCAGGCGGCAAGAGTGACCAAAGCGGCAGCTGTCACTCTGCTACAACTGGTGCAACTTGCAGAGGCTGCTGTGATAGGACTGAGGAAGGAGGGAGGGTGGGGAGAGGGGTGGGGGCTGTGTCAGTCAAATGCTGAGTTGACTATTAGTCCACTCAACACTAGCCCCAAGCAACCACAGTTGTGTAGGAATATGTTGTGTGGGGAGTACCCACAAAATAACCAACTGTGAGTTGGCTACTCAACCCACCATTGACTAATGTGTTGTCCGAATGCAGCCATTGTATTGTTTTCTTTCCCAGCACCTGCTGTTCACATTTAGTTATGGGGATCTTGCCTAGAAACACACCTTGAGCCTTTCTTCAGAGAGTTAAACCTGATACTGTGTATGTGGGGAAAATGCAAAGGAAGCGTGTTTTCCGGCAGTGAGCATGAGATATGGCATGCTGCATCTACTTTAATCACCATGTTTTGGCTGCTGGCCCAAAACCACTTGTTTATGATTAATCCCACGGCCTCTTTCTTTCTTTTTTTTGGCAAAGAAATAGTTCCAGGATTTTGGTGATAAGTTTCAGCTAACAGTCTAATGTGTTTGCTGATTCTTTCAAGTTCTGCACCCTGAGAGGGTTATTTATAGCCTGTTAAGAATGTCTAAATGGTTAGACTTGCTGCCAATCAGCCTTTAAAAAGCAAGCTATGCTGCAATCCTATCCCATTTACCTTGCAGAAAGCCACATTGAACTCAACAAACAATACTTCTCAGTGGACGTGCGTAGGATTACACTATTCATTATTGCTTATTTTTTTCTGCAAGGGGTTCAGGCAAAACATACATACAGTGACTGGGTTCGCACAACACCCTAGCCTACACTCAGTGGTTGAATGTGGGCTGTTGTTGAACCATGGTTGGTTAGTTTGTTGAACTGTTGGTTAGCGTGTCATCTGAACCCAGGACATTTTCTGCAGGGTGGTTTGTTAACAATGCAGTGTGGCTTATTTTTCCTCAAACAAGCCACCTTGAGAACTCATGGTTTGTTGCTGAGTTGTTCAGAGTGGTTAACAAGCCACCTTGTGGAAAATGTCCTGGGTTCAGACAACACAGAAACCCATGGTTCAGCAAGCCACACTGAGTGTTGGTTAGTGTGTTATGTGAGCAATCCCAATTGAAAGAATATGTGAAGGAGGTGGCACAGCCATGTGACTTAACTCCACCACTGCCCACACATTACCATGCCTTTGGAGCGCATCAGAAAGAGCACTACATATGCAGCAATATACATGCGCATAGTTTCACCTTGGAGAGCCGCATGCAGGAGGAACTGGTGTGGATGTAGATTACTGTTGAAAATCTAGAGCTCAGATGTCATGTGTCTTCTCATTTTTGGCTGCACACACAGTTTTGCAACTTTTACAACTTTGTCCCTTTTTTATTTTCCAGTTCCATTCTTCTTTTGGTTTCTTGCATCTGTACAAAATACAGTAATAACAACTTTCTCAATACTCACATTTTATATGCTTGCATCTGAGATTATAACACTTAATAGACAAAATCTATTTATAATGAACAATGCTACTTATGACTAAATATGTATACGACTGCACGGCTACAGCACTAATACAGTTATGGATACACATCAAAAGTAAGTCTTACTGTATAAAATGGGACATATTCCCTGTCAAGTTTGTTTGGGACTGCTGCCTTAACTTCCATATTCTCTTTTCTTGTGAACTTGGTTTGAATGTGGCTGCGGTTTTGGCCTTTATAAATCCTGAATGTGTTGCATACCTTTCTCAGCTGTTAACATCCCCGTAATTTAGTGTGTTACCCCTTGGCTATAATTTCAAATTCTTTCCTATCTGCCACATAAAACATTCTTGAATTCAAAGTCGACCCGTGATTTATTTACTTTTGCATTGCAAAGAGGATTTAATGTGAGCATTTGTTACCTTATAGGTGAAGGAAGCCATGCAAAGAATCCATGACAGAGGCAATATAGGAAAATTAATTCTGGATGTGGAGAAGACACCAACTCCATTGGTGAGTAGAAAGAAGTGTTCAGTTTCTTAATTACACTTATAGACTGCCCAGTAATCATAGTTCATTGGATGCTGTACAGGTATATTAAAAGCATCAAATGCAAAGCAATAAACTACGATAAAAATAGCACATAGTAAACCAAGACTGAAACCCATTTAAAGGTTTTGAGCTTCCTGGTAATTCAGAGAAATGTAGGTCAGCCCTGGAACTGGTGTAACGAACTTCCCTCTTACAGCAACCAATGGGAAAGAAATCGTAAAAGAAAGAAAGAAAAAACTGGAAAGGGACTGAAAATAAAATAAAAATGGTTGTCCTCCCTCCTCTCTGCCCTCCCAGCGTGAGCCCAGCAGGGCTTTGGACAGGTGGTTCCTCTCATTTTAGATCTTCCCCCAACCTCTCCAGGAGCACTGCTCTGCCTTTTGACTAAGATGAATCAATAAAACCTGTTCTCATTCGCTCTGATGTCCTCGGCCTCTTGTTTTGTTCCGTTCTCAACGCAGATGGCCAATGATAGTACAGAAACCAGTGAAGCTGGCGAAGAGGAGGAAGACCACGAGGGGGACACTGAGAATAAAGAGCGTATACCGTTCATCCAGCAATAGCTATGAATGGTGGGAATGAAAGCCAGAAGATTTGATCGGGCAGAAGAAGGGAAGGCGACTGGGAAATCCATTTTGTGCACCAGTGAACAAATGCTCTAGTACCGTGTGTGTTGTTTTTTGTCTGCAGTCAGCTGAGCTATAAGCTGTTGGTCATTGATGTTTTGAACTCAAGTGCCATTCCCACCCAGTACAGTATTATGACATTCCATCATGTGGCACCCTGGTTGCCTGTAGGAGTCCCAGTCTAAAGCCTTATTAACATCCACAGTACTTTGAGAAATGACGCTCTTTTCATGTGGTTTCAAAGGCAAATTTGCAAGCCAATTTTGTAGGGCAAGTTGTGCCTGGGACGGAAATGTGGGGACTGGGTATTCCATACATTGGTGCCAACTTGAGTCATCTTGGTTGCCATGAGCATTCTTTTCCCTTAAAATGAGGGGGGAAGATTGCCTAAATTGGCCCTCTATACAGTTAGCCCTGCACTCATTCAAAGCCTTATGCGCATGAACCCCTCCCTCCCACTACAAAATAAATTACAGCTATTTAACTGGGTGGAGTGCAAACCAACCCAATATCCAGGACCTCCACATGCACACAGAAGCACATATACAGAACTTCCTACAACACTGAAGTGAATTGGGATATTCACGTGTACAGGAACTCTGTAGTGTCTATCTGCACTAGGAGAAGCCAGGAGGGAAGGAGAATTTATCTCTTGAACCACAAACTAAGGCTGCTGATGGGACAGTTCTCCATCCATCCCATTCCCCAATCATACTTCATCTCATAAAAAACAAAGAAGTCCCTCTTAATTTCTCAAGAAAAAAAAATACCTCATTTGTACTATATTGTTTGGTGTACAAGGAAATAGGCTAGAAAGACACTGAGAAGACCTGATTGGTATGGCTGTACGTACTGTAGTCGTCAGAGCCCACTGATTATTTGAAAATTGATTCTGTCAGGGTGCCAACAAATGTTTACTGTTGGTCTGTCTACGTTTTATTGCCTTATAAGGAAAACCCTACAAAATAGCCTTTCCCCCCCCCTGAAAGTCCTAAAAGCTCTTTTACCACAGAGAAACACGGAACGTCCTGATCATTCAAAAGCAAAAGTGCACTCATTCTTCTTCTTCTTGTTATTATTATTATTTAAACATCAGCCAATGGTAACCATCTTTGTCCAATGCAGTCGTAGAAATGTTGGTTTGTTGATCCTACATCCAAACACCCAAACGGTGCTGATCTCCTTTGCCTACCCTTCCAGTCATTCTTCTCCCACTACAAAGCCCTTTGCTGCATGCTGATCCAAATAGGAAATGGAGCAGAACCCAAGGGGAAAGACCTTAAGACCACCAACACCCCTGCCCTTCCCTTCCCCACTGGCACTGCACAGCCATGCCTATGTAATTCCAGCATCACATGCCTTATTAATGAAAGAAAATACCTTCCTTAAAGATCTACTTGAACCATTAAACTTAACCTCCTTTCCCCCCTCCCCCCAAAGGACAGTAAGGAAAATTTAACCGCTAACATTTTTCTGATGGAAACAGGAATGGGCAAGTTTTGGATTAACACGGTATGTCATTTTATGTACTCTCATTCCTTTCTTTTTCTAGTTTTCCTACATTTGCATTCCGCATATAACTGTTTTCTGTAGTTGTAAAAAAAAAAAGAAGGAAATAGATGGTCAATCGTTATATAGAGAGCCTACTAGAGTTTAGTTTGACTCTAAATCAACAAAGCAACAGATACAAACAAATTGGTTTAAGGATGAGAAATGCACCCCAAAAAGAAGAAGGGGGGAAATCAGCATCTGTTGTCAAAGTGTTTGAAGAAAGAACCAGATCTGTATGCGCACTTTAGCATCATTCCTTCACCTCTCTTCCTCCAGTTCTTCGTGTCAAGAAAAATAGCCATATTAGGCTGCTCTTCGCAGTCGGTGTGCAGTCAGAATTAATTCAGCCAGACCTTCACAGCCACGGGGACTGCGGCTGGGGTCTTTAAAAGAAAGAGCCAGTCAGTTTTAATTAAATAGTAAGGGAGACTGCATACTGCATTCCCAAGGATTGACTCCTGTTGATGAAGGTCTCGTATTCTACCAACCATGCTGAATTCACTATTTTCATTCTTGTGTTATTATCAGATGGACAAGTTGCATGATGAAAATTTTAAGACATTGGCTGCTTCTTGGAGCGAATCTCACAGCCACACACACTCACACCACACATATGTGTTGTGTTAATGAGTCGCACGGATAGTTTGATGGCATTCTCAGTTCTGCAGTATTAAGTTTCTGGAATCATCAGGGAACAAGATATGTGTGTAACTCATTTGATTGCTTAAAGATCCAATTGTGGGAATCACTCCAGGTGGCCTCCGATCCGTAGGGGGAGGAGGCATTTGTTTGGAATTCATCCAGAGTTTAAACCCCCATTGCATTGAGTGATGTTTTGCTAGAATGGGAGTGAAGCTGCCATTGCACTGAAATATACATTTTGCTGTCCGTTGGAATCAAAACTGTCCTGTGTTCCTTCATGCGAGTTGTCCAAGCTTACGTTGACCCAAACTCCTGCTCCATTAACTGCTGCTTAATTTGCATTGTTTTCACTGGAGTCATTTTCACTTTCCGTATGCTAAAGAGCGCAAACCACATGAATCAATCTCTCTTTCTCTCTCCACCCCCTATCTCCTAGTTTCAATTTCTCAAAAAAGTGTATTCATGAATTCTCATATGCCAAAATTATGCCCTGTTGGCATGCTGGGCCCATATACTTTCCCACCTGGCATAGTGATGGCTGGGACACCAGAGTCAACTCAGATCATGTGTTGCTTGTGTGGATCAGATGCACTAAAAGAATCACATTGAAAGAGATGTGGTAGTTTAAGGCCACAGGACATACTTCTGTGTAACCATGTGTAGGATTCTGTGTAACCATGTGTAGGACCATTTCAGAATGTCTGTGGGGTAGTTGCATGTTTAGATGTTTCTCACATATCAAAAGCACTGTACATGGAAAACAGGAGAGTCTAGCCTTCTGGTGACGTGCTAGCTTTCCATGTGTAGGGAGAATTGGACGTGGCTGAGCCTTGAAAGATGCAACTATCCTGGTGCATTTAGAAGTGGTACAATATTGCAAAGACTACATGATGTGGTTGTGGTTGATTTCCGAACACCTGTGGCAGCTCAAAATCAGGAATTTAACGGTGGCTTTGGTGGAACTACTCTTTAACACGTGGTCTAGTATTCCTAATGACAAAGAATGGCATTGTCTCTCTTCAGGTTGATAGGAGAGACTCTGTAAGAAAGGCTTCATGTTTAATCAATGTTATTATGGGATGGGGTAGAGAAGAAAAAAAGCATTCTCAACTCCAAACTCTTAACACTCGTACTGGACCACTTTCAATTTCTAACTAATTCATTATTTTCTCCGAGTAAAAGCGAATTATTTCCCAGTTTGGATGACAGATTTGTGAAGGCCTCTCTTTAACGTCAACCCAAATGGAGTGGACCGAAACGTTTGTTTAATTGTTATTTGTTGCTTTAGAGCTTTTGTTATATTGTGCCTACCAAGCAAATGATGTTTACATAAATAATATAAATAAAATATTAAGCATAGCATTAATTTTGGCTGGCGGCGTTCAATGTGAAGTGAAAAGAAGGCGGCTCAGTTAAGGCCCAGTGCTCAGTAGAGTTCATGTTTTGCATGAAGGATGTACCAGGTTCAAGAGCTACGGTTTGGCGTTACATCACATCCTTTTCATGAAGAATGTACCAGGTTCCAAGGGTCTGGGCTGAGAGCACATGAAGAAGCCACCATGCTCAAGCTAAGCAGATCTGGGTCTGGTCAAAACCTGGATGGGTGATCCCATGCACTATCGTGGCTTGAGTTCCATGAGGCAGAGTAAAAATGCACTAATTAAATAAGCAAAGCTCCAGTTAGAAGGACCTCACGTAGCAGGGTTATAAAAGGCTGGAAATAACGTTTTATGTATCAGACACCATTTCTGGTCCTATCCAAATAGATGCACATTTTATAGCAGCTTTGAATTCCTTTTTTTAGAATCCCAGGTAACAAGCAGAGCTTTAATTGGAAGGAGTTGAACAATATGAATGGGAACAGGTTCAGGCATGCAGGCAAAATATGAAAAGAATGTCGGAGTGAAGAGGAAGGCAAGAGGGAACAATGTGGGCAAATCAGAGAACCGAGGTATTCATTTTCCCATCTCTGAAACGGACCTTGGACAATGTAGAATGGTAGAGTTGGAAGGGCTCCTGCAGCTGTAACTGCTGTGATGAAGAGGGAATTTCACCAGGTGCTACATGCACACAAATGACACCTAATGCAATTCCCTTTTGTATACAACTGTTAAAGACACAGGAGCCCTGTCCTCCTTTCCATAGGGTCAGCCTAATTCATGCAAAGTGGAGGGAGAGCTCTCTTTTACCCACAAACACAGATACACACTCAATTTGACACACTGTTTCTTACTTTAAGCCCATGGGGCCCAATTGAAATTGGCAGTGCCCCGCCTGAACGGCAAGCCACCCCTGGTTACAGATTTTTTACTTTCAAAATATATTATCCCCTTCTACAACAAAATTATAACTCTGGTTCAGTTCCAGAACCGCAGAAGCATTCTCCATGTTATTCCTGAAGTCCTGATGATGCTGTGATTTAAGTGAGTTTAGAATGAGAAACTGCATGCGCTCGGAGTTGTGTGTGAGTTTTTTTTAAAAAATCAGGATTAGTAAACAGAGAGCCTATCTACACCACTGCTTTAAAACAGTTTGTAACAGTTTTAAAGAGGTTAATAACGGTTATTAACTGGTTTAAATCTGTTATGAACCATTTTAAAGCAGTCGTGTAGATAGGCTAAGGGTTTGTTTTTGTTTTGTCTTTGGTATGTTTTGTTCTAACATATCAAGCATGTTAGGCTGACCAGATAAAATCCAGGATAGGGCTCATGTAACTTTAACAGTTGTAGAGAAAAGGGAATTTCAGCCAGTGTCATTTGTAGGCAATTAGTTCCTGGTGAAATTCCCTCTTCATCACAACAGTTAAAAGTTGCAGGGGGGCTGCCTTCTTTTGTATATGGTCACTCTAGTATAGTGCCTGCAACTTTAACTGTTGTGATGAAGAGGGAATATCACCAGGAACTAATTGCATACAAATGACACTGACTGAAATTCCCTTTTCTCTGCAACTGTTAAAATTACATGAGCCCTGACCTGGATTTTATCTGGTCACCCTAAAGCATGTAGAAGCAGTTGAAAACCAAAGAATGGCAGTGGATTTGGAGGAGAAGATAAATGTGAATAGCCCATTTCATAACAGAAGCAGTGGGAGGGCATAAGATTGTTAAGTCCATGGTTCTGTTTCCTGCTATCTCTCCCTGGTGACCATATGAAAAGGAGGACAGGGCTCATGTAACTTTAACAGTTGTAGAGAAAAGGGAATTTCAGCCAGTGTCATTTGTATGCAATTAGTTCCTGGTGATATTCCATCTTCATCACAACAGTTAAAGGTGCAGGCACTATACTAGAGTGACCATATACAAAAGAAGGCAGGGCCCCTGCACCTTTAACTGTTGTGATGAAGAGGGAATTTCACCAGGAACTAATTGCATACAAATGACACTGGCTGAAATTCCCTTTTCTCTACAGCTGTTAAAGTTACATGAGCCCTGACCTGGATTTTATCTGGTCACCCTAACAGGGCCCCTACATGGCTGGGGCGTCTTGTAAAAAGGCGATCCTGATATTTTGAGAACCAGGCAGCCTAGTGGCCTCAATTTTTACTTCCTGCAATGTCCCTGATGTAGTCAGTCTGGGCCAGTGGCTTATAGTAAATTCTGAAGTACAGCTGCTCTTCATGACAATCCTCCTAGCCACATTGTGGGCATCTTTACCTCCAGAGGAAATTGCATTGCTTCCCGGGGGTGTTTGTACTTCTTGTATTTTGGCATCATTGTCATGGGCTGTATTACATGGATGTAGAGGGGTGGCCATGTGGTTTGAATTGAATACTTCCCCTCTAAAGATGTTTTGTTCACTTCAATTGAGAGAGCACCATCGAGTGGTGGAAGATCCACTTCTTTCAGATGTTACCACTTTAAAAGTGGTTCTTTGCTTGACGGAATTTTGAACGGATGCAACGGAAGACGTCTTGGTTGTTCATGATGTTGTCGAAAAGATCCCCAAACTTAGGGTGACCAGGTAAAATCCAGGTCAGGGCTCATGTAACTTTAACAGTTGTAGAGAAAAGAGAATTTCAGCCTGAGTCATTGGTATGCAATTAGTACCTGGTGAAATTCCCTCTTCATCACAACAGTTAAAGTTGCAGGGCCCTGCCTTCTTTTGTATATGGTCACTCTAGTATAGTGCCAGCACCTTTAACTGTTGTGATGAAGAGGGAATATCACCAGGAACTAATTACAAACAAATGACACTGGCTGACATCCCCTTTTCTCTACTACTGTTAAAGTTACATGAGCCCTGACCTGGATTTTATCTGGTCACCCTACCCAAACTTTCGTGAGTGGCCAATCACTAGTGTGCAATAAATTGCTTGTTTAGAGGAGTTCTGTGTTGAGCCATATCAACAGACCAGTTCTAGGACTTATCATCTGCTAGAAGCAGGTTTTTTTGTAAAGCTAATGCCCATTTAAGACCAAGCTGTTATTTGGGAAATTAATTGCACACACACACACACATGCAGCTCATGTGAGGATTGACTTCTGTGCCTCCTCAGTCTGTTGTCCCGGTGCTCCTCTCAAAATATCACAGACTTCTTACAGTTCTTTGTCTTTAAACCTCACTTGGACTGCTCAGCCCTTCAAACAGAGGATGATTTTAGAGGACTGTTCTCCAACAGCTACAGAGGAGTGTAAAGTAGGTCACATGGCCACCTTAGTTCATTCCTGACCCAGAGACACTCAGATTGCTAACAATGCCACTGCATTAGAGGGCTGATTAAATGAGCTAAAGTCAGATCTGGGGAGTGCAGGAGAAACCTCTAATCAGGAAATAGGCCAGAAGGAATATGGTCTGCCTTCGGAAGTGGAGTTGATCATCTTTGCAGCATCCCAATCCATTTACTCAGTATATGGGACGTGTGCACTTTGCCTGTCACTGTGATAAATTGGATTTTTAAGAAAAAGAAAAATCATAGAGAAAAAGAAAAGAAAGAAAACAGAAAAGGGAAAAAAGCCATAGAGAAGAAGGAAAAAAGGAAAAGCCATAGAGAATTTCTTACACTGCAATCCTAGACACATCTGCTCAGAAGGAAATCCCATTGATCTCAATGAGGCTTACTCACAGGTAAGTAGCAACAGGATTGCAGTATTCAACTTTTTAAATCTCCATTATCACCAATGAAAAAAGCTGATAAGAACAAAACAGTATTTAAGTCCTGTTTAAAGGTAGCAGGAGGGACGGCGAAATGCTGGAGTGTCACACAGTTCCTTAAAGCGATTTACAGATCAATTCCATAATCCGGCTGATAGAGAGGAAGGGAGCTTTTAAAATACCCTAGAACAGCCCTCCCCATCATCCCCAGCCATCATGACCAATGAGTTGTAGTCCAACATATCTGGACGGCACCAGGTTGCAGACGGTCAGATAAGATGTTGGCATCTAAAGCCCAGGATAGGAGGAATTGGGTATGTTAAGGACTCTAAGACAAAGAGACATAATTCTGTGAATCTCTTACTTTTCCTTTTCTCAGTAAGCAAAATGTGCCACGATCTTCCAAGGGCAGCGGATATCTACATCCCCATTCATCCAATGGGGCTCTTTGTACCCATCACAGTATCCTTGAACAAATATTGTCTAACCGGCAAGCCACTTAGGGTAGAAATGCAAAGCTGACCTGGTGTTGCTCTGTCTGGAGACAGACAATGCATCTCCGTCCAGCTCAAAAACCTAAGATGGTGTAAAATCTGTATCCTTGACAAAGAGCTTCTTCACACGAGTGATTTACAGCACGCTCGTGACCGACCACTTACAGATGTTCGCGGGTCATTTTGATGCCACCATCTTCCTTCTCCGCATCTCCCGCTCCTTCTGCCATTTTTTTTTGTTGTTGTTATAAAATCATCCTCACTAAATGAGACTTTTCTAGGCTATAGCGATATTGGTCACTATTTCCTGCTGCACACAAAAGACGTTTCACTATAAAATGCCCACTAGAGGATGCTGTCCCACTATATTGAATGGGCCACCTGGTTGCTGCTTTCTTCCCTGTGTGATTTGGCTCATCCCTATTGCAGAAGAGAGGCAGGAAGCAAGAGCAACAGTAAGGGAATGTGGTTTCCCCCCATCTGAAACCCTCAAAGGTGTACACACTGTTTTCTTTAATCCCACTCTTCCTTGGGTTGAGTCGGGAGTCCAATGGCTTCTGCAGATTTGAGCAGCACCACCAAGCCTGCCCAAAAAACAAAAAAAAACAAAAAACCGCCAGCTAGATATGATATGTGATGGGGATATATATTTGAACCCCTTAGTGATTCTGTTATAGGAATCGGCATATAAATATTACAAATAAATGAATATCCCCCCTGCACCAGATCTCACAGACAAAAACAGATCTTCACAGGCTGCTTAAATGCCAAGGACGTGGTTTCTCTTGTGAGTGAAGATATATTTGGGAGGGGGGGATAGAACAGTCCAGTTCACACATAATGCTGAACCATAGTTTAGTGCAGGGGCAGGCAGGCAGCATGGGTAGGCAACTTGATGGGTGCCTTTCTTGACATCAAGGTGCCCTACCCCTTCCACTTCTTAAAAAATTAACACATTTTCTTACCCACAACCAGGATTTCTGAGAGATAGGTTTATGTTGATGCTAAAAATGGAGGGTTCAAAGAATGTGTTTAGTGTGTTGGGGCTCAGCTCTTACCTCTGCCTTGTACTCAGTCTGTTGGGCAGGGTACTTGTCCTTTGTGATTAACCATACCTCCCACAGGAACCATTTTATGGTGGCAGCTCCTCAAATTGTCCAATGTGCCCACAGCTCAAAAAGATTGCCTGCCGTGTTTTAGTGCTGGATCTGTGTATGGCACACACCCATGTGGTAAACTTTTGAACTGCAAGAGAAAGCTTTTCAGAGAAGAACCTGCTTTGAGGCCCTGGACTTACTCCAGCCACCTAAGATGGCCGTTGGTTCCTCCTGGACAGGAAGAAGTGTAAGAAGGGTTCTTGTTGCAGTCGAGTCCTGCTTAAGCCACGTGGTCTTTTTGATTCCTGTACTCTTGATTCCTCTTTGGGGAAATATGAGAGTTGCAGTCCAATGCATCTGGGGGATCCCAGGTTGGAGAAGGATGTTCTAGGGCATCAGCTAATGCAGGGAAGGTTGGGGGCGGAGAGCAGGGTGTGACCAGTCCTTTTCTCCTTGAGTTGTCAGATCTAGTCAGCCACCCCATTGTATGCACATGGAAGGTGCTGCATCTGGACATGTGCTCTAATATACGGAGGAGGAGGGAAGGAGGGATCCAGCCAGGAAACACATTTTTACAGAGACCATGAATGGGAGAGCCATCATCGGGCCTCTTTGCTTGCCCTGCTCATCACTTTTCTGAGCACTTCCTTGTTCGAACAACCGTCACTCTTTTCCATTTCCAGGAGGTCATGCTCGGCTGCGCTCAATCAACCATAAGCCTCCTACGGCCCTTTGAGAAACAGCTCTGCCTGTGCTAGAAAATGTGTTCCTTTTCACGCCAGTCTCAGTGTTGTGCCCTACCCAAAGCTGTGTTTGCAATTCTCACTCACTTCCTACCCTAGCCCTTCTTTTTCAAACATAAAAGTCAGGTTAAAGCTTCCAGCAAGACACACTAAAATATGGAGGAAAAATTATGGAGGCTTATAGCTTCGGGCGATGGCTTTCTAGGAGATGGGGTCTCCCAGTCGGAGGCTGAAGTCGAATGAGTGAAGACAAGGTCTTGGGAAAGTAAGTTACTGTATGGCATTAGGGTGTTGAAGAAATCTGCAAAAGATTGAAATGAGTTCAGATTTCAATGAATTTGACCTGAGATTTCCAAAACGGACCATATTTTTGCAACTTATGTGGATTCTACATAGTGGTGTAGGTTTTTAAAAAACTTTTGTGGGGGGATTTGCACAGGTAAAAGTGGAATGAAATTTTCGTTCATCCCTAAGAGCTTCTCTGCATGAGCAATTTATTGCATGCTCATCATTCACCACTCACAGAAGTTTGATGATGCCATGATGCCATCAACTTCCAAGATATCTTCCGCATCTTCCTTCAGCAATCTCGCTTTAAAAAAAGATCGGAGATAATGCACTATTTGAAATCCTTGGTAAGGTTGCAGGTATTTCCCTTAATGTAGAGAAGCCCTAAAAATATCTGAATCCATCAATGAGTGGACGACAGAATGAAAGATGCCTGGCAATCCACAAAACACAAATGGAATGGGTTTAACAAGATCTGTACATCCCTATGGTTTCATCATCAGATTTCTATGAATAGGACTAACATTACTGTGGATTGACAATCCCTGGCTAGGGTCTTGTATTTACAAAGGAGTGTAATAGCAGAAGATATTCACATGATCCAGAGGGGCGATGAATCTGCTCTGGGCTTCAGTCAGAACCACCCAGAATGCTATCCAGGGTGTAAAATACCACTGCCCACGCTGCCTCGAAGCTGTGAACATCCAACTAAAATATTTAAGCAATCTGCACACGGCCCAATTCCCCACCTGCAACAGTACAGAGTAAGCTTTAACAAACAAACAAACAAAAACCAACCTGCCTCTTTTGAGCCAATGTGATCTTCGAGTAAAAAAAAATCCTACTCAGTCTCTCAGTGACCAGCTAATCCTGCATTGAAACACTGGGAGGAGGGTGGTCAAGCATCAAGAAGACCCCGAGGGGGAGAGAATTGGGCTTATGGGCTCTGCAGCACCAGCTCAAGGGTTTTGATGGCCTTTGACCAGGAGCCTATCTACACTACTGCTTTAAAATGGTTTATGACAGTTTTAAACCGGTTAATACCTGTAATTAACCGGTTTAAAACTGTTATAAACCGTTTTAAAGCCATAGTGTAGATAGGCTGCTTGAAACGCTCAGTGGCCCCCTCCCTCTACCTTCTCACTGCCATAGTCACCATCTGCAATTGCGCCTCCTCCTTCTTCTCATTGCTATCACTTGCTAGTTGAACAGACAGAGAGACAGTGAGCAAGCAGGCAGTTGCATCTCACTGTTCCCCCTTCTCAACACCACCATTGCCTGGGCTAGAGTGAGAAGTAGGTGAAGAGGAGGAGCAACTCCAGGGGACCCTTGTCAGTGGGCCCCTGTTGGAATGTGGGCCCTTGGTAAATACCCAGCCATGGCAATCATTTTGACACCGTCTTTGAAGTTCTGGATGGCCCTGCCTCTACTGCAACCAGCATGCAGATGCAGCATGCCTCCCCATGTTTGGGCCAATGATTGATTGATTGATTGATTGCATTTATATCTAGCCTTTTTTCCTCCAAGGAACTCAAGCAGGCATACCTAATCCTCCTCCTCTCCATTTTATCCTCACAACAACAACAACCCTGTGAGGTAGGTTGGGCTGAGAGTCTGTGACTGGCCCAAAGTCACCCAGTGAGCTTCCATGGCCGAGTGGGGACTAGAACCCGGATCTCCCGACTCCCAGTCCAACACTCTAGCCATTACACCACACTGGCTCTCAAGGCCTGCCACCACAACACTGTCTGCTTCAAATGCTGCTGCAAGCTTGATGAGGGTGATAAGGAACATATCTCTGTGAGCCTATTTTACACTATCCAATTTGAAAGCAAAGGCCATGATCCATTTGAGGCTTTTTAAGGCTGCAATGCAAAAGACATCTTCTGAGGTGTAAGCCCCACTGAACACAATTGACTTACTTCTGAGCAAGCATGCCTAGAATTGTGCATATCTCATTGATTTAAGTGGCAGGTTTAAACATGGGTATATTGATTGATCTGTTTAATTTTAGATACCTTTAATATCCCCCTTCAATAAAAACATTTCCAGCAGGACTCAAAAGTGGCTGGATCTTGTCCAGACTTTTCAAACTAATTTTATAGGAACCATATGAAACTGTATAATCTATATTCGATATTAACACAATGCTATCTATGTTTGCTCGGGCTATGATGACCGGTGTGGACCTCATTTTTATGAAATCGTTGAAGCAACTTGCAAAGCAAATGGTGTATGGAATGGAAAATTCCTGCATTGAAATATGTACAGATGTTGTCTTGCAGCCCCTGGCTGTGCTGGTTTCTCTTTCACACTTGCTTCAGGATCTGTGGCCCAGATACCACAGAAATCCACTCAAAGTAAGCCTTGCAATCATATTAATATGAAAAGTTGCTGGAGTTATAAAACCGGACAATCTATCCCTCTCTGATAGATCCCACATTCAAGATTTTAAAAAGAAACAAAGGCCGAACTTCCCGTATGTAACATGGAAACAGACACTTAACAGATGTCTACCAAAAGCAAGATATGTAAGGCGGCAACACAAGTTCTACTCTTTTTTTCAGATGCTGCCATCTTGAGGAAAATCCGAGTTACAACTGGACTATGTGGATGAAAATGCTGAGGACTGGCAAAGAATGTGGGCTCTTAGCAGGCCTATCCTTGAAACAGGCTGAGGTGCCTGCATCAGGCAGCAGAGCGGGAGGAGAGGCAAATTGTGCCACTCCCCCTGCCCACAACAGAAGGGCGCTCCACCGCTGCCATTGCCATACCTCTTCCAGTGGGTGCTCTAGAGACCTCCGCTGCCATGGCTCTCCAGAGCGTAACTTCTCCAAACGTGATAGAGGGTGAGATGCAGAAAGAGCGATGCTGTCTTCCATTAGTAAGCGTGCTGTGTTTCCCCGCCATTTCTCTCATCATTTTTCTTTTCTTTCCATAAAAACCAGTTAAAGGCCCCCTCCACAAGAATTCGCTTTTGCGCCCGGTTAGGCGATTGGGCGCACTATCCCTGAAGCGCCTTTACGCCTAATACCTCTGCACGAGAGGCGGCGCTCCCCTCCCCTTCCCTCTGGCAGGCTGTGTCAAGTGTTGGAGAAAAGTGTCCCGTAACGGGAGGCAGCTGCCGAGTTGGGTCCCAGAGGGCGGCGGAGCTGCGAGAGTTCCAGGGAGAGCTGAGCCGCCTCCTCCTCCAAGCCAGGCCGGGCGAGGCTGTGGCGGCAGCGGCAGCGGCAGCAGCAGCAGCGCCTCTCTCCCCTGCGCTTTCTTCCCAGCTAGCTGCCTCCTGGCGTCTGCCGCCTTCGCCGAGGAGAGCGGTCGCTTGCCGAGCGAGCGAGAGGAGCAGATGTGCCAGACGGGCACGAGCCGGTGGGGCTGAGCTTCCCCCGAGGGCGGCGCCGACTGCCCTCCAATGTGGCCGGAGCCCCCTGCAGGGAACTTCGAGGCTGGCTCCGGAGGCTGGGATCGGGCTGCGCGACGCTTCTCACCTCGCCGGCTTCATGTTCCCAGCAGACAGGCGCTAGCTCCCTCCGCCGGAGCCCCGGGGTTGCTGAAGTCAGGTCGGGGCATGGAGCGATCGGAAAGGGGGTGAGGAAGGAAATCTGCTCTCCCCCTTCTCGCCTCGCCAGCTTCAAATCATGCCCCGGGGTTGCTGAAGTTCAGGTTGCAGCCGGGGGAGGGCTTTTGACAGCGGCGGCAGCAGTCAAAATGCGCTTTAATGGACGGAGCAAAATAAAAGTCGCTAATTAACGCGCATTCGATAATGCGCATAATCCGGGAGATAACGCGCCTCTGCGCCCGTTTTGCACCCCGCTGGTGTGAAGGTAAATTTTTTAATGAGCCTTCAAGGCTCATTAAACGTCTCGTGTGGAGGAGGCCAAAGACTAAATGACAAAACGGCTGCTGTGAGGTTTTCCTGCCTACTGCTACCAGCCCTCAGTTTAGCCCTTTTCCGCTGCCACCAGCACCCTCCTCAAGTACACCTCAAAGACCACACCAGTTGTTTGAAATTAATGGGAACTTATGAACATGAGTAATTGCATGTTAATATGCTTAATGGTTTCCTCAGTTCAAATGTGTTACAGTTACAAGGCTTTAACTCGTATCGGTTTCTGTAGTTCACTCTGAAATCATTTCAGTGTGGAATTCAACTGTTCCTTATCATAGTTATCTATTCCCCAAAACAGTATCTCTCATACTCTATAATCAAACACTCTCTTCATCAAATAATCCCTCAACTACCCCTCTCTCATCTCATAATACTCCCTTCTCATCAAATAATACTCACTTTAATCCCTTGTCAACTCTTGTCAGCCAGAACCATATATGCACTCACACTGTTCTCCAGCTCCTCCCACTCTCACACAGCCAGCCAATCCAAGCACTCCCCCCCCACCATCCAATCAACACTCAGGCATTTACTCCCCCTCCTTCTAACCTATACTTAACAGAACTGTAAACACAACTGCAAATACATTTAGGCCTACCCACTTCCTGGAACTGTATGCATTTCAAAACCTTTTAAAGACATAAACAGACATACTAGAAACAATAACTTTGCAAATGTAATGGCATATAAGGCAGCTGAACATCACAGCTGCACAACAACTTTTGAGTGGGTGCAGTAGGAGCCATCTATCTGCAACCACCACAAGGTGTCTGTGACCGGGTTTGCATCATCACTACAGCCCACTATGGCTTATTTAAGCCATGGTGCATTGTGGCACATATTGGTTGCCCTACTAAATATCCAAGCTATCATGTTGTGCAAACCCGCCATCTTGTGAACCACTGGACTGCTGGTAGCATCTTTGGACCCTGGACTGATTCCACCCGTCCACCCAGACTGGCCATTGGGTCCTGACGAAAAGGAAAGAGGAGTTCCGGTTCCAGCTGAGTCTTGCTTGAGCAACAAGGTCCACCTGAGCTCTGGTTATTCTTTGGTACTGACTTCTGGCAGCAAAAATCTAACAGCTTAGTCTAACAGTTTGATTTCAGCATATAACGTTACTCCAGGAAAATAGCATTTTTAACTGGAAAACCCCTATCCCAGTTCTATCTGATAAAAGCTTCCATCCTAAGCAAACATAACAGCACTGAACTCTGCAGGGATTTCTTCTGAGTAAACATGTTTAGCATTGGATTGCGAGCCCGACATATTCAATTGGTTAGAATGGACAGGAAATGCAAGTCTGGTAGGGGGTGGGGTGGCGGACCTGGGAACAAGGGGGCACCTTATGATGAAGTCAGCTGACGTATTTCACTCATTTCATAAACAAGGAGCATAGCCAATTTCTCACCACACTTTTATAAAGCCAAACACAATCCTCTCTACTGGGATGTGACTCTCTGAACTGCTAGCAGGCTGCTGCTGAAGGTTTTTACTCGCCGTCTTAAGAAAGTCATGGCACAAATGGGATTTCTGATTTTCCTCCTTGTTACCATACTTTTGCTGGATCAGACAACAGGCCAGTCTCCCCATTCCAAAGCCAGAAAACAGAGCAAACGGAAAGTGAAAGGTAAGTTGCACCCAAGGGGACAGTGGCCACCAAGAATCAAGTTGACGCGTAATACACTTTCTGAATGATGCTTATTATACTATTTGATTGCTTCCATGACAAATTAGTTTACTACAAACATTTATTTTTTGGCTATATTGGCTCATCCGATTGGGATAATTCTATTTCTGTAGGTATTAATTAAATTCATAGCCTAGCTTTCTTCCGTCATGAGAACAAAAAATGGAAATAAATAAACAGATTTCCCAGGGACTGATGTAGCCCGGACTGGTTTAGCGTCACCATTCTTGCTGTGCCTTTGTGTGTCTTTGGGGGAAAGAGACTAGGGAATATCTATTAAGCCGGTTTAAAGTCATGGTGGAGACTTATCCTTAGGCTACAATTATAGACCCCCTTGCAGCTGGGAGTAGGTCCTATTGAAACCACGGGACTTACGTCTGATTAGGCACAGTTAAGATTGCACTGGTAGTGTTTGTGCCTTCGAATGCATTATGCAGCTTCATATAAATAGTTTTAATGTATATAAATAAATTATTTTTTGTAAAACATTTACTTATTTAAGAGAAAGATGGTGACCTAAAGACTCAAATTGACAAGCTTTGGCAAGAGGTAAATTCCCTGAAAGAAATGCAGGCACTACAAACAGGTAAGATGGCTGCTGTTGTTTTAATAATCTTCTGCTACGAGAAAAAGATTTTAGAGATGTCTGTGAAACATGGGCCTCATCTACACCAAGCAGGATATTGCACTATGAAAGCGGTAAGAAAGCGGTACATAAAAGGCAGGAGCCACACCAAGCAGGATAGAGCGGGATGAAAGTGGTATATGGCATATGTCAATGGGCCCCAACAGTTGTCAATGCACTTCAATACCGCTATAAAGCAGTAGTGTGACTCCTGCCTTTTATATGCCACTTTCATACCACTTTCATAGTGCAATATCCTTCTTGGTGTAGATGAGGCCAAAGTGCCATTAGATGAGAATAGGTGGCCATAGTTGTAGAAAACATGAGCAGTCCTCATTTAATCAAAGTAAACATAACTGGATAAAGTAAAGTTTGATGGGGAATATGACAGATTCATGATGTGCAATCCCTATTGCATGGGGGGAAAACAGAACATCTGTATGATTGGTGGGCTCTGATTTTGTATGGGAATTTGGATGTTTTGCAGTTTTAAAGTTCATTTAACTTTAAGTTCATTAACTTTTCCCGGGGGGGGGGGGGGGGGGGAAGCAGGGAAAATCAGTTGAAAATGGGTTAGAGTGAAGAATAAGCCCCAAGGAAAGTGTGCAAGAAAAAAAGAAAGTTATTTCTGTGAAAAGCAGATTAGGAATAACAGAAAGCCAGTCTGGTGTAGTGGCTAGAATGTTGGACTGGGATTCGGGAGATCTGGGTTCTCGTCCCCACTCAGCAATGGTAGCCCACGGGGTGACTTGGGGCCCTCACAAACTCTCAGCCCAATCTACCTCACAGGATTGTTGTTGTGAGGAGGGGGATTATATACGTCGCTTTGGGTTCCTTAAGAAGGAAGAAGGGTGGGATATAAATATAACGAATAAATAATAAAGCAGGAAAGCCCCTAATAAATTATCTTGAAGAAGATCTGACTACCAAATCAGATGAAACTGATAAACAACCTCAGAATAGTCTAAGACCCCCTCTACAAGAATTCGGTTTGACGCCTGGTTCTCCGATTATGCGCATCTTCTCGGAAGCGCTTTATGGTAAATGACTGTACACAGGAGGTAATTGAACGCACAACTGGTGGCCTTACCGGTTGTTTGAAATGCGCTTTAGAAGTAGTTAATGCAGAGAATTGCTTGTTCACATAGTCAAAATGTGCTTTAACGGCCGCAGCAAAATAAAACTCGCTATTTAACATGCATTCGATAATGCGCATAATCAGATAGATAACATGCCTCAACTCCCGATTTGCGCTCCACTCATGTAGAGGTAAAAATTTTAATGAGACTTGAAAGAGCGTTAAACCTCTTGTGTAGAGGCAGCCTTATATGGACAGTATCTTTATTTGATTATTGCATATGGTAGTTAGTTGGACAGGTTGTATTGAAAGGAATTTATAAAGACTTTTCACAAAATGTAGACCGTTGTTGTTTTCCTCCATGCCCAGTGTTGCCCATCAAATTGATCCAATTCGTAGATTCTGTTTGATAGCACAAGTCAAAGTACACCTTATGTTTAAGAGCACATTTTTAAAACACGCTTAGCACTGCCACTTGCTTTTCAAAACAAACAAACAAACAAAGCCATGTGATGCCCTAACCTTGATTGGGAATGCGGCCCACCAACCTGTGTGTTAACCCCCTCCCTCCTGGTATAATTTTTCCACTTAAACTCCCCTGCCATCTCCCACTGTTCCATAAAGGGGAAATAGGAATGTATGGCCCTTTCTACATCTACGGGTGTAGACGGAGGGAGGGAGAGGATCACAGACCTATTTGCTTCCCTAATCCTCTGAAGCGTTCAGAGCAGATTTTAAATGGCACTTTAGGATAGCTTGTCCTACATTTATTGACTAAGCACTGGGTTGACCTCATGCATGGCTAACTTTACTTTGGCATTTTGTAGGCGTAAGTAATGAAAAGGCCTTCAGATCCCTGCCTTGGGTGCAAAGCCAAGTATACACCTATTTCCTGATAGTTCGGCCCACTCTGATGTCAATACAAACATCCTTTTTTCCTTGCAGGATGCTGTGTAACCAGTGTGGCGAGGCAGAGGGGACTGTTATTCAAACATAAATAGTACAAATAACAGTCCCAAGTCATTTTTAGCTTCCCACCTCCTCCTTTCCCCCTCTGAAACCAAAACAGCTGAAAGAATCCCTGGCAACTGGAACACCTTGAGCAGGGGTCCCCAACCTTTTTGGACCAGTGGGCATATTTGGAATTTTGAGAAGCTTTTGTGGGTGCTCTCACAAAATGGCTGCCATCGTAGGCATGGCCAGTCACAAAACAGCCATTTCCCAGGAGGGAAACCAGTGAAGCGAAAAGAAAAATAATTTGCTCAGGAACCTAATTACAAGGCAGAGGTAGGTTCTGAGCTCCAAAACACGAAAACACTTTTGAACCCACAATGTTCTGCTCACAGAGGGCAAACACACACAGCGGCAGACTAAGAGGGGGAAGACATACTTCACTTAACAGTATGCTGGCCACGCATTTAATTTTTTGTTAAAGAAAATTGAAAAGATCTCCCCAGAGGGAGAGGACAGTCAAGCGAGCAGGCAAGGATATCTGTTTGCACTTTCTCTCTAGCCTAGGGTGACCAGATAAAATCCAGGTCAGGGCTCATGTAACTTTAACAGTTGTAGAGAAAAGGGAATTTCAGCCAGTGTCGTTTGTATGCAATTAGTTCCTGGTGATATTCCCTCTTCATCACAACAGTTAAAGTTACAGGGGCCCTGCCTTCTTTTGTATATGGTCACTCTAGTATAGTGCCTGCAACTTTAACTGTTGTGATCACCAGGAACTAATTGCATACAAACGACACTGGTTGAAATTCCCTTTTCTCTACAACTGTTAAAGTTACATGAGCCCTGACCTGGATTTTATCTGGTCAGCCTACTCTAGGCAACACTGCAGGCCCATTCCTCATGCTCTGGTGGTGCCCAAAAAGGGTGAGCAAGAGCTCCTTCCTTTCTTGTTTGCACACAATCCTGCCTGCCCCCAAAAGTGTTAACACTCAGAGGAAGCAATGCCATGGGGGAAGGGACATGGAGGGCTCCTGGCTGGGGAGTCCCTCCCCACTGTTCTTTTCCAGCTTCTGCTGAAGGGGCAGGGAAAAGGAGGAGACATTGCTATTTACTAGCTTCTCCTCACTCACTCACTCAATTAATTTCTTTTCCTTTGAATTAAAAGCAGAGGTGTTATACGCCCTTTTTTCCAAATGTGTGTTTCATGTCACATTTAGTTAGGCCCAAGAAATAGCCTCAGAGGAAAGTTAGAACTTACACCAACTTTACACCACGTTACACCAACTTTAAAATCACTTCAATGGCTGCCATTAGTTTCTGGGTGAAGTAAAAATTGTTTGGTTATAACCCTTAAAGCCCTACATGGTTTGGGTCCAGGTTACCTGCGGGATCACCTTCCCCTGTACAATCGGCCCCGCACACTTGCTGCCTGGAGCAACTTAAAATAAAATAGGCTGTCCAGATGGCTCGGGATTTCCCGGTCCTAACCGGGAATCCAGGGGCAAACCGGCCCAACCGGGGGGCGGGGGGGGCAAACCGGGGTGGCGGGGGGTCACGCGGCGGTGCAGCAAGCGAGGACCCGGCGGCGATGGGCGGCGGAGGAGCCCGGGAAGCGCCCGCCCCAGCATGTAAGTGCCCCGCGCCTCGAGCTCCTTACCTGTTCAGGCCGCGTCCGCTTCCCTCCAGTGCTCGGAATCTACTGAGAAACAGGCTTCACGGCCTGTCTCTCAGTATCGCGCTGGGTGATGACGGGGGTGATGGGGGGTGCAGGCACGCTGGCGCAAGGGCGGCGCAGCACGGGCAGGGGGGGCGGGAGGGGGGGCGGGCACGCGGGGGGGGGGTTGTTTTATGTGGGGGGGATGGGGGGGACCGGGATTTTGGGTCTCAAAATCTGGTCAGCCTAAAATAAAACCCAGGTGGCGGAGGAGGTTTAACTTCACATTATTCAAATCTCAGCACTGAAGACCAGATCCCTGTGCTTAGCAGCAGAAGAATTCAGGGAGCAGCCCAGACTTTAGTCTGTGGATTCTTTTTATAGTTCATATTGGTCCAGCAAGCATAGGAAAACATTACAGCATTCATAAAAGTGAAACAATGATAACGAAACTGTCTGGCTTCCTAGTTTTTTCTGCAGAATCAAAGAACAGCATTGTAGCCTCTAAAAAAGCAACAGCAAAAATAGGAGATATGGATGCAGCTGCAAGGTCACTCTTAGCAGAGCAAAAATTCTTCAGAAGCTGAGTGCAGATAAAAAACATAGACTTTGCAGAGCTTAAAACTTTAGCTAACAAAATTCAAAATTTAACCCTTCATATCACACACTCAGGTCCTCTG
Organism: Anniella stebbinsi; assembly: GCA_029215795.1. Taxonomy (NCBI): domain Eukaryota; kingdom Metazoa; phylum Chordata; class Lepidosauria; order Squamata; family Anniellidae; genus Anniella; species Anniella stebbinsi. The sequence goes on from JARDYH010000007.1 coordinate 23,976,635, forward strand.
GGAAGAATTTACTCCAGTCAGCCAAAATTAGGCTGATGACTGTTACCCAGAGGACCTTCTCTTCTGCCACTCCCAGGTTGTGGAATGGCCTGCCGGGAGAGTTTCATCTACTTAACAGTCTCCCGGAATTTAAGATAGCTATAAAGACTGATCTCTTCTGGCAGGCCTACCCAGTTGAATTTTAAGAGTGTTATTGTTATTTTAATAATGTATTAGTTTTATATGTTTTTAATCAGCTTTATGTATTTAATATTATTTGTATTTAATGTTGTTCCTTGCCTCGATCCAGAGGGAGAGGCAGGTAATAAATAAATAAAATTATTATTATTATTATTATTATTATTATTATTACTTCCCACCCCGTGCCGCTGCTACAAATGCTGCAGCTTTGAAGTTTGTTGGCATGGTTTAAGAATCAGGAAGTTTTATCTATGTCTTCCGTGTCATGTTTGTTTGGTCCTCCGTCACATACTAGCAAACAGCCCGTGTAAACTGCCATAGGCTGTGTTCACACCAACAGAAGAGCCAATGTATCCTAGGGTGCCTCTACAAGAGCGATCTAAAGCTCTTTCAAGGCACATTAAAATTTTTACCTCTACAAGAGCGGAGCGCAAATCGGAGGTCGAGGAGCTTTTTCTGTCCGATTATGCGCGTTATCGAATGCACGTTAAATAGCAAGTTTTAATTTTCCACGGGAGTTAAAGCGCCTTATGACCATGTAAACAAGCAATTCTCCGCATTTCAGCTACTTTAAAGTGTGTGTCATACTGCCGGTTATGCGCTTCACCGCCTTTTGTTTAAAGGGATTAGGCATAAAAGCGATGGTGAGAAGATCCGCATAATCGGGCAACCGGGCGTCAAGCCGAATTCTTGTAGAGGGGGCCTTGTAGAGTTTTTCTCTTCAGTTTTTCTCATGGAATATCTTCAAAGATTTTCTCTAACAGCACAGGCTCTGACTATGTGTTATTATGATTACTAGCATTTATTTTTGGCATTTAAACATGGCACAATTACCACAAGGTCTTCCTTCACCACCCTAGGTCCACCTCCAAATCTTCCCTGCCCCATAAGCCCACTCATCCTAAACCCTACCAAAGAGAACACCAAATCCAGGGAAATTTGGGATAACAATAGCCATTGAAGTGGATGCTTTAATCGTTGTGTACATCATTTTCCATTCACAGTCTGTCTTCGTGGCACGAAGATTCATAAGAAGTGCTACTTGGCATCTGAGAGTGCCAAACATTTCCATGAAGCCAATGAAGACTGTATAGCAAAAGGAGGGACTCTCGCTATCCCCAGAGATGGTGATGAAACCAACGCTCTGCGTGACTACAGCAAGAAGAGCCTGCCCACCAGTGTGACAGATTTTTGGCTGGGTGTCACTGACATGGTAAATGAGGGGAAATTTGTTGATGTTAATGGAATGGTCCTCAACTACTTCAACTGGGACCGGTCGCAACCCAATGGAGGGAAGCGTGAAAATTGCATCCTCTTTTCTCAGTTGGCTCATGGAAAGTGGGCGGATGAAGTCTGCCGTACGGTGAAACGATATGTCTGTGAATTCCTGATCCCTTAACCATGTTCATAGCTCAAGCTGCTTTGTGTTTTACCCTTTTAAAAGACATGTATGCTAGGGATGCCCATTTGCAATCATTAGCAACCTTGAAAACAAATCTATTAAAATTCGAGACACCCAGAAAGCCAGCCAGCCAGCCAGTCAGGGACTGGAGATGCTGGAGTAATAAACCCATTATAGGTAGACTTGGAACTGCAGTTCTGGGAGCTACTCTGGAACTCTGTCCTTGAGCTGCTGTCTCTCTTTGGAAAACCAGAGGCCTCCTGGTGTTCAAGTAGATCCAGTAGCTCCCCTGCACTTGATGGGTCATTGCCCTTCCCTGTGTTTATGTAATTGGCATGTACATGTTGAACGCAGCTCAGCCAACATCTATTGCAACCCGTCAGGGGTATCTCACCCTCCTTACGCCTATTCCCAAGCAGACAATAAAACCAGAAGATTGATTAGACCCAAGTAAGCCACCATTGGATGTAATCGGTTACAAGTTGTGGCAGGCCTGCTAGAGAACTTTCACTTCTAGTTAGAAGACTTCGCGCAATGAAACACTTCCCAAGTTCATCTCCCAGATACTGGTCGTTCTTTGCCCCTGTTTGGTCCTGCTTCACTTTCTAATTTTGCAAGCCTTTCTCTGGTCCCTTGGTCCTTCCATTTCCACTACCTGATCCACTACCCCCATCATACCTGTCTGGACTTACCTTCTGGGAATTGATCTCAGCTTGCCCACCCTAAATCCAGTTTGGCTTCACCCTTTGGTTAAATGTGTCAGTTCAATCTACTCAATGAAAAAGGCCCATCACCTTAGCAGAGATCCAAATATTTCCACTATCCCTCAGGGACTGGGGTGGGTGGGTTCCCCTGCAGGGGAGCACGTGATAGGGAAATTCTTCAATAATCATTAAAGATTGTTAAACAATCACCCTTCTTCAATAACCATGGAAGACTGGAAAGTTCTAGCATCTTCCAGATCTCCTACATTGGCTGAATGAAGTGCAGCCCAATCCTATACATACTTACTTGAAAGTAAGTCATACTGTGTCTATCAGGGCTTCCTTACTTCCAAGTCAGAGTGCATAGGATTGAAATCTTTCCCTGCTTTTGGAACCAGTCCCACAGAAACTGGGACTTGCCGATGAATCTTTCCGTAACAGGCCTTCTGGCATCAAGTGTAGAAACATGTGCCCTTTCATAGTTTTTCATAGTATCATAGAGTTGGATGGGGTCTGGTAGGTCATCTTGTCCAACTCCCTGCTCAGTACAGGAAATCCAGACCTAAACACCATCCCCAGAAGATAGTTGTCCATCAGAAGATCTCTACCTTGAAGAGCACCAGCAAGGGAAAGCCTACCAGCCCTATAGATCCATGGTTTTGCATGGAGCAATCAAAATAGCCTTTAGCCATGATGGAATACTGCGTTCAAGGGTATACTTATTGATAATCCTTATATAAATACACCTCTTCCTTACAGCAGATATTTTCTCTATTAATATTTCCCATTCAATTGCAAAGGATGCTGTGACCAAAGCACCGTATACTACAAGAAAATCAATGTTCTATTTTGAGCAGTCATTGAGGGCAATGCTGAAACTGCTAACATGGAGTATATTGTGGGTTTTGTTATAAATCTATCCTTTGATCCTAGTCAATATGCCTGGAGTTCATTACAGTATAGTTCTATCCCAGGATTATACTGTACTGCAGGACAGATGGCAAAGAAGGAAGTTATCTTCCTATATCTGTGGATACAAACCTGAGATATAGTTCTACAGTCTCTTTGGTTTCCAAGGCATCAGGCATCTTGTTTCCAAGGTTCCTTGGAAATCAGGGCACAATAATAATAATAATAATAATAATAATAATAATAATATATGTATTTATTACCCGCCTCTCCCTCTGGATCGAGGCGGGGAACAACATCATCATAAAACACACAAAACTGATTAAAAATACATAAAACCAATATATCATTAAAATACCAATAAAACACCAATAAAACACTTAAAAACCATGATTAACCTACATTATCTATCACTGCTATACTGTCTATCCAGACCTTATAGTCTGTATGGGTACAATGTATTGGGTAGTTTGTTTATAGACTTAAGCAGAAATACATTTACTCTGACAAACTTTTTACAATGCTAAAGTCAGTCTTAGCCCCTTTAACTCACTGGCTATATTTACACTGGGGAATAATTTTTAGTGGTAGAATACAATATGCCTTCATTCATGGAGTTGATTTTTTCAACTATGCATTGTTCAGTATCAACAACAACAAACTACTCTTGTTATATAAATTAGAATGCTTGTCTACCTGCTATCAACATATGGATAACAGAATGGGGGGGGGGGGGGAGACACACCTCCCTCTGAAATGTAACCTCCCACTGTGCTAGGTTATATCTAACACATTTGAATATCTCTCTCTCTTTGCAAAATTTACACATTTTAATAAAGTTATTTTTAAAAGCACAAGACTATGGCTGGGTGTTTTAGTAGTGCTCTTCGGTGGTGTAGTATTTCAGCGCAAGGCCATATGTGTGTATGAACTGTGGAGTCTAAGGGCTCCAACACACCTCCATTTTTTTGCCGCTTTAAGTTCCTGTTGTTCACCTTCGTTTCTTTCCCGGCTCTAGCACTGGTCATTCACAACTTCCCACCATCATAGGGTGACCAGATAAAATCCAGGTCAAGGCTCATGTAACTTTAACAGTTGTAGAGAAAAGGGAATTTCAGCCAGAGTCATTTGTAGGCAATTAGTTCCTGGTGAAATTCCCTCTTCATCACAACAGTTAAAGTTGCAGGGGCCCTGCCTTCTTTAACTGTGCCTGCAACTTTAACTGTTGTGATGAAAAGGGAATTTCACCAGGAACAAACTGCATACAAATGACACTGGCTGAAATTCCCTTTTCTCTACAACTGTTAAAGTTACATGAGCCCTGACCTGGATTTTATCTGGTCACCCTACATCATCATATCGTTTGCATCTTCACACGTCTTCCTTTTTCTGCCACTGTACTTCTCAATCATTCCGGATCAATGCATTCTCACTCTTGCATTCTTTCCAGCCCAGCCACCTCGCTTCTCCTCCCCCCTCTGTTTATTGACTGCTGTGAGCCCCTAGTCCCATCCCATTTGAATGACACAGTGTACTACAGGGTTTCTTTCCTTTAGTGTAAGGGGGTGGGGTACATCTTCCCTCATTTTTGGCTTCATGCGGGTGGGCAGGGAGGAGCTCCTGCCGACCCTGTCGACCCACCTACTCTCCACGATTATGGTGTGGAGCTTCTCAACCTCCTCATCTGCCCATTAAGTTCCCCTGGGCAATAACCTTAGGAGCTGTCAATGGCAAGTTATGAAGCCCTCTTTATAACGGTAACAGCAACCCATAATCTTCCTGCAAATTCAAATACCTCAGCCCTATCTGTGCTGATGTAAAGGCAGGAGTTTTCGGCAACACGGCCAGCACTTATACAATTGTGGCAACCCCCGCAGTTTCATCAGAGAAAAGCAAGGTGGTGCAGTTTGTCAGTAACTTGGATCAAATTCTCCAGCAAGCATTTCAGCAAAAGCATTTTTAAAAACTTGGGTTGGAAGAGCGCAATTGCTCTCTCCCACTATGCCAGTATTCCATGAGAGGCCGTGAAAGAGCTGCCCCGTGAGTGCTCAATTGTGTTTTGCTCAATTCAAAGAACATGGAGATAATCCACCATGGTACTGATACTTGGCCCTGCTTCCCTTCACAGTGATGCTGAACGCTCCCCATAATCACTGTTCTGATAAACCATCACCAGGTTTATAAGGTGCTGGAGAACTGCTGAGATCAAGAGCATGTGCATCCTAATAAAAGAGTAAAATCTGTAAGCCTCCATCACCTCAGACTTGAGATGTAAACTGCAAACTACACAGTATAATTAGTTCTCCGGACAGAAGTCAGCTTGCTAACTTCAGGCTAGGCTTTTAGTTGTCTGTGAGATACAGCTAATCATGTGCTAAAGATTGCTGTCTGAGCTGGGTTGGTGCTTGGAATACATGAATAGGTGAGAGCAAGACCTTTGATCATTCAAATGTGGTTATTTTGGTTACTAAGTATTGGGCCCCCTCCATGACAGCTCCCAATTGCTGCATTGTGCTCTGATGGCTGGGTTGCCATTGAAAAAAACAGTTCCTCTACAAACACAGCTGGGGTGGAGTTATATTTTACCTTTGACCATACTATTAAAATGGGTACTGTACTAGGGATGTGCACTGACCCCCCGGATCGGATCGGATAGCGGATCGGAATCGGACCTGGGGGGTCGGATCGGATCGGATCGGATCGGATCGTGTGTCGGATCGGATCGGATCCGATTCCGATCCGCGGATCGGATTTTCCGATCCGGATCGGACGCCATTTTGAATGCTTTTTCCTATAGCAAATTATTGTTTTACAAAAACGCCTATAACTTTTTCATTTTTAACGACAGAAGGATGAAACTTGGGCACATTGTACACTGGTTAGGGATAGGTATCTGTGAGAAATTTCAGAAAGATTGGTGCATGCAGTTTGTGGCAATTAATTTTTTAATAAATAACATGGAATGCCTATAACTCGGTCATTTTTAAAGTTACACACATGAAACTTTGCCACATTGTAGGTGGAACCTTGGGACCCACGTGTGTGAAATCCCAGAACCGTGGGTGCTTGCCTGGTGTGGCAATGAATTTTTGAAAAATGGGTAGTAGTGGGGTAAATGCAGTTATGCCTCCCATGTTTTTATTTTTAAAGATACAAACAGGACACTTCGGCACATTACAGGGAACACTTCCCTTGATATGTGTGTAAAATTTCAGACAGCTAGCTCCAGGCATGTGTTGGCAATGAATTGTTGAAAATTGGGTAGCAGTGGGGTAAAATACAGTTTTGCCTCCCATTTTTTTATTTTCAAAGATACAAACGGGAAACTTTGGCACATTGCAGGGAACACTTCACTTCAAATGTGTGTGAAATTTCCGGAAGCTAGGTGCAACATTTTAGTGGGAAACGAACGTTTATTCATGGCATTTCACATGGGATTTATGGGTTGGTTTTAAGAGCTACAAACCTCTAACTCGCTCACATGGCACAGGACCTATGCCCGCTCAAACGCTGGAAATTTAACAAACTTTGGTGCAATGCTTTAGTGGGAAAACAAAGGTTTATGCATGGCATTTCACATGGGATTTATGGGTTGGTTTTAAGAGCTACAAACCTCTAACTCGCTCACATGGCACAGGACCTATGCCCGCTCAAACGCTGGAAATTTAACAAACTTTGGTGCAATGCTTTAGTGGGAAAACAAAGGTTTATGCATGGCATTTCACATGGGATTTATGGGTTGGTTTTAAGAGCTACAAAACTCTAACTCGCTCACATGGCACAGGACCTATGCCCGCTCAAACGCTGGAAATTTAACAAACTTTGGTGCAATGCTTTAGTGGGAAAACAAAGGTTTATGCATGGCATTTCACATGGGATTTATGGGTTTGTTTTAAGAGCTACAAACCTCTAACTCGCTCACATGGCACAGGACCTATGCCCGCTCAAACGCTGGAAATTTAACAAACTTTGGTGCAATGCTTTAGTGGGAAAACAAAGGTTAAACTTTATTATTTTAAACCTTCAGGAAGGGGACATTGCCTGCCTGGTGTGGATTGGTAATGAGGGAAGAAAGTTTCACTTATTCATTTGTAAAATGTAAAGTGATTGTAAATTGCTTTAGGGACCCATACATTTACATGACAAGACAGGTGTTGGTTGCAGGAATGCTACCAAATGCACTAGTAGCTAATCCCAGGTAATAGCTATTCAGATCCTAGCTAATAGCTATTATTCAGATCCTAGCCTGGGAAGGGATCTTGCAGGATAAGTGATTGTTCTTTTCTTGTGTACTATGTAATTCTAAACCAGAAGGCTGCTTTGATGTAGAGCCAATCCACATGGTCTCTTGCAGCACCTAGTATTATTTATTTCTCCTTCCACAGCAGAATCTGGAAGGCGGGCAGGCAGGCTGGCATTTAATGGGCAAAGTCCAACAGCGGCATTGGGGACTGGGTGACATTCTCCTTGAGGGCGAATGCCAAGTCCCATGGCTTGTGCGAGGAGGGCGGCTTGCTCTCTTTGCAGGAAGGATCTGGGAGGCGGCAGGCGGCATCAGCAGCGGGCGGGCAGGCTGGCATTTAATGGGCAAAGTCCAACAGCGGCTTTGGGGACTGGGTGACATTCTCCTTGAGGGCGAATGCCAAGTCCCATGGCTTGTGCGAGGAGGGCGGCTTGCTCTCTTTGCAGGAAGGATCTGGAAGGCGGCAGGCGGCATCAGCAGCGGGCGGGCAGGCTGGCATTTAATGGGCAAAGTCCAACAGCGGCTTTGGGGACTGGGTGACATTCTCCTTGAGGGCGAATGCCAAGTCCCATGGCTTGTGCGAGGAGGGCGGCTTGCTCTCTTTGCAGGAAGGATCTGGAAGGCGGCAGGCGGCATCAGCAGCGGGCGGGCAGGCTGGCATTTAATGGGCAAAGTCCAACAGCGGCTTTGGGGACTGGGTGACATTCTCCTTGAGGGCGAATGCCAAGTCCCATGGCTTGTGCGAGGAGGGCGGCTTGCTCTCTTTGCAGGAAGGATCTGGGAGGCGGCAGGCGGCATCAGCAGCGGGCGGGCAGGCTGGCATTTAATGGGCAAAGTCCAACAGCGGCTTTGGGGACTGGGTGACATTCTCCTTGAGGGCGAATGCCAAGTCCCATGGCTTGTGCGAGGAGGGCGGCTTGCTCTCTTTGCAGGAAGGATCTGGAAGGCGGCAGGCGGCATCAGCAGCGGGCGGGCAGGCTGGCATTTAATGGGCAAAGTCTCTCCTTTCCCGGGCACTGTGGCAGTGAGAGTGCCATAGGCTGCAAAAGAAGAAGGGGGGGGGAAAAAGAATGAATATTAGTTGACCACTTCAACACAACCAGCTCCCTTCCACCCAGGATTGCCCTTCCTGAGTGCCCACGCCAAAGCAGGCACACGGGGCTGCCTGCTCACTCGGAAGTTAGCAGGCAGACAGCCAACCTTCAGTTAGGTGGAAGGTGCCCCCCCCCATTCACAGAACACTTACCGTAGTCCTCCTGAGGGCGTTGTTGATAAGATGCCACTTCCAGGCGGGCAGTGACGGGCAGGTGGGCAGTCTGCATTACCGTCTCTCCTGGGCACTGTGGCAAAGAGTTCCATAGGCTGCAAAAGAAGAAGGGGGGGGGGAAGAATATGAGGAAAATGATACTTTTCCACCACTGGCTCCCTCCCACCCAAGACTGGCATGTGCCCGTCCTGAGTGCCCACGCCCCAGCAGGCACACGGGGCTGCCTGCTTGCTTACTCGTGGGTAAGCTCTCTGACAGGCTCTTACCAGAGTCGTGCGGGCGACGTGAATCGATGGGCCACCTCCATGCGGCCGTGGCTGGGGCAGATGGGCAGTCTGGATTCACGGGTACGCTTTGCGCAGTGGCGAAGAGTTCCATAGGCTGCAAAAGAAGGAGGGGGGGGGGGAAAGAATTAACATGAGATAAATCATACTTTTCCACCATTGGCTCCCTCTCACCCAGGACTGGCATCTGCCCGGTCCTGAGTGCCCACGCCCCAGTAGGCACACGGGGCTGCCTGCTCACTCGGAAGTTAGCAGGCAGACAGCCAACCTTCAGTTAGGTGGAAGGTGCCCCCCCCCATTCACAGAACACTTACCATAGTCCTGAGGGCGTTGAGGACTCGGTGAGATTCTCCTGGAGGACCCCTAGTCCCATGGCTTGTGCAAGAAAGGCGGCTGGCCCGCCTCGCAGGAACGATCTGGAAGGCGGCAGGCGGCATCAGCAGCGGGCGGGCAGGCTGGCATGTAATGGGCAAAGTCTCTCCTTTCCCGGGCACTGTGGCAGTGAGAGTGCCATAGGCTGCAAAAGAAGAGGAGGGGGATAATGAATATTACATAAATACTTTTATACTGCAAAAGAAGAAAGGAAAATAAATAAAGATTTGTATTAATTAATACATGCAAGTCCTAGTAACTAGTCTCCCACCGGCACACTTCTCTGGTTTGTGATGCAATCCTCTTTCTCCTGCACCCCTCCCTTTCTAAATCACTCTTCTGAGCCCATTGTTAGAGGGATTGGCTATCCTTTTGTGTCTGGCAGGACACAGCTTACCGGATCATTAGAGAATCACCATTTCTTTTGTCCTTGGGTTATTCATTCACTCCTAATAGCACCCTACGTTAGGCTGACCAGATCAAATCCAGGTCAGGGTTCCTAACTTCAGCAGTTGTAGAGAAAAGGGAATTTCTGCCAGTGTCATTTGTATGGAATTAGTTCCTGCTGAGATTCCCTCTTCATCACAACAGTTAAAGGTGCAGGGGCCCTGCCTTCTTTTCTATATGGCCACTCTGCCTGCACTCTTACCTGAGTCGTAGGGGCGACGTGAATCGAGGGGCCACCTCCATGCGGCCGTGGCTGGGGCAGATGGGCAGTCTGCTTGCTTACTCGGAAGTAAGATCTCACACTGCCCCACTTCTGGACACTCTCAGGTGTCCCTGCGTTGACTGCACACACTTACCTTATTCGTGCGGCGGCTGTGGATCGGAGGACTCCAGTGGCACATAGGCTCCTCCAGGCAAAGTCCCAGTGGCACAGGCTCCTCCAGGCAAAGTCCCAGTGGCATAGGCTACTCCAGGCAAAGTCACATTGGCACAGGGTCCTCCAGGCAAAGTCACAGTTTGGCACAGCTCCCTCCAGGCAAAGTCACATTGGCACAGGGTCCTCCAGGCAAAGTCACAGTTTGGCACAGCTCCCTCCAGGCAAAGTCACATTGGCACAGGGTCCTCCAGGCAAAGTCCCAGTTTGGCACAGCTCCCTCCAGGCAAAGTCACAGTTTGGCACAGCTCCCTCCAGGCAAAGTCCCAGTGGCACAGGCTCCTCCAGGCAAAGTCACATTGGCACAGGGTCCTCCAGGCAAAGTCACAGTTTGGCACAGCTCCCTCCAGGCAAAGTCACATTGGCACAGGGTCCTCCAGGCAAAGTCACAGTTTGGCACAGCTCCCTCCAGGCAAAGTCCCAGTTTGGCACAGCTCCCTCCAGGCAAAGTCACAGTTTGGCACAGCTCCCTCCAGGCAAAGTCCCAGTGGCACAGGCTCCTCCAGGCAAAGTCACATTGGCACAGGGTCCTCCAGGCAAAGTCACAGTTTGGCACAGCTCCCTCCAGGCAAAGTCCCAGTTTGGCACAGCTCCCTCCAGGCAAAGTCACAGTTTGGCACAGCTCCCTCCAGGCAAAGTCCCAGTGGCACAGGCTCCTCCAGGCAAAGTCACATTGGCACAGGGTCCTCCAGGCAAAGTCACAGTTTGGCACAGCTCCCTCCAGGCAAAGTCCCAGTTTGGCACAGCTCCCTCCAGGCAAAGTCACAGTTTGGCACAGCTCCCTCCAGGCAAAGTCCCAGTGGCAGAGGCAAAGTCCCAGTGGCAGAGGCAAAGTCCCACTGGCAGAGGCAAAGTCACAGCTGCATGGGCACCTCCAGGCAGGCAGGCGGGCGGGCAGGCAGAGGCGGGCATGATGCCAGGCGCTTGCACATTGCACAAGTAAGCAATAGAACCGTGAGACCAGCCCACGCATTCCGGCTACTTCACAATGGCGGCAACCTAGCAGGCAGGCAGGCAGGCAGGCAGGCAGGCAGAGGCAGAGGCAGAGGCGGGCATGATGCCAGGCGCTTGCACATTGCACAAGTAAGCAATAGAACCGTGAGACCAGCCCACGCATTCCGGCTACTTCACAATGGCGGCAACCTAGCAGGCAGGCAGGCAGGCAGGCAGGCAGGCAGAGGCAGAGGCAGAGGCGGGCATGATGCCAGGCGCTTGCACATTGCACAAGTAAGCAATAGAACCGTGAGACCAGCCCACGCATTCCGGCTACTTCACAATGGCGGCAACCTAGCAGGCAGGCAGGCAGGCAGGCAGGCAGGCAGAGGCAGAGGCAGAGGCGGGCATGATGCCAGGCGCTTGCACATTGCACAAGTAAGCAATAGAACCGTGAGACCAGCCCACGCATTCCGGCTACTTCACAATGGCGGCAACCTAGCAGGCAGGCAGGCAGGCAGGCAGGCAGGCAGAGGCAGAGGCAGAGGCGGGCATGATGCCAGGCGCTTGCACATTGCACAAGTAAGCAATAGAACCGTGAGACCAGCCCACGCATTCCGGCTACTTCACAATGGCGGCAACCTAGCAGGCGGGCAGGCGGGCAGGCAGGCAGGCAGGCAGAGGCAGAGGCAGAGGCGGGCATGATGCCAGGCGCTTGCACATTGCACAAGTAAGCAATAGAACCGTGAGACCAGCCCACGCATTCCGGCTACTTCACAATGGCGGCAACCTAGCAGGCGGGCAGGCGGGCAGGCAGGCAGGCAGGCAGAGGCAGAGGCAGAGGCGGGCATGATGCCAGGCGCTTGCACATTGCACAAGTAAGCAATAGAACCGTGAGACCAGCCCACGCATTCCGGCTACTTCACAATGGCGGCAACCTAGCAGGCGGGCAGGCGGGCAGGCAGGCAGGCAGGCAGAGGCAGAGGCAGAGGCGGGCATGATGCCAGGCGCTTGCACATTGCACAAGTAAGCAATAGAACCGTGAGACCAGCCCACGCATTCCGGCTACTTCACAATGGCGGCAACCTAGCAGGCGGGCAGGCGGGCAGGCAGAGGCAGAGGCAGAGGCAGAGGCAGAGGCGGGCATGATGCCAGGCGCTTGCGCATTGCACAAGTAAGCAATAGAACCGTGAGACCAGCCCACGCATTCCGGCTACTTCACAATGGCGGCAACCTAGCAGGCGGGCAGGCGGGCAGGCAGAGGCAGAGGCAGAGGCGGGCATGATGCCAGGCGCTTGCGCATTGCACAAGTAAGCAATAGAACCGTGAGACCAGCCCACGCATTCCGGCTACTTCACAATGGCGGCAACCTAGCAGGCGGGCAGGCAGGCAGGCAGAGGCAGAGGCAGAGGCGGGCATGATGCCAGGCGCTTGCGCATTGCACAAGTAAGCAATGAAACCGTGAGACCAGCCCACGCATTCCGGCTACTTCACAATGGCGGCAACCTAGCAGGCGGGCAGGCGGGCAGGCAGTTTTTTAAATCATATAGCCAAAATAAACACAACACACAGTGACAGCCCTGCAAGGCTGCCACATAAGTCCAAAAGACACAGTCAGAAACAGTGTGGGATGCTGCTTGTCATCCACTCAATGTAGGAGCCTGGAAGAGGAATCCTATCGCGTCCTTCGTTCATAGTCAGAGAGGTGCATGCGTTCCTTGGCGATAAAATTAAGCCTTCTTCTTATCCAAAGTTCTCATGAGCCTCTGACGTGGTCTTACAAGAAGAAACGCCCATGGAAGTGTGGGACCTTACAGAAGGCCTGGAGGGAGCCATCGGAGTCCAATTTCAGAGGCACACGTGCAAGCACATTGGTTCAAGTCAAACAACATAGAATGTGTGAGATGCTTGTGCATCCCCTCAATGTAAGAGGCTAGGAGAAGAAACTAGATCCCTTCGGGATCCATCGTTCAGAGTTGAGTTACTGAGCTGTAAACAACACAGCCAGTAAATTAAAGTAAAGAAAATTAATTAACCGAAAATAAGAATTAAAAAATCAAGGGCCTGCCGGTGCCTGCCCAAAGGTGTGGGATGGATGGGGGGTGCCTGCCAATTACTCCCCCGCGGGCATGAGGGTGGGGTATCCCAGCAGGGGCAGATTGACCTTGAGGAAGACCAGCTGCTCCACAATCTCAGCGTCCAAGCGAGAGCGGTGGGGTGTGACCACGTCGCCCGCCATGGAAAACACCCGCTCGCTTGGAACGCTGGACGGTGGGCAGCTGATTCTGTCCATGGCCACCCGCGCCAGATCAGGCCACATCTGGCGCCGAGATGACCAGTAGGCCAGGGGTTCGATGGAGCCGTCCTCCATCTGCTCCGCCAGGTAACGCTGCACTGCTGCTGCAGCGTCATCCTGGCGGCGGCTGGGTTGAGTGCCTCTATGCCCAACCGCAGCCTGCAAAGCCTTGTCCCAAAACCCCTGGCCTGTCCCCCTGCTGGGTGTGGTGGTGCTGGTGCCGCCGCTGCTGGTGGTGCTCAGCGGACTTAGCGCCTGGGCTTCGGTGGGCTCCTCCTCTGCCTGCCCAATCCTGGCATCCCGGGCCGCCCGAACGTCCGTCACCAGCATTTCCACCCAACCTGCCCGGGAAGTCTGCCCACATAACCCATCCTTGATGCGCGGGTCGCACATGGTGGCCAACATGTACTGCCTCTCGTTGTAGAGAGGCTGGACCCGGCGGGATAGGCTTTCCCTCAGCCTCGTCACCACTTCCCGCACCTCTGGCAGGAAGCGCCTGCCGGTGACGGCATCCCCGGCCTCCAGAAACTCGCCCATCTGATTCTGGAGATGCCTGGCCACGGGGAGCACCTGGCTGAGAAGGGCAGTGCTGCTGCTCAGGGTCTCGGTGGCCTCAAGGAACGGCTTGAGGACCACCAGAAGCTGGGACATGGCCTCCCACTGCTGCCTGGACAGTGGGGCCTGGATGCCAATGTCCCCGACCCTGAACATCTCGTGGACAACACGCTGTTGCTCCACCATACGCTCGAGCATGTGGTAGGTGGAGTTCCAACGTGTTGCCACGTCCTGCACTAGCCGGTGCTGCGGAAGTCCCAGCTCCTGCTGCTTCTCCCGCAGCAACCGACTGCCCTTCACGCTGTGGTGGAAATGCCCAGCCACCTTCCTGCAGCTCTCTAGGAGATTACGGATTTGGGGAGGGAGAGGGGCCTTGCTGCCTCCAAGGCCATCCCTGACGACCAGGTTGAAGACGTGCGCGATGCAGCGGATGCCCTCAAATCCGCCATCGCGCACCGCCTTCAGCATATTGGCTCCCCCGTCCGTGACCATGTAACCGCGGGTGTGCTGGTGCCCGCCCAGCCACCCTGCCACCATGCGGTTCATGGCCTCCGTAATCTCCTCCGCCGTGTGGGACTGGTCCATGACTGCGGTATGAAGGAGGGCCCAGCGGCAGCCCTCCTTCCCAGTCCCAGAAGTCCTGGGTGCTTCCTGCCCTGAGGCTCCCCACCAGTGAGCCGTCAGGGACAGGTAAGCGTGCACTCCTCCTTCGCTGGACCAGATGTCCGAAGTGAAGTGCACCTTCTGTGCCTCTGCCTGGCACAGACGACCCAGAACTAACTCCCTGCATGCCTGGTACAGGGAGGGCACCACACGCCTGCTCAGGGTGGTGCGACACGGCGGCTTGTAGTATGGAACCACAAGAGCCATCAGCCTCTTGAAGCCTGCGTTCTCGACGAGGCTGAATGGCTGGTCATCCAACGCCACCATCTCACCGATGCAATTGGTGATCTGGTTGGGCGCTGGAAAACGCCACCTTGTGGCTCCATACTTCCCCCACCCCATCTCTTCCATGGTGGCCTGGCGAAGCCTCTTGGGGATGGGAGGTCGAGAGCTGGCAGAAGTTGCAGGAGCCTTCTGCTTGCCCTTGCCGCTAGCACCAGTCTGCTGCGAGGTGCCCGCCTCGGTCCCAAGCAAAACAGACTGGTGGTGCCTCTGCATGTGGCGGGTGAGGTTCGTGGTGGTGAAGTGGCCTGGCATTTTTCCCCTGCTCACTGACATCTTGCAGTGGCGACAGACAGCAAAGCGGGAATCCACTGCCACCTCAAAGTGGTCCCACACCTTGCTTGCCTGTCGCTTCTGGGGTGACATAGACGGCCTGCCGGCGCCTTCGCTCTGTGGTGTCACCTCAGGAGCAAGGGAATGAGTGGAAGAGAGGACGGATTGTGGAGAGTAAGTCTCTGGTGCTGCCTGCTCTTCCTCTTGCCCCACATCAGAGTCCTCCTTCTCACTCTGAACCTCGCTGACTTCCACAAGATCTGGGAAAAGATCAGTCAGCGGGTTCACAGGCTCACCCACCAAAGAAGGAGCTGGATAATATAGTGCTCCTTCTTCATGCCCACTGCTGCTCCCAGCACCTGCCTCATGTTGCTGAAAGAGTGCCCTGCAGGCACTACTTTGAGTTGCCTCTGCCTGCTTCTGCTGCCCCAGTGGAGAACGCCTCAGTTTAACTGGGGGTGTGGAAGTAGGCTGCCTGCTGCTGGTCCCAGCAGCAGCAGCAGCAGCGCCATGCCCAGAGCGGCCTCTCCCAAATGCTGCCTTGGGAGCACCCCCCCTTTGAGTGCCACGCTTCATTTTATTTTTATTATTATTTATTTTTGTGTAAGTGTGTGCTTTGCTGACTTTTTTTGTGTTTGTAGCAGCAGGCTACACAGCCCAGCAACACACACTCACTCACAAGCGCGCACACACACACACACACACAGAGAAAGAGAGAGAGAGAGAGAGAGGATAGAAATATTTTTTTATTATTTTTTTGGGTTTTTTTCAGAAAGCGAAAGTAGAACAAACAAACACACTCACTGCAAAGACAAACTGAACTCACAGACAAACAAACGTGCTATCTAAGAAAGGAAAGGCAAGAGAGAAAGGAAAGCCAAGAGAGAGAACAAGAAAAGCTGAAGTAAAAGATCAGAAACTCCTCAAAACCACCTCCAAATACAATCAAATCAATACAGTCTCTCCAACACAGCTCCAAAACACTCCCTAATCTCCTCCACGTTCAACCCACAAAGAGCCAGAAGGGCAGGGCTGAGAGAATATATACTGGTGCCCTCCTCCAGCATTGCGATTGGAGGCTGAAGAAAGTCTTCACAGGATTGGGTGATTCAGTCATGTATTCTAAAGCACAATTGGTGGATCAAGCTGTCAAACACACACACACAAACACAGCCTCCCCCTCCCTTTCCTGAAGGTTTAAAATAATAAAGTTTAACCTTTGTTTTCCCACTAAAGCATTGCACCAAAGTTTGTTAAATTTCCAGCGTTTGAGCGGGCATAGGTCCTGTGCCATGTGAGCGAGTTAGAGTTTTGTAGCTCTTAAAACCAACCCATAAATCCCATGTGAAATGCCATGCATAAACCTTTGTTTTCCCACTAAAGCATTGCACCAAAGTTTGTTAAATTTCCAGCGTTTGAGCGGGCATAGGTCCTGTGCCATGTGAGCGAGTTAGAGGTTTGTAGCTCTTAAAACCAACCCATAAATCCCATGTGAAATGCCATGCATAAACCTTTGTTTTCCCACTAAAGCATTGCACCAAAGTTTGTTAAATTTCCAGCGTTTGAGCGGGCATAGGTCCTGTGCCATGTGAGCGAGTTAGAGGTTTGTAGCTCTTAAAACCAACCCATAAATCCCATGTGAAATGCCATGAATAAACGTTCGTTTCCCACTAAAATGTTGCACCTAGCTTCCGGAAATTTCACACACATTTGAAGTGAAGTGTTCCCTGCAATGTGCCAAAGTTTCCCGTTTGTATCTTTGAAAATAAAAAAATGGGAGGCAAAACTGTATTTTACCCCACTGCTACCCAATTTTCAACAATTCATTGCCAACACATGCCTGGAGCTAGCTGTCTGAAATTTTACACACATATCAAGGGAAGTGTTCCCTGTAATGTGCCGAAGTGTCCTGTTTGTATCTTTAAAAATAAAAACATGGGAGGCATAACTGCATTTACCCCACTACTACCCATTTTTCAAAAATTCATTGCCACACCAGGCAAGCACCCACGGTTCTGGGATTTCACACACGTGGGTCCCAAGGTTCCACCTACAATGTGGCAAAGTTTCATGTGTGTAACTTTAAAAATGACCGAGTTATAGGCATTCCATGTTATTTATTAAAAAATTAATTGCCACAAACTGCATGCACCAATCTTTCTGAAATTTCTCACAGATACCTATCCCTAACCAGTGTACAATGTGCCCAAGTTTCATCCTTCTGTCGTTAAAAATGAAAAAGTTATAGGCGTTTTTGTAAAACAACAATACTTTGCTATGGGAAAAACGCATTTAAAATGGCGTCCGATCCGCCGATCCGATCCGATCCGGATCGGACCTCGCCGGATCGGATCGGATCGGATCGGATGGTGTATCGGATCGGATCGGATCGGATTTTCCGATTTTTGGGGCGGATCGGATTCGGATCGTGGATCGGATCCGATCCGATGCACACCCCTATACTGTACTGATGTTGCAGTTTGCATTTGTACTCCGTTAAAGATCTATGGGGGATGGCAGCACTGGGACAATTATTTTCAATAGATACAACGTTCAATGTCCCATCCATGATGGTTCCCAATTGTTGCATTGTGTTTTGATGACTGTGATGTCATTGAAGGGAACAGTTTCTTTAACTGCTGAGCTGGGGTGTAGTGATGGCTTGACCCGCTTATAACAATGGGTTCTGAGGATGGAGTTTGCATTGGCATTTATCCAAAGTAAGGAAATCATTTACCAGAAAGGATATTGATGTAAAGGATATTGAGTAATGTGAGCATGTGTCCTTGAAAGCACAGAGTGCCTCCTTGTTTTAAAACAAGGGAATCATTTTTTAAAAAAATAATTAGTCTGTACCTCACCCCACACACCAGGCACTTCTCCCTGAATTGGATTGTTATCGAGCATAGAATAATGTCTTCCTGATTGCATACATTTCTGGAAGACCTTTGATGGCTATACCTGCCCTCCATGTTTTTGAACCGGCTGCCCTCATGCTATGCTAAGCTAGATTCCACACATGAAATCATTGTCCATTCCCAAACCCCTCAGGAAGCCATCCCACACCCATCATCCCCTGTTATCATCCCCTACATGTTTTCATGCACCAGGTGCCAATTGTTCTGCATGGGTGGAGGAAGCAGCATCAATGTCCCAGTAGTATATGTTTTAATAAAACTTTATTTTGGAATGAAAAAGAATAGCAAACTGTTTAAAAGTGGTATTAAAAGTGAATCTCAGCAATACAAAACCAACTTTAAAAGAAGAAACACTTGTCTTGCCATCCCATGAACACAGGGCCTAATTAAAAGCAGTACAGGGTCCCAAACATTAACTTCAAAATTACTGGGAAAGAAAACAGCATTTCAGAGTAGACCACAGTAAAGGAACTTTATTGTAACTCTGTGAGGTTCCCATTCAAGCAACCAGGATCTAGAGGAAGGCTCTGGTGTTGTTGTGGTTTACGCAACATTACAGTTTATCCACACATGCTTGCCTGAAGAAGGAAAGCAATACCACCTCATTTCACATAACTGCTGTATCTGTCCATTCCTGTTTTCTGGACACCAACCTCCATTGTGCCAAGAAACTATCCATACAGAAGAGCAGCACATTATATCACGGTGGAGCATGGGGCTGGCTGTTCTCCGATAGCCCATTTCAGCAAAGGGAAGCTGCTTAAGTAGCAATCCAAATAAGGCTAAAACTGTTTCCTGGAAGAGTGCAGTAGCGCTCTTCCAATATTGCATACAAAAAGAATATCATTAGTAGTACGGTATTGTGCTCTTCTAATAGTTAATTTTTTTAAAGTAATATTTGAACGTACCACCTTTCCCCGCCAAATGTAACACTGAGTACATGCAGTTTTAAGCCACGGGAAAGAAAGGAAGTAGCGCATCACTTACTCTCTCCTTCATCACGGATGCCCTGTGTATTTAATGTTAAAAGATCAGAACATCTATTAGTGAAAGGGGTGCAAGGAGGAGGACCACCAGAGACACACGGTCTGCTCAGCAATATAATAGAAGGAGTCAATATTACAGTGGCTGCTCCTAAGTTGATCTTGTATCTTGCTTTCTCCCAAAATATCCAAAAAATCCAGTCTCTCCTGGTGCCTCCAGGAAACATCATGGCCAGTCCCAGTACGGGAGTCAGCTGCATTTTCTGCCATTATTGGACAGGGTAGGATAATGGATGAATATAAAGTGTGTATATATATATATATATATATATAAGATATTCTCTAAATGAGCTTTTCTGGTGAAATTGTGCTCAAACAGGAGATCTCCCAGAGTTTCCCCCCCCACCCCCCCAATTCCATTTTAAAATACAACCCAGATAAACTGGAATAAACCCCTAGGCATGAAATCAGCATCATGTAAAGCTGGCATTGCACTATGAACCTGCCAAAGCGAGGAAGGACTTTGAACGGAGGGAGAAGAGGATAAAATACCTCCCTGCAACAAAAGGAGCCAGATCTGATCCCCATGTGTCTACTCAGAAGTAAGTCCCATTGTGTTCAATGGGGCTTACTCCCAAGTCAGTGTGATGAGGGTTGTGAATTTACAGCAAAATTGTATTTCTACTCAGAAGTAAGTCCTGGCTTTCCTGTGGGCTGTGAGGAAACAGACAAGGAGAAACCCCCCTCTTTTGCACACATAGCAGGGAGGGAGGGAAGGAGACACTCCCGCAACTCAACTGTGTCTGCCTTAAAAGGAGCCCTGGGAAACAGCAGCAGGACCTTCCTTCCCTCACCCCTCGCCTCCTGTATAATCCAATTCATATTGATTTGTATCAATCCCACCAAAGACGCAGGAAGCGCAACAATGCCGGATAAACAACAGAATTTCCCTTAATGTAGAAAAGCTCATCATGTTATTTCCTGTTTTTTATTCCACATTTGTAATGATTTGACACAAGGTGTAGCTCTGGCCTAAGTCTGGATCCAACATACAGAGGTGCAATAGATCATTTTAGATTCTCCTCTTAAGGGTCTTAAGGGAGCCTCTCTCTTTAGATGGTAAAGTGCATTGCTTCACAATGTAGTAAGCCAGACCAGCTGCTTTTGGGGGCCCTCTTGCTCCTTCTGCTGAGTAGGACCCTGGGCTGCTGCCTCAAAGCCCTACCCTGACAGCACCACTTTCTCTCTCTCTCTCTCTCTTTCTCTTTCTCTCTTTATCATATAGTTATATAGATAGATTTAGAACTAGTGTGTATCTGAATTAAATATTGCAGTCCTCCTTACTACTGAGTAAACATTTGTAGATTTACAGCTGTAATACATATCTGTGAGTGACCATGTATTATTATTATTATTATTATTATTATTTACATATACTGCCCCACAGCTGAAGCTCTCTGGCTGGTTTACAAAGATGTATAGTCCTTCCAGGTTATTTAATAGGGATGTGCAGTGGATCGGGTCAGATCCATGAGCCGGGCCCGATCCAGGTGAAATCGGATGAAACGATCCGATCCCGACCATTTGGACCGTCCAATCTGATCCGATCTGATCCGAATGGACCCGATCTGGATCGGAAAAAATCGGAGGATCGGACCTCCTCCCCCCACTCGTGCTCCTTACCTGCTGCCTCCTCGCTGCCATCTGCTGCCACCCACTGCCTCCGTACTACTTTGAAACAGGCCTTGCAGCCTGTTCCACAATAGAGCGATGGCATGCCAGGTGACATCATCACTCGGCGCGCCCTCGCTCTACTGTGGAACAAGCCGCAAGGCTTGTTTCTCAGTAGTACTGAAGCAGCTGGTGGCAGTCAATGGCAGCGAGGAGACAGCAGGTAAGGAACACGAGTGGGGGGAGTGGTGGAGGGAGGTGGAGGTCCCCCATTACCTGCCGGAGTCCCACGCTGCCATCCGCTGCGGACGGCATTGCGGGACGCCTGCAGGTAAGGAGTGTGTGTGAGGGAGGGGGAGGGAGAGCGAAGTCCCCACTTACCTGCATGCTACTGAGAGGCAGGCCACGAAGCCTGTTTCTCAGCAGAAGGAACCAATGGGTGGCAGCGGACGGAAGCGGACGGCCCTGGCAGGTAAGGAGCATGAGTGGGGAGGAGGGACAGGGAGGGGGGGAGTAAGGTCCCCACTTGCCCGCCCCATGTTTTCTGCATATTATTATTATTATTATTATTTACACTTATATACTGCCCCATGGTCGAAACTCTCTGGGCAGTTTACAAAAATTAAAAGATTTAAAAGCTTTCTTTCCCCCAATGCAAGCCTATGGCAAAAACACCTAAAATGGCGTCCGATCCGGAAATCAGACGTCCGATTGTCATATTAGAATTGGATCTGATCCGATCCAAGGGACCTCTGATTTTGTCCTATCCGATCCAGGGCAAAATCTGAGGTCCCGATTCTGATTCTGATACTATTTTTCCTCCTGTGCACACCCCTATTATTTAATCCAGATGAATAAATAATAATAATCCCTCAAGGGGTTATCCCGCAAGGGGTTACTCAGGCACAGCACACCCATGGATCCTAGCCGACCACAACTAGCCAGGACTAACCACCCTGTTAGTGTGAAAGAATGGTTACAAAAACTAGGGGGGAAAGCCTTGAACGGGCAGCACCAAGGCCGAGAACACTGCATGAACCCAACAGTCGGACAAAATGAATAAGGAAAAGAATAACCACCTAGGCCAGATCTACACCAAGCAGGATACAACACTTTGAAAACTGTTTGAAAACTGTATATGGGTGTGTCATGGGCCCCAACAGTTGTCAAAACCGTTATAAACCATTTTAAAGCAGTAGTGTAGATCCTACCCTAAACTCCCCCAGATATGTTTTGCCCTTTCCACGGGCAAGGAGGGACACCTTAGGCAACGCTTAGCTTGGTCAGATGAAATGAGCTGTAACATTATGGGTTGTTTGCTATAAAAGCACACAACTCGAAACAATAGCATCAGGATGCCGAACAGAACTTCATAGACTATTTCTGGAAATCTACCCCCTCCTAATGGACATTGGAACAGAACAAAGACCAAGAAAAGAGAAATCACCACCACCATCGTCACCTAAATGGTAAGGAATTTAACTTGTTTAAAATGGGGGGGGGGGGGCGGCTCTTTTAAACCTAGGCTTTTGAAAGCTTCCCCACCCTACTCCCCACCTGGAAATAAAAGCGACAGGTGTGGAGGTGCCCGAGGTGGCTGCAGTTTCTGTTGGCCTAGGAGCGCGAGGCGGGATGGGCACAGGGGACAGCGGATGGAGCTGTCGCTGCGTGGGCTTGCCTCGTCCAGGAAGAGGCAGGCACCGCCTGGTTCTCAGGCGCAGGCTGAAGCCCGGGGCTGCGCATTGCCACGCGGGAGCTGAGCAGCATGGAGAAGGCAGCAGGCGCTCGCCCGGACCCCTCGCGCGCTCGCTACGAAAGCCTGGCCCTGGAGGCGGCGCTCAGCACCCTGCTGGCCGTGGCCCTGTACGCGGCGCTGAAGGTGAGCGTGGACAGCGTCCGCCACTGGCGGGCCAAGGTCTCGGTGCTGGTGGTGGGCGCCGGCCCCGTGGGACTGACGGCCGCGCTGGTCGCTGTCCGCTCGGGCAAGGTGCTGAAGCTGACGGTGCTGGACGAGCGCTCCCGCGCAGCGCTCCTGTGCCGCCCTCAGCAGATCGCGCTGGACCCGCGCAGCGTCCGCTTCCTGCTGGGGCTGGGGGTGGACTTCGACAACATGGAAGGCTGCTGGGACGAGGAGCACTTCTTCACCAAGATCGGCGTCTTCCAGGAACACCTGCTCAGCATCCTGGAGCAGCACAAGAAACACCTGGGCGTCCACATCTCTCTGGGTACCAAGGTGAGGCAGGGAGAGAGTTTAACCCCCGCATTTTGCCTTCCTCTTGAGTGTCCAGAGTCACAGTCCAAATATCTTTCGGTCTAGGGACCACAGTGAATAATCGCAGAGAAAGAAGTGCCTCTGGGCATGTGAAGATTGCCCTAGGAATTAAGGCAGTGCTGAACTTGCACCCCCTTTACCTTTCCTGATGGCCCTCTTCAGTGGATGCTGGTGGCTGTATGAGTCCATTCTTGGGCTCAGCCAGAGGTTAAAATCCAGCATCGGTCTTACTTAGAGTAGACTCGTTGAAATGAATAGGACAAGTGAGTCATGCTTAACTTAAGCTCCATTTATTTCAATGGGTGGACTCTGAGTGGCTTATGTTCGATTTTGCCCAGAAACTCTATTTGGGCTTGAATAGCACCTTTGGAGTTCTGGCTAGTTCTGACTGAAATCCAGAATGGATTCACAGCCCCGCTGAAATCAGAGCCACCAGCCACCACTGGCCTCCTTAGTACTTCAAAGAAGTTGATCAATTGCCTTCTATGAGCATAGACCATCAGTCCATCTGTCTCAGTATTGTCTACACTGAGAGCAATGACATCTGAGTAGCTTTCTAGGGTTTCAAACAGGAATTTGTAGCACTCAGCCATAGGGGGAGGGGGACTGATTTGGCTAATACTGAGAGAATCAGGAGATGGGGCTTGTGGAGCCCTCTAACCTTCCTGTCCCCCCCCCACACACACCATAATTTGAGCACAGAAGAAAGGGGAGAACCAGGTTCAATTCCATACTCGACCATAAATTTCACCAGATGCGGCCACTATCTCTCAGGCTGATCTACCAAACAGGACTGTTGAGTAGACACAATTGGAAGAGAGGGCAGCCTTGATCTCTTTGGAGGAAAGAACGTGGGATATAATGGAACAAACCAATAAATACTTAACACTGGATGCCTCTACAAGAGCGATTTAAAGCTCTTTCAAAGCGCATAACTGATTTTACCTCCACGTGAACGGAGTGCAAATCGGGGGTTGAGGTGCTTTTTCTGTCCGATTATGCGCGTTAAATAGCGGGTTTTAATTTACCACGGGAGTTAAAGCGCCTTATGACCATGTAAACAAGCGATTCTCTGCATTAAACACCTTTAAAGCACGTGTCATATAACCGGTACTGCGCTTCACCGCCTCCCGTGTATAGGGATTAGGCGTAAAAGCGATTGCAACAAGATGCGCATAATCGGACAACCAGGTGCCAAACTGAATTATTGTAGAGGGGGCCTGTAGGTCCAATAGATCCCAAGCTATCTTCTGCCCATCTCTGCCCTACGGATTTACCACGAGAGCGTTAGACTGTGGCTGTCCGGTGGAGGGTTTAAGCTGTGCCTTGAACAAATCTCTGTTTTAAAGTACAGAAATAACCCACACACTTCCTTTATTACACACTTCCTTTCTTCCTTTCAACCCATAATCAAATGTCATGCTGCCTTTAGATTCAAATAAGCACACTGTTTTGACTCCTGTCTAATGAGCTAACTGACTTTAGTTCAAAGGTACATCAGCTTAGATACCACGGTTTGTTTATTGTAGCGGTGCACTTCCCTGATTACTTTAGGCAATAATGAGTTACTATTGAAGCAATCCATAAATCTGGGTGGCTAAAGTAATTATCATTGTACATATTTAGCCAGGCAACCGACTCAATAAACTAAAACAAACAAAGTGTGATAGGGCTAGCATTCAACAGACTAAAGAAACCATAGCTGGATTCTAATTAAACTAGAAGAACCATGGAAGTCAATATCAGAAAGGCTTTCCCATTACTGTAATACAGAAAGTTGAAAGATTTGAGAAAATTGACTGGCTTAAGTTTAAATTGGCTATATCTTGTGGCTAAATTCAGTGTACTAATGCACAGGGTGATAGCTTCAAAAGGGGCATGATAGAGTTCTATGCAGCTAGCAGTGAATCAGGCTGGCATTCTACAAGTTTAGATCCATCTTCCTTCCTGAAAGGACATCCCAATATTCTTCCCCATGTGTGTTTTGACTTGTCCCATGCTGGAACACTAACCTTTTCATGCCTCAGCTGTTGACAGATATAAACATGTCACATTTTCAGACCTTAATAATACTTAATGCAACTTGGGTTACCTATTTTTCTGCGGTCCCGGGAACTTCCTGGGACCACGGAAGATGTGGCCGGCCGGCCCAGGTGCTTCTGCACTTCCGCGTGAGTAAACATGGCAGCACCAATGGGCACAGAGCCACACCGTGCGGCTCCATGCCCATCGGGGAGGGGGGCACCAGCCACCCGGGGGGGCAGAAAGGGGGGGGTGAGGCCTGATTGCGCATGGTTGGTTTTTTAACTACTTATGTTTTGCGGAGGAGTGCTCATGCGCTCTTCACGGATCCAAAACACACACAAAAAATGGCAGCCGCAATGTGCGACAGCCCAGGAGGAACCCAGGTCATCACATGTCTGATGTAAATTGCGAGCGCTGATCCCGGAAGCAGCTTATTCCGGGATTGCCTGCTCTCCACAGCTTACACCCCTATGGTGTAGAAAGGGCCTAGGAGAGAGGAGGAATGAAGAGGTGGAGGAGAAATAGCCAGGCTAGAGGCTGGGAAACAGCAAGGCAAAGAGGTAAAGGGGAGAGAAAGTGCAATGCTAGAGGCTTGCATGGAAAAGAAATAGAGAGGTAAGGAGGAGGGGGAGAAAAAAGTGAAGCTAGAGGCTGAGAGTTGGGAGAAACAGCAAGGTAAAGGGGGTGAGTGGGAACGAAAGAACAGGGCTAGGGACTAGGATGGGGAAGAAAGAAGAAGGCTAAGAACAGGGAAGGGAGAGAAATATGGAGGCCAGAGGTTGAGAGTAGAGTCTGGGTTCACACAACATGCTAACCCACCAAGGGTTATTGTGTTGTCTGAACACAGTGCATTTTCCACAAGGTGCCTTATTGTCCATGCAGTGTGGTGTATTTGTCTCCAACAAGCCACCTTGAGAATCCATGGCTCGCGGTTGGATTGTGTGAACCTACCCACAGCAAACGGGCAAGGTCTGTGTGGATGGAAGAAGATTGGGTGGGGGACAGAAAGCAACTCTTTCCTTTTCCTCTTGCCTGCTGAACAGCTGATTAGTGGCAGGTTCAGGAACAGGAAGGATAACCTGGTACCCTAACATTTTTCATGGTTTGTTTTAAATTTAAAATAGCATTTTGAAGGGCACATGGAGTGGAGAGCTTTGTGGGCACCATTGTAGGTACCAGTGGGTGGCATGGTGACTGCAGACACCACGTTGGGGAACCTTGACATCAAGAAGAAATATAAACCCAGATTACATGGCAGTTCTTTTAACATTTTACACTGTACCTCAATGCCTGGCCACTGAAAGTACCCCTAGGTTCCTCCAAAGCAGTCTTCCTTAAGCTGGTGACCTCCAGATCTGCCCAGCGAAAATTCCCACCACCCCCACACAGCTGTGGATTACGGACATTTTTAGTCCAACACATCTGGAGGGCATCAGATTGAGGAAGAGTGTTGTAAAGAGTCTATGGCCTCATCGTTGCAATCTTACATTTCCAATGTCAGAAGAGTCACAAATGTGCTTTAAAAATGGAATGCAGAAACTGGCACCAGAAAGAGGCCAAATATTCTCAACTCAGTCAAGAGAGCTCACCAAAGATGCCAAATCATGCATCTTGCTGAAACATCAAATGCCGTTTGATGTCACTATTCTCGCTCCAATTAGCCCAGTGCATCCTTCACATTCTGATCAGCTTTGTGGTGGAGAAGTCTGAAAACATCAGGCCTGTTTCCTTCTTGCAGATTCTTTTCTTCCTTCTGCTAGTCCATTTGCAGAGTAGAACCATATTTTCAAAGCCAGGGGGATGGGATTGAATCCTAATGGGGCGATTCTAAATCTAGTATTCACAAGACAACCTCCCTCCTTCTTTCCATGTCTTTATTAGTTTTCAGATGATTTCCTAAAGAAGAATTTAGCCTCCAATTGGCCAAAGATCATTGTCTTAGCGGACGGATCCTGTGGGGAATCAAGCGCAGTTCTTGGAATCAGCCCAGAGTACACGGTGGAATCTTGCAATGCTTATGGAGCCAATGCGGTCATTGAGAGACCAGATCAAAGACAGGTGATGATGATGATGATGATGATGATGATGATGATGATTTATTGCATTTATATACCGTCCCATAGCCAAAGCTCTCTGGGCAGTTTACAAAAATTAAAAACACTGAACATTAAAAAACCGATATACAAAATTTAAAAAGCATAAAAAGCATAAAAACAGATTATTAATACAATTTCCATTTAAAACAACTATTCTGGATCAAACAACAAAACTCTCAACATATGCTGTTAAATGCCTGGGAGAAGAGAAAAGTTTTGACCTGGCGCCAAAAAGATAACAATGTTGGCGTCAGGTGAACCTTGTTGGGGAGATCATTCCATAAATTGTAGTGGGGGGCACCACTGAAAAGGCCTTCTCCCTTGTTGCCATCCTCCGAGCTTCCCTCAGAGTAGGCACCCGGAGTAGGACCTTAGATGTTGATTGTAGTGTATGGGTAAGTTTGTGTTGGGAGAGGCGTTCTGTAAGGTATTGTGGTTCCAAGCCATGTAAGGCTTTATAGGGATAGGGTTAGTGGATAATTATTTTTGTTGCAGGTCCCACTTGTTCCCTTTAATAGCAATCTTGGGTGTGGCCTACTGAAGCTTTCCAGGAGATGTGTGCTCATGCTTGTGAGTGGCAGCAGGATTGGGGCCAAGTCAGGGTCATTGAGAAACAAGAAGGAGGTATCAGCATGCTCAGGTGAATCGGACATATGCAGAAATACAAAAGTTGTTTGAAAAAATAAACCTCCCCCAAAAACCTAATGAAAATGCTCAGTGGCCTACCAAACATTTCCAGGAGATGTATGCTCATGCCTGTGATCGAAGTTACGAACAGGGAGCGCTTGCACCTTTTTCAAGCAAAAATGAAATTCTCATATATCCTGAGGAGAGAATACATTGCAACGTTGTGATGCTGTTCCAATTTATGACAGCTATATGGGCTCTCTGTGCTAGAGGTACTATATCTTTGAGTATACCACCTGCTGGGGGCAAACAACAGTCAATGGCAAATACATCATGGCCCATTTGCAGGCTTTCAAGCCACTTTTGAAAACAGAAAGCTGGACTTGATGGAGATTTCTTCTTCTCTTCAATTCACTAAAGTTGTAAGCTGTGGACTGAAGCTGTTACAATACAGATATTTTAACTGATGTTTGCACAGGTATCATCAGCACAAGTTGCATGGCTTCGGGGAGAAAGGAAGAGAGATGCTGAAGACACAGTGGAATTAGGAGAATATATATTTTGAGTCTTTGCAAACAAATTTAAACTAGGAAATTTTGCTTGAAAAGTTCCCCTGTTCCCCAATCTCCAAAATGCATCATGCATGTAGCGCTGAGGCCAGCAATTGAATATGGCACAAGGGCCGGCCCTACTATGAGGAAAGGTAGGGTGAAGCAGTCGGCTCAGGCAGCAAATGCTGGGTGTCATAAAAGGACAGCAAATTGTTATTTTCATTGTTGTTATTGGATTTCTACAGGAAGGGGAGAGGTGCTTATGGCATTTTCTGTCACATGCCCCAAAATAATTCAGCTAACTTTGGGTGCTGTGTACTTTGACTTGGGTGGGCGAGGAGCATCATTTGCTGCTCTGCCTCAGGTAGCAAAGTCTCTTGGGCCAGCCCTGTATGGGACCATCTGATATGCAAAGCAAGTGCTTTTCCATTGAGCTGTGAGAAGAGGATATGTCCAATGGAGAAGAGGCAAGAATCTGCCCTCTTGATCTGAACAGCACCCAACAATCCTATTGAGATAGGATTTAATCACATTCAGTTCCTATGATACTGTCAGCTGTGGCATCGATTCCGGTCTCTGCATACACGCCTTTCTTATTAAAATACAAGAACTTCTGCAATGCATTGAGCCAAGAAATGTTAGGGCATGTGTTTTTAAAAATAATGTGGAAAGACTCTCAGATTTGTTCTGAAATTTATATGTTTGCTTTCCTGGAGCAATTCCAGTCTGATTGTGTTTAGCATTTCTATTTAGCAACCTGTTGAAAAGTAGGGTAACCATATGGAAAGGAGGATAGGCCTCCTGTATCTTTAACAGTTGTATAGAAAAGGGAATTTTGTCAGGTGTTATTTCTATGCACGCAGAACCTGGTGAAATTCCCTCTCCATCACAACAGTTAAAGCTGCAGGAGCCTTGCCCTTTTTAATTTGGTCAAGAGGGTAGGGCTCTTGCAGCTGTAACTGTTGTGATGAAGAGGGAATTTCACCAGGTGCTGCATGCATAGAAATGACACCTGATGAAATTCCCTTTTCTATACACCTGTTAAAGATACAGGAGCCCTGTCCTCCTTTCTATATGGTCACCCTATTCATAAGTGTAGTAGGATGTTTAATGCCTGAAGTTGTTAACACTGACATGGGGGGTTATTTGAACTACGTAACCCATCCCCCCCTTGAAGCTCTGGTCCTTCACTGTGCTGTCTTTATATTTTGTGCAGAAATCTGTAGAAAATGAACTGTATTGAGTGAACGTATTATGGGAAGGCCAAAGTAAAATAATATGGTTTTAGGGCCTTTTTAAAAGCCTGCATTGATGCAGCTGAGAGGGGACACACACACTCCGAAGGGAATTTATTCCAGGAATGTGGGGCTGCTGCGGAAAAGGCTTTCTTTAGAAAAGTGCTCCAAACGTGTGTACATCCATTTTTGTTGATTTTTAAGATTGTACCATTTTTGATTACATGTTTTATTATCGTACGCTGATGCTGTTCTGAAAGGCAGCCAGGAGATATTTTTAATACATACAAGCATACATATGTACATACATACAGAGGCAATCTTAACACTTGAGCTGGTGGCCCATAGGTTTCACTTGCAACAACTTTGGCACCATGGCAGGCATTTTTAAACCTTACAAATTACTAAAGCAGATGCAACTGTTCATTTGGGACTACAGGCTCAGAGGAATAGATCATTCCTTGAATGAATGGCTCCAGCATAATACATACGTTATACACACACCACTGACTCTATGTTTTGTCAACACAAGAGAATTCAAAATAGCTCTTTTTCCACTTTGTAGCTTAAACGGGCGTGCCGATGACTTCTGTTCCTCTCCCCTCCTTTTTATATATCATAGGTACCAACTCCAGAGATCCGCGCTCATAGCCTGTACTTTGATCTTTCTGCTTATGGCATGGACATGTCTGTGATGGGAATGGAATCTCCGAAACCTGGATTCCATCTGAAAATCTATGGGACGTTCCGCAACCGTTACCTGGCTTTGGCGTGCCCAGCTTCTGAATCCAAAATTGTGAGGTTCTTACGCCACACACTCAATTCTGCAGTGAGTATCTGGAGCTACTCTTTTGCTAAGTGTCAGAGAACTCAAAGAGACAGGGCTTTTTTTTTTTTAGTTGCAATTAACTTTGTAAGCCATTTCAGGATTCAGCAGTTATTAGTTAAAACTAGGTGGCTGTATGAAAAGGAAAACAGGGCTCTTGTAGCTTTAACAGTTGTATTGAAAAGGGAATACCAGCAGGTGTCACTTGTATGAATGCAGCACCTGGTGAAATTCCCTCTTCGTCACAACAGTTAAAGCTGCAGGAGCCCTTTCCTCTTTTGTATCTCATCAAGAGGGCAAGGCTCCTGCAGCTTTAACTGTTGTGATGAAGAGAGAATTTCACCAGGTTCTGCATTCATATAAATGACACCTGCTGAAATTCCCTTTTCAATACAACTGTTAAAGCTACAGGAGCCCTGTCCTCCTTTCCATATAGACACCCTAGTTAAAACTATCATTGGTTAATCTAACCATCAGAAGAAGAAAAAAAATACCTGCCTGGTGGTCAATTTTGTGTCATGCCTAAAGAATTCTTTTGTGCACATGAGCATATTATCTGTGGGTACGATTGATGCATACTGCAGATAAATGGGTGAGTCATCTTGAAAAACAGGCCTGCACTTCATTGCTAGCCCACTAGTTCAGTCTAATGTCCACTTGGTTACCTGGTTACCATTTAAGAAGTAGTTATGATCTCCTCCTCCAAAAAAAACCCCTTAAAGTGAGGTAGTCTTCCAAAGA
The DNA here is from genome assembly GCA_029215795.1 of Anniella stebbinsi. Classification (NCBI taxonomy): domain Eukaryota; kingdom Metazoa; phylum Chordata; class Lepidosauria; order Squamata; family Anniellidae; genus Anniella; species Anniella stebbinsi. The sequence continues at coordinate 24,007,823 of JARDYH010000007.1, forward strand.
AAACTAAACCAAGTGACAAATCCCCTCTTCTGAAGCTAGTGTCTGTCCCATCCTGAAAGAGAAAATCATGCATGTGAGATTTTTTACACCCTGCCCCCCACTGGGAAAAAATGATTTGGATATGATTTCCCCCCACTCCCATTTCTGGACCTTCACATTTCTGGTTGTGCCCTCTGATCACCAGGCTCCATCCTAGGACCATTTTACTTGTCTTTCAAGAGTGAGCAACCTTGTGACATCACCAGGTCTTGACTTGTGGCATCATTAAGCCTCACCTTGAGACATCCCCCCACATCCCCTTATAAGTCCCAATCTAGACAACGTTGATGGCCAATGGTGTGATGATTGTTGCATCCATGCTGGCGTTTCTATTCTGTTTAGCACTGAATGAGGATCTTGGACTTTCAGCATGTTTCTGAACTACCTTCAGGTAGAGTTCTCAGATGCATTACAGGCCAAATCAAAGGCCAAATCAACGAGACCAGCATTTTTAATGTCCACTATATTTTTATTTCCAAAGGTAATTTATTAATTGATATTCCCAGGGCAAATGCAAATGTGCTTTTTGTGACACATCTAATTTCACAAGAACAAACTCTAGAAAAGATCTCTCCACATTTCTCTAGGTTGATGTAGGGTTTTCCTTTATTTAGCCATATTCAAACTGACCTTTAGCTTACTGCTTGAGTTATAAAATATGGGGAAAGCAATAATTTAATCACTTATGAGTTCCTAGTCATCATTGTGACTGGATGGGACTTCCACTTTGCACTAAATGCTTGCTTTCAACATGCCAGGAAGCAAGGAAATGAATGTACCTTAATTCATTTTTTAAATAATTACTAGCAAAGCAAATTCAGTTGTTCAGGTCAATTAGTGGTTTTAATCATTGCTTTAGTATTCTTTGGCTTGGATCCACTTATAATCATACTTAGAATAGATCAACCAACATTACAGTATATCGTGAAATGATGGCCATGATCACAACTATATTGTGGCTGCTTGCATATTTATGGCATGTTTACTCGTGCTAGAAAATAATTAACAAGGATTGCCTACAAAGTCCTTGTATCATGAATTTTGTTCTGCTACGTTAACCAGTGAGAACAAACATTGTACATCAAGAACATAAGCACCTCAAGTACTATTTCTGCAACCAATCTCATTCATATATATATATATATATATATATATATATATAAATATATTGACATGACACTTGTACTGCAGGGAGTTTATATAGCAGCTGATTCTGCCATCTTAAAAAAAAAAAAGGCAAAATTCTGCCCCATAAACAGTGGACTCAAATGGCAGATGCTCTTGCATCAAGCTGCTGGCCCATCTGGACCCATGGGTGGGGGGTGAAAGCAATGGTTATACGGTTCTGCACTTGGCAGCGGTACAAGCACCAAGCAATAACACAACGCGCATTCCCACCATAGTCTACTATGGTGGATCTAGCATAAGCAAGCATATCTTCTTGGGAACTAACTGCTTTGGCCTTGCTTCTTGACTCAACAGCTTTGGAATGTAAGCTCGTTATTATTACTCCGTCTGGCTTGTTAGGCCGGCACAGATAAGGTGCAGGTGTGAGATGTCTCTGATCCATTTTCCCAGCAATTAGCAAGATGCAATACAGCAAACTAGCAGGCTGTGCTGTGGGAAGCCGAGGCAGCCATTTCCCAGAAGCCTCTGGGCAACTATGGATCACAGGATTCTGGGTCTACACAATATCAATAAAAGAGCTTAGCTGGAATCCATTAGGCACATCCAAGTGATGGGGCTTGGTTAGTTGGCTTTCTCCTCAGAATAAACGAACCCCATACTGTGTGTCACAAGCTGCTTTGAAACTCCTCTCAACTTCACAATCCATTTCCCCGACCACGTGTGGAAGTTGCCATTTGCAATGCACACACACCTTGGGCATGAAGAACAGGAAGAAGCATTACTCAGTGGTAGAGGACATGGTTTGCAGGTTCAATCCGCAGCATCTCCAGGTAGGGTTGGAAAAATGCAGGCCTGAAACACTGGAGAAACACTGCTGCCAGTCAGTGTTGACAATACCAGGCTAGATGGACCAAGGGTCTGACTCAGTATAAGGCAGCTTCCTATGTTCCTAACTTTGGATAGAGTGTTTATTGTGAACCCAACCATTCAAATTGCAGTACAGTCACAAAACGAATTGAAACCTGTTTACTCTCTGGGCATGCTGGAGCAAAAATATCTTCACCGTTTTTCTAACAGCCTTCAAATGGACTATCATCCCTACCAGTCTAATGGTGCAGTGCTTGTTCATTGTGTGAGATTCCTCTACCCTCTGCACCAGTGCAGGCATAAGAACAATGCAAGAACCCTGTTAGATCAAGCCGAAAGCCTATCTAGTTCAGCATTCAGTTTCCCAGAGTGGCCAACCAGTTTTCACAGGAAGTCCACAAGCAACTGGTATTCAGAGGCATGCTGCCACTGGTCCTGGAAGTAACATATAGCTATCATGGACTGGGGAGACATTTTTCTCCTGCACTCATAATACTGGAACCTGGGTCATCCCATGAAGCTGATTGGTGGGAGATCCAGGATAGATAAAGGAAGTACTTCTTCACACAGCACATAGTTAGACTATGGAATTCGCTACCAGAAGATGTGGTGATAGTCACCCATTTGGATGGCTTTAAAAGGGGGTTGGATACATTCCTGGAGAAGGTTATCAATTGCTAATAATCCTGATGGCTCTGTGCTACTTCTGGGATCATAGCCTATATACACCAGTAGGTGGGGAACATGGGTGGGAAGGTACTGTTGCACCCATGCTCTCCTTGTGGTTCCTGACTGACAGCTGGTTGGCCACTGTGTGAACAGAGAGCTGGACTAGGTGGAAGTTTGGTCTGATCCAACATGGTTCTTCTTATGATCTTCACTTGTTTCCCACAGTGTCCAACCAGATGCTTCCAGGAAGCTGCCAAGCAGGACATGAAAGCAGTAGCCTTCTCTCCTATACACCACCAATTAGTAAACTGTGGCATCTTTTAGCCTCACCAGTTTGCCTTCAGGGAAGTGGGTGTTTTGTGGCTGGCCAGGCCCACCATGGCAGCCATTTTATGAATGGGCAAGCCCTCCCATGGCAGCCATTTTGTGAAAGCACCCACAACACTCTCAACATTCCATATGTTCCCACCGACCCAAAGGTTGGGGACCTCTGATCTGAGCCAGCTGCCTTCATCATATTTTGTGTCAGTGAATTCCGTAAATCATGAATTTTGTGAAGTTGAGCTTCCTCCTGTCTTCCCTGTGTCAATTGTCAATCAGTTTCATTGTGCCATGGCCAACTCCAATGCACCACCATCTGTTCCTATGTGCAGTCATTTTGACAGCGTTTCTGTATGATTGGAATGCTCACGACTTTGAACAGTGTTCCTGTTGCCCCCCAGATAATGAAAAACATATTCCACCAGTCTTTTAATGCCTACAAGATGGATATTGAGCCCAGAGTAAATGAGCTGACTCTGCATCACATCCAGTGCAGTCACCGACTCTTTGAAATCATGTTGTCCCACCGCCGAGTCACGGCAGCTTTCATCGAGGGGGAGAATGTTGTCGTCACCGTAGAAGGAGAAGCAGCCAGAGTGCTGAATTTTGACACCGGTCAGTATTTCTAGGGGCCTGTTCAGCCAACATGCTAAGCCATGGTTAGGGCACTAACCCCTTTGCAGTAAACGGTTAATGAGCATGTTTAAACTGTGGTTATGTAGCCGCCATGGTTAGGAAAGGTTCACACGACATCTTAAGTCATGTTTCACAGGACATGCTTAACCCATAATACTTAGCTCAAAATGCTTAACCACTGTGGCTTAGGGTCTATTTAAAATAGTTCATTCTTTCAATAATAGAAAATAGAAGTGAACAGGGAAGGGCGAAAGAGAAACATACATGTGTAAGTTGATGGCGATGTATATTTATTACTTGAATTTGAAACCTACCCTTTCTGGAGAATCAGGGGAAGCAAGAATACACTTTTAATGAGACCAGGCTCCAATGTGTAGAAACAATGGCTGAATTCGGACGACACAATAAACAACTGGGGAGGGGGAAACAATCGTCAGTTGTATTGATTATCGTGTCGTCCGAATGCTGTCATAGTCAACTCAGCGCTGATCCTAATCCACACCACAGTTGATTATTTATTACCATGTTGTGTGGGGAGTACCCCCTAGATGAACAACTGTAAAGTTGATTATTACCCCATCATTGACTATCGTGTTGTCCGAATTCAGCAAATGAGTTGGTCAGAGATGAAGACACCCCTGAGGGATTATCTGGCGTGATCTGAAATACAACGGGAGATGCCCCCACACCCTTCCTAAATGTAACCTCATTTTATTTTAACTTTAGCATTATAAAAGAACAACAAAGACCCGCATCAAAATGTTGCATTGTGGAATGCTCCCCCAATCTAGTTTTCTGTTTCTCCACCCCCAATAGTCAGTGGCCATCAAACATTCTCAATCTTCAGTGAGCTGTTTTTGGATTCCCTCCCCACATTCTTAGGGTCAGTTTTCTGAAGATGCTTTGTTCTCCTGAAAACTGGTGCCTCCTCCTTGTGGGTGGATGTTGTCGCTTTGGCTACATAAGGATCCACGCTTAAAGAATGAGTTTGCTATTAGTATATATTATTGGGGGAGTTGTAAGGTAGATTCATGCTCAGAGAGCATAAAAGCACTTTCCTATCTCCTGTGGCTCCCTATCTTCACCCATGCTGGCCTTAAAGCCATCCAAGGCCATCACATGCTGGCAAAGGGAAAGAGACGGTGAAGGAGTTGAGGCAGAGCAGGGGCCCTCGCCGCCTCCCAAACTGTTTTTTTTTAAAGGAATTTGGAGCAACTACTTTAAACACCTTTTTACCCTTTTAGTGCTCTGTAGCTACTATGGGGCACCAAAAAGGTCAAAATTGAGGGTTGGGAAAGTATATACAATCAGTACAGACCAAAGTCTGTACCATCAGTACAGAATACCAAACTATGTACAATCAGTACAGAATACAGATCCAGTTACATAGGTTAACAGTGCTAGATCTCCCAACATATGTACTAAGCACCATCTTTGGATCAGAACACTCCTATCAGACACTTTGGGTTTTTTAAGCTGGTTGAAATAAATAATAGATGTATGGCTTTTTCCCCTCAACTAGGGCAGGATCTACACTACTGCTTTAAAATGCTTTAAAATGGTTTATAACAGTAGTAACAACTGTTGGGGCCCAGGATACACTCCATATACAGTTTTCAAAACGTTTCCAAAGTGTTGTATCCTGCTTGGTGTAGACCTGGCCTAGTAGGTCACATAATATAGTCAATAGGCTTTATAACTCAATCATTCTTTGATTGACTGTTTGTATAATAAAGAACAGTTGGAAGCCAAACACATCAGCAATTTTACTTCATATATTGACTGGAGTTTAGTTAGTTCCGAAAAATAACAGTTATCTTTTTCTTGATACTTACCCCTCTGGCAGGCTGTGGAGTTAATCTTGGGATGAGAGGCTTGGAGTCCACAGAAGAATTAATCTATAAAGTGGCCACGGCTGTGAATCAGCAGGATATCTTTGAGGCGCTGGCCACTAAAATCCGGCATTCAAAGCAAGTGGCTGAAGATTTCAAGCAGAATGGATTGTTTTCTACCATGTTTGAATGATCAGATGGGTCAAAAAAGCTACAGAGAACATTGAGGGTTCTGTACCATAGTGCACATAAACAAAATGGAATATAGCTTTTCCATTTAAGGAAAAGGATAAAAAACAAAACCAAGTGAATCAAATGGGATCACTAACTTTCGCTATAATTAATATTTAAATGGACTCAGGGGCAAATAACAAATAAAAGGCAGCCAACCCATTTGTTCAAATGCAGATCTACCCCAATCACATCTGAAGTCATGCAACTAAATGGGACTTCATTTAAAAACAGTTCAGAAATTGACTTTGGTCCAGAATGCGGCTGCTAAGTTATTGTCTAGTGGTAAGGTCTCAAATCGATGAGCGGATGAGCGCTTTATCGCACACTTGCAACTGTCCACTCATGGATCTTCATAGACAATTTTGATTATGTCGTGTCCCTCCTGCGCGTATCCTGCTGGTCTCCTGCTCCTTCTGCCATTTTGTCATTGTAAAATAATCCTCAAAAAACGCGACTCTTCTGAGCAGTAGCGACATTTGTGGCTCTTTCCTGCTGTGTGCGGGAGAGGTTTTGCTATAAAACGTACACTAGAGAGCACTGTCCCACTACACTGAATGGGCCATGAGGTCGCTGCTTTCTTCCCCTTTCTCCCACATGTGATTCTTCTCATCCCTATTGCGGAAGAGAAGCAGGAAGCAAGAGCAAGATAAGGAAACACGATTTCCCCCCATCTGAAAGAGTGCTATTTCCCAGGACCAGCAATTTATTCCACAGTGCCTTGTATTTCCATTGGGACTAACAGAAGTGTTTCCCCCCCCCCCTCAACTTAATGGCCAGGTGGATGATGATTTTCAAGGGGGATTGCAGCTGGGGAAGGAAGAGATTACTCTCTCGTCCCCACATACAACATATCCCCCCCACACAAAATCTTCACTTGCATAGCAATTAAGGTTGGAGGGGGAAATGTTTTCCTTTGATTTGGGATATTTGGGAATAATTTATTTTATTTGAGATCATTTGGATAAGAAAATAATTACTAGCTTTGCTTCCTGGGAAACTCAAATAAAACTTCCTAATTATTTCTAATTTGCATACATAGATATAAATTAGCATCTGCAGATTTTATGCAGATTTGTGGCCTATGGGGCTGGGCCCTGGATTTTCAAAGTGCCTAACGACACATTTGCTGACAATCAGAGCAAATAAAGATGCAAAACCTATGCATGTTTACAAAGAAAATAAAGCACTACAATTCCCAGCATGCCCCAGCCAGCCATGTTGGATGGGGCATGCTGGGAGTTGTAGGACTTTTTCTGCCTAAACATGGATAGGACTGCACTCTAATTCTGACTTTATTTTAGCTCTGCTGCTTACTTTACCCATTTGATTCTGAGCTCAATTTAAAAGGCTGTTATAGCCTTTGAACCCTAAACAGCCATCTGCCGTATGAACCTGCCTAAGTTTGAAAATCAACATCAGAGACACTGATGAGAAATTGGATGAACAAGTACAAGAGACTGTGCCTTTTAAGAATCCAAGGCCGGACAATACCATTGTTAGGGTCAATGCAAAGTGCACAAAATTGTGGACAAGCTTTCAAGACCTCCAGATCTCTATCTGACAAGATGGTACAAAAAGCAGTTTGACAGGGAGTGGGGAAGAGGAGAGGAAAAATGCTAATGCTGAAATAATGAATTCAATGGTCAGAGTCTTAAGATAGAATGGAAGAGGAGGAGGGATGGACTGAAATAGATTAGGGCACAATCCTATGCATGTTGAGACAGAAAAAAGTCCTGCAACTCTCAGCATTCCCCAGACAGCCAGGCATAGGATGGCGCCTTTAGTCTCTACTAGATGCTAAGAGCCATCCTAGATCAAGCCAAGGGTCCATCTAGTCCAGCATTCTGTTCACACATTGGCCAACCAGCTGCCCATGAGAAACCTACAAGCACCCACCAACCCATATTCCCCATCATATGATGGCTGATTTCCCCATTTTTTAAAACTGGATTTTATATTTTCATTTGTGCATTTGTCTGTCTCAATAGTCCTAGATAACCTGAAGCCTGCACAGCACCTACTCCATTAAAGGCTACCTGGCCTTTTAAGGCTCTGACCAAGAAGTCTTCATGACTTCAACATCAACACAACCCCTCCCCCATTTCCTTTGCCTCCTTTTTGTAATATCTTGCCAGATGAAGAGATCTGGAGACCTTGAAAGCTTTCCCACAATTGTGTGTTGTTGAGGTTGTTCCTATTAAGTGACCATGGGACTGGGGATTTTTCTTCTGGACCAACATAGCTCAGTTCGGGGGCATTGTCCTAGGCTGACCATATGAAAAGGAGGACAGGGCTCCTGTAACTTTAACAGTTGTAGAGAAAAGGGAATTTCAGCCAGTGTCATTTGTATGCAATTAGTTCCTGGTAAAATTCCCTCTTCATCACAATAGTTAAAGGTGCAGGCACTATACTAGAGTGACCATATACAAAAGAAGGCAGGGCCCCTGCAACTTTAACTGTTGTGATGAAGAGGGAATTTCACCAGGAACTAATTGCATACAAATGACACCGGCTGAAATTCCCTTTTCTCTACAACTGTTAAAGTTACATGAGCCCTGTCCTCCTTTTCATATGGTCAGCCTACATTGTCCTAACTGCTGCAACCATAAATTGAGAAGGATTTGTATTAAAGACATAATCCCACACACCAATCAAACACCATATTTAAAAACATATGGATTCAGCAATTTGCATCCAAGGAAATTTAAATAAATTCCGCCCCACACAAGACACAATTCATTCTTACACAACATGTATGGGGACTCAGACTCACAAGCATCCCCCCTTTCCTTCACACACATATGCAATTGTTTTCTCCAGTGCCAACCCAGTTCAGAGGAGGAAATTATTTTAAATTGAATTTCCACAGGCTGAGAAATGCCCCTCCCCACCTACGAAAAGGGATGTGTGCCTTAAAGCAGCCTATCTGTAAAATGGAAAGATATGAGGCAACCCATAAAGAATTTTCAGTGGAATCCTACTTAGAAAAAAAGCCTCATGAAGTTCAGGACCAGACCCTTTGACTTTCAGATAAACTGCAATGCTAGTAGTAGTTACGCATGTATATCCCATGCTATTGTCAACTCTGCCATCTGGTGCTATATTCAGTTATGACACTTACGGTCCAATATTTTCAGGATAGCTTCCATGACTGTTGGGACAACCTCACATTAAGGTGAACATGTTCATTGATCCTCTCAGTCCACACAGCAATTCATGCTTATTAAGACTTCCGCAGAACCCATTCAAGTTCTGACACTTGCCTTTATTTATTTATACGTTCATTACATTTCTGTACCACCCAATAGCCGAAGCTCTCTTGGCGGCACACAAAAATTAACTATATACCAACATCTATCAGTAAATGGTAGATATATAGCTGCTTTTCTCAACCTTGGGTCCTCACATATTGTAGTACTACAACATCCATCACCTCTAACCGTTGGCTCTATTTGCTGGGGATAATGGGAACTGTATTCCAACATCAGGGGACCCAAGGTTGGGAAAGGCTGTTATGCAGTAGTCATTCAGTATTTCTATCTGACTTTAGGATGCGCAAATCCCCTCATGAACATTTTCTTCTCGCAAGTCTTAAACTAGCGGCTTGAGGTGGATGGGGTGAGATTTCATTGGAACTGAGGCACAGGGCAAAAGGGTTAAAATTATCTTCCCACCTCTGTTTCATTCCCCATCTGATTTGGGGCACCTCCAGCTGCTATTTCAAACACACACACACACACACACACACACACATATATATATATATATATATTCAATCATTACATTTTAATGTAACTGTAAACATTGCTGTCTTAGTCTGAAGACAGCAATGTTTACCCAGAGTGCCTAGATGTATTTAAACAAGAAAGAGAGCTTATTATTGCAGCTTTGATTTTATAGATTTTAATTCTGTATTTTGATCCTTTTTCTTTTTATTGTTCACCTCTCAGGAATCTTATTGGATATAGAGCTGAACATAAATCTTGTAAAATAGATTTTATGGAAGGCTGCGTCCATAGGATGGGGGAAGGTTGGTCACTCCCTTTGTGGATATTTCTTGATTTGTTATTACATTTACATCCTGCCTTTTTTCCTCTTGCAAGAAACCAGAGGCAGCTTACACAGCCCTCCTCTTCCTCCTCCTCTCCATTTTCTCCTCACAACCACCGTGGGAAGTAGTAAGTTAGACAGAGGCCTCCTCCACACGAGACGTTTAATGAGCCTTGAAGGCTCATTAAAAAATTTACCTCCACAAGCACGGAGCGCAAAACGGGCGTACAGGCGCGTTATCTCCCCGATAATGTGCATTTTCAAACGCGCGTTAAATAGCGACTTTTATTTTGCTCCGGCCGTTAAAGCGCATTTTCGCGGTGTGAACAAGCGATTACGCGCATTAACTGCTTGTAAAGCGCTTTTTGGACATGAATTAATGCGCTTCGCCGCCTCTCGCTGCCTCCGGTGCAGAGGGATTCGGAGTAAAAGCGCCTCCGCGATAATGCGCATAATCGCGGAACCGGGCGCAAAAGCGCATCCTTGTGGAGGGGGCCAGAGACTGTCCCAAAGTCACCCAGTCAGCTTCACGGAGGGGGATCTTGTAAGCTGCTGGGTTCCTTGGAGGAAAAAGGTGGGATATAAATGTAATAAATAAATAAATAAACCCTGGGGACTCGGATCTGGATTTCCCAAGTCCCAGTCCAACAGTATAACCATTACAACACACTTGCTCTTCCGGACCTCTTCTCTGAATGCACAACTGTCACGATAGATGAAAAAGTAAGTTCCTTGCCCTTTTATTTAGAAGGAGATAAGGAGCTAAAGACATAAGAACACTGGTGGACTAAACAGAAGATCCATCTAGCCCAACATTTTCAGGAAACGCACAAGTGATAGTGTTCAAGTGCAATAGTGATAAACGGCTGTTTTCCCTCAGCATCCCGCCACAAACATACACACAGACAGGTATTCAAGAGTTTCCATTTATTGTTACTACACCTGATCATTCTAATCCCTTTTGTAATGCAATCTAAGGCCATCTTGTGGCAAGGAGTTCCATTAATTCGCCTGGAAGTCTAAATACGCATGCTATCCTGCCAGTCCTTGCAACCCAGCGGGCAAAAAAACCCGACATCAAACCCCACTTAGCGAAGCAGACCTATGTAAACAAACGGAACTTAAGCGAATCATGCCTCACAGAAGTCCCATTCATTTTAATGGGTTTATGCTAAGTAGGATTTGTGTCCAGAGTCTTTGCTTGCTGGGAGGAGAGAATCACCAAAGCAAGATATCCAACTCATGTGTGTGTGCGCGGCTGTGTGTGCGTGCGCGTGTGGTTGTGTGTGCAGTTGTGTGTGGTTGCGTGTGCGTGTGTGCGCGTGTGGTTGTGTGTTTGCAACAGCCACCAGAAAGAAGCAGCTCGTGTACCCAGCTGGACCAAGCCGGCACGTGCGCTTCCCTTCCGCAGGACTACATTTCCCTGCGGGCGCTGGGCTCTCCGCGCCCTGGGATTGGCTGGGGCGCACCGGAAGGGGCGGGTTCCCAGAAAGCTGTGGGAAGGAAGGCGGCGCCCGTGCGAGGGGGCGGAGCGCAGGGCTTACGGGAGCGCAGGTGCTGCTCTGCGGGGCGCGTCGGCGAGCGGAGCGACCTCCCGACCCACAGGTTATTTATGGCGGCGCTGAAGTACGCGGGGCTGGACGACACGGACAGCGAGGAGGAGCTGCCGCCTGGCTGGGAGGAGAGAACCACCAAGGATGGCTGGGTCTATTACGCCAAGTAAGCCCAAGCCCGGGGGAGAGGGGGGGAGTCGCGCCCACTGGGAGGCAGAGTGTTGTTTTTTGGGGGGAGGCATGCTGGTGGGGCACAGGAAGCTCCCTCTCAGCGGTGTATGTGGGTTGCACCTCCCTCCCACCCCCCGAGCCTTATGGAAGTTGGAGGGAGCTATGGGGTGGGGGTGCAGGAAGTTCCCCTACCTGGTGGTTTGTGAAGGTGGCTGCCTAACGTTGCTCCGACTTATGGGGGTGCAGAAAGTTCCCCCTTGGTGTATGTGGGTTGCACCCCCCAGGGCCTTTGGGGGTTGGAGGGAGGTATGGGGGTGCAGAAAGTTCCCCCTTGGTGTATGTGGGTTGCACCCCCCAGGGCCTTTGGGGGTGGAGGGAGGTATGCGGGTGCAGAAAGTTCCCCCTTGGTGTATGTGGGTTGCACCCCCCAGGGCCTTTGGGGGTTGGAGGGAGGTATGGGGGTGCAGAAAGTTCCCCCTTGGTGTATGTGGGTTGCACCCCCCAGGGCCTTTGGGGATTGGAGGGAGGTATGGGGGTGCAGAAAGTTCCCCCTTGGTGTATGTGGGTTGCACCCCCCAGGGCCTTTGGGGATTGGAGGGAGGTATGGGGGTGCAGAAAGTTCCCCCTTGGTGTATGTGGGTTGCACCCCCCAGGGCCTTTGGGGGTTGGAGGGAGGCATGGGGGTGCAGAAAGTTCCCCCTTGGTGTATGTAGGTTGCACCCCCCAGAGCCTTTGGGGGTTGGATGGAGCTGTGGGGGTGCAGAAAGTTGCTTCCCTGTTGGAGATGTATGAGGGTTTGGGGGTTTATGAGGGGTGTGCAGAAGGTTGCCCCTCCCTGGTAGTTTGTGGAGGTGAGATTCAGAAAGTTGCTTTCCCCCCATTGCAAGTTTACGTGAGTCAGGATTATAAATTACCCGTCCTTGGTGGTTTATGATGGCAGTATTGAGAAACTGTCCCCCACCCCCAAACTGTGATTGGGGCAATTGAGGGATTATGAGGATGGGATGCAAAATGGCCTCCCCCCTCTGCTGTTGGTGGTTTCTGGAGCTTGGGAGGGTGGGATGCAGAAAACCATCCATGCACCTTTACTGGTATGGTGTGATTGCAATGCAAGCTGTTCCACCTGCGCAGGTGTGGTCAGGTGCAAACATCTTGTGTAGGCAGCAATTGCCAGGCAGCTGTTTAAAAGCAACAGTAGCATAAAACAACTTTTTAAAACTTCGGGCAAACTAAAACATTAAGGAGGTATTCCAGCATCTTGAACAGATATACAACCTAATGATAAGCAACAGTGTGGGAGGGTAAAGAGTCATTCATCCGTTGCTTATAGTGTCGTGTGGGGACGATGACAACAAACAACTCACAGTATGCTATTTTTTCCATTTAGCCCACGGAGAAAAACAACAGGCTGCTCCGTTGCTTATCCAGAGACCCGTTGATTAAAATGTCGTGTGGCGGGCTCCGTTGCGTGTACCGTGTGTTATTTCCATTGGCCATAGAGTTCTCCAGCATGAGCGACCGAAAGCGCCCCCCCCCGCTCCTGTACAGCTGGCAAAACTTGCAATGCATGATGGGATAGGGGCGGGAGGACTGAGGGAGGAACACCAGCTGCCTGGGAGGATGACAGGACTTTCAGCCATGTGATGGGAGCGGGACATCATGTAGTGTGGGGAGTACCGGCAACATAACACAGGGTGAGTTGCCTATTCCCACCCCCTTTGCCTAAGGTCCCCTCTACAAGGATTCGCTTTTGCGCCCGGTTAGGCGATTATGCTCATAATCGCTGAAGCGCATTTACACCTAATACCTCTGCACGAGAGGCGGCGAAGCGCATTAACGGATGACCAAATGCGCTTTCCAAGTAGTTAATGCGCATAAGCGCTTTTTCACATAGTCAAAATGCGCTTTAACGGCCGGAGCAAAATAAAACTCGCGATTTAACATGCATTCGATAATGTGCATAATCGGAGAGATAAGGCGCCTCTACACCCAATTTGTGCTCTGTTCTTGTAGAGGTAAATTTTTTAAAGCGCCTTGAAAGAGCTTTAAACCTCTCTTGTAGAGGCAGCCTAAAGTGTCCTCAGAACTTAGCCAGTGATTTAACAGCAATTGCATGCTTGTTTTGCAGTGCAGCATTGCGACCCCAGGCTATTGCTCAATGGTAAAGCACAGGATTTCCATCCAAAGGTCATGGGTTTCAGTCCCTGATATCTCCAGGTAGTGGTGAGAAAGACCCCCGGTCTAATATTCTGGGGAGTTGTTGCTAGTCAATGTAGGCCAGCCTTCTCCAACTTGTGCCCTCCAGATGTTTTGAACTTCAATTCCCATCAGATCCAGTGTTGTTCTATTGCAGTCTTGTTGCACTGCATCAGGACTTTAGCTCCATTTGTCAAATGCAGTAGGCTCAAGTAGCTTTTCCTCTGAATATATCACAAAGATTTGAGCAAATTCTCAAGTTCACAAAACTCATTGGCTACATACAGACTTCGTTTGGTTAGATGAAAAGTTTTGATGAAGTGGAAAACTAGCTAGCTGTATGGATGAACTTTTAGGTTGGTTGTAATAAAAGTGAGCCAGCTCTTAGGGTCGTCAGAACTCTTTAACTGATCATCTAAACTCTTCATCCACTCTGAAGAGTTGATAAACGTAAAGCTTGCTTGTTTTTGTAGGTCTTCATAAAGGTACTGTGCTATTATTTTCATCACTGCCAAGATGCAGCAGCGTAACTACATATTTGTGCGTCTACTGTTTCTTTGGCTGCTTTTCAGGAATTTGTGCATTTAAGTGAATCTGTGTGTTGCCATCTTTTTTTGATGCAATTAAGTGGGAGGCATGTTCTGGTTGGCTCTAGTGGTTTCGACACCCATTAGAAGAGATTTCATTTTGTTGCAACTGCTGGTGTTAAAATAGTTTTCTACCGCTTTAAGTATTTTTCTGACCAGGTAAATGGCTCAACTTTTTTGGGGGGGTTGCAAACACATACCAGAAGTGCACACATGGAATTCTACCAGGTATTCTAATTTCTGGAAAGCAGCAAAAAAGATAGGACACACAATTAAGCCCACTCCACTGGGCTGTGGTGATCTGAACTTTGGCAACAGGAGCAGGGTGGACCCTGATATTTGCATACCAGAGAGGAAGCAATTTAATCCACCTGTGCTTATGCACTGAGGTAATTAACTTCATATGTTTCATTGGTAGTAGAATTAGCAGTTCTTACACTTCTAGTACTGCAAAACCTGTTAAGTTGCAGGAGGCCATCTACACACAACTCACGAAACAAAATAAGCTATAGTTATTATTAGACAATCTGACCAAGTCATTCTTGTAGACAATACCACAGATAGTCACGTTGGGCCTAGATATGGCCTGAGCAACTGCTGCAGACACACTGAAGATGGTTGGAAATTGCTTTTTGGCATGCCCAGTGAGATTGTTTAGATTTTTTTAGATGGAGAGTATGTTCTTGGGCTATGTTGGAAATTGCTTTTGAAAGTTTTCTCACTTTCAAAAGTGTTTTGTTCTGTGATGTTGAGGATTGCTATTTGACAAATGCAAACCCAGAGAGAATTATGTTTTTAACAGAATGATTGCACTGAGTGTTGAATTTATATGTTGCACGTTGTGCTTGTTTCTGAACCAATGGGATCAATATATTCCGCCCAAAACATAATTCTCAGTGTTGTCATGTTGCAGAATCTTATTTTGAACCATTGTTTTTAACAGTGCTGTAATTGTTTTAGTCCATAAGCCAGGGGTGGGTGGAAGGTAGATTTCTAGAAGGTTGGGACTTCAACTCCAGGAAGCCTCTGCCAGCATGGCCAATGGTCAGGAATGTTGGGAGTTGAAGTCAAAAACATCAGGATCTCTACTTTCTGCCCCACTGACAACACCATTGTGTAGGCTATGCTGTGTCCTGCATATTGAAATAGTCTTCCACCCACTCCTAATTTGAGCACATATGGGCTTACTATAGTCTATGGAATTGGTAAGTTATTTTCTTACTTTAAACTAGAAGTATCCTATTGAGCTGATATGTGTAAACTCTGGACTTATTGTGTAATATAGCCGCCTAAGCCAGGGGTGGGCAACGTGTTGGACTGCAACTCCCATCATCCCTCAGCATTGGTTGTATTGGCTAGGGCTGATGGAAGTTGTAGTCCAACAATATCTGGAGAGCCACAAGTAGTCCATTTCTGGGCCTAAGCCCAGAAGAAGGAATCTGGTCTTTTTTTTCTTGATAAACTTTGCCTTGTAGACCACTATCTTTTAAGCAGACCTTTGGGACCAACTAATTCTGTTGGGATTTCACTGCATTTTTGGAAATAAAAAAATAAGATATGTTCTAATTCTTCTCTTTCAGTCATCTGGAAGAGAGAACTCAGTGGGACCATCCTAAATCTGGGAAACGGAAGCGCGTTGCAGGAGGTTTGTGTCTGTTTCTTGCAGGCTAGTTCTAGTAAGCTAGTAAATCTGTCTATCACTTGGTCTGTATTTGCATTTTACAAGTAAAATATTTTGGAATAATAATGAAAACCTGTATTTAAAGAAGGTTGCTAATGATTCATGTACCACCAAGAACATTCATATAATTAACAAAAATATTAAGGCCTTACCTGTCAATTTGTTGACTTGTAACCCAAAAATGAATACAGATGACTTTCTTAAATGCTGGGAAAACAAGTCATTAGATACTGATCTTCAAACTATTTCACCTGGATCACTCCTCTGAAACCTGGGAAGCTGGCTTCTGTTGCCCTTAAAAAATTTAGTTTCCAAATAATTGAATGCACTACATTGATACTTGGAGGAGGGTGTGGCATGATTGCTGTATAGTTAATATTAGGGGTTGGGATTTGTGCCTAATATGAAACTAAAAGCATTTCCAAATGCTGAGAGGTACTGTAGTGACACTCCCATTTCAGAAAAATGCCATCCTTGTTACCGGTGCAGAAGGTGGCATCAGTTTCTATCAGTTTGTATCCCTTTTTGCCTTCTGTAATAATTATAAATCTTCAGTTATATATGCCCTTCTGGATAAACTATCAGAGACCGGATAAATGATCCCGTATGGCCATGGGCCTACTGCGTAGGAACTGGCGATTTTCCAGTATGGGTTGTTGCGTGCTTACTTAGAAGTAAGTCCCCTTGAGTTCACAGTGAATGGGAGGTGCATAGGATTATAGCATTAAGAAAACACCTGTGGGGTTGATTTGTCAATCTCTCACCAATGTAGTATCACAATCTCCTGAGTTTTAAAGGTTCTCCAATGGGCCATGCTTTTTGACTGCTGTTCTCGTCCATTGAAGATGAGGTGGTCATGAGGATATATAGCTAACTATCTGAACTATTCATTTTAAAGTGCTGCTTAATAGATTTTCTATTTCCCCCCACCCTTTTTCATTTTAGAATTGCCATATGGGTGGGAACAGGAAACGGATGAAAATGGACAAATCTACTTCGTTGAGTAAGTGAGAACTGTTGTATGTAACTGAAGAAGTAAACTCTCCCCCAAGTGTGACACACTCATAATTCTGTTACTGTAGCCACTGTTTTCTAGATGCTAGTAAAAAAAAGGACTGTTAAGTTGTTGCACTAAAAACTAAAGGTGAACCCAGAACTAGCAGATTTTAAATCTAGTGTGACTTAACAAATATAGGTTTTACACTTAAATTGGATTTGAGGAAAGCAGAAAGAATTCTGTATTATCTTAAGATTATTTTTCACATCTAACAATGGCACCCTGAACCTATTAAGAAACTGATTTTCTCTACTTGAGACTCAGGAAGCAGGTGCTGGGAAAGACCTCTAACCAGAGATGTATGGATTTTGTTTAGTCTGTTCTGTCTGTCTTCTGTGAATTGTTAGGTGTCTTTTGTTCATTCGGCCACCTATTGATGGAATAGGATTTTTCCTCCCTTTTGAAAAGTCTGCAAAAAAGTCTGCCCCAATTTACATATCTTTCCCTTTGCACATAATGTTTGCGTATTTTTTCATAGCTCGGCTACAGTCATTAAGCAGCGCGCACTGAAAAAAAAAAGAATGCTACACAGAAGAGGCTGAAGAGAGATCAAAGATAATAATAATAATAATAATAATAATAATAATAATTTGTAACCTGCCTCTCCCTCTGGATCGAGGCGGGGAACAACAACAAGATGTATAAAACACTGTGGGCACGTTTGGACGACACAATAGTCAACCATGTGTTGACTCCACGGTTGATTATTTAGGGGATACTCCTCACACGACATGATAATAATCAACTGAGTTGACTGTTAACGTATGGTTGATTATTGTAGTTGATCCCTGCCCACTCCCACCAAATTGTGGTGCTGATTCTCATTAGAATCCCCATTTGTGCTGGGCCCCTCCATTGTCAGTACCTGTCAGTGTGCCTGCTCTGCTGCGTGATCATGCTTCCTGGGACATGTACATGTTCTCCCTCGGTGGGGTGGGATGGTGCGATCGGTGGCTTCCCTCCTTGCCCCACATCCCGGGGAGCATGTGGGGAGCCGTGCTCATGCCAGGAAGCTGACATGTCACTGGAGCCCCATTGGGCAAGACGGGCAGGGCTTTCTGCCACTCTTGCCTTGCAACTCTGTAGGCATGTGAAATAGTCAGCGGAGCCCGACAGGCCACACAATAATCAACCGTTGTGCAGATAGTCAGCTCTGTACACCGTTGATTATTTGTGTTGGTTATTTCAGGGACATTACCGTCCGTGGTGTGGGAAAGGCTTGCTAGGTGACACAATAGTCAATGGTTGACTACTGTATTTAAGCAGCTGTTGACTATCGTGTCGTCTGAACCCAATCTCTCTGTGTTTAAAGATGGTGTACATATTAGCCAGCAACTTCCTTATTTTTGTATGGTTAAATTTGTGTACAGTTCTGGAAAGCAAAAAAATTATACACAAGTCTGTGGAATTTGCACAATGCAAAAGGTGTTGGACTGCTGCGAAATCCACAGGTCAAATCCATGGCAACCAGAAGTAATTTTAATCCTTTTCAGATTTCTCCAACTTTCCCTCCTTTGCTTGAGACCCTGGAGAGTAAATAATACTGGGCAGCCTGATACATATTTTTCATATATCCTGATATATATTCATATATTTGGATTTATTTATTTTAGTTATTTATTAAAACATTTGTATCCTGCCCTATATCACAAGGATCTCAAGGTGGCATACAGATAAAATCATACAAACGATATTAAAGCAATAAATATACGCAGCTAAAAACAAATTAAACCATTAATAAGCTAAAACCAGTATTGAATGTAAAACCAGTTAAAACAATTAAAACTATGTGCAGGCTTGGTGAATTTAGCCATCAAAGGCTTTGATAAAAAGCCATGTCTTAACGTGGCACTGAAATGAAGCCAGTGTTGGTGCTAGTCGGGCCTCCACGGGGAGGGCATTCCACAGCCAGGGTGCCACAACAGAGAAAGCCCTCTCCCATGTCCCATCATAGTGTACGTCTTGTGTTGGTGGGACATGGAGGAGGGCTCCTCCAACAGATCTCAAGTCTCAGGCAGGCATATATAGGGAGAGGTGCTCGCTCATGTATCGAGGTCCCAAGCCATTTAGGGCTTTAAACGTCATTACCAACACCTTGAATTCTGATGGGAAGCATATAGGCAGCCAGTGCAATTCCTTTAAGACCAGTGTTATATGGTCTTTGGGAGATGTACTGGTCAGCAGTCTAGCTGCTGCATTTTGCACTAGCTGCAACTTCCGAGTCGTCTTCAAGGGCAGCCCCACATAGAGTGTGTTGCAGTAGTCTATTTGGGAAGTTACCAACGTGTGCACTACTGTGGTTAGGTTATCCCTGTCCAGGAAAGGCAGTAGCTGGTGGATCAGCCGAAACTGGCCCCAAGTACTCCGGGCCACTGAGTCCACCTGGGCCTCCAGTGACAAGGATGGATGTAGGAGTATTCCCAAGCTACGCACCTTCTCATTTAAAGGGAGTGCTACTCCATCCAGAAAAGGTTGCTTACCCAATTCCCACACTTGGGAACCACCAATCCACAGAGCTTCTGTCTTATCAGGATTCAGCTTCAGTTTATTCACCCTTATCTAGCCCATTACAGCCTCCAGGCACTGGTCCAGAGCCTTCACCTCCCCAGCTGACTCTGACGACAAGGAGAAGCAGAGCTGAGTATCATCAGCATACTGATGACACCCAACCCCAAACCCCCTATGAGATGGGACAGGAATCCCCCAATACCACTCCCTGGAATCAACACTTCAAGTAGGAGCAGACAGTGTCAGATGTTCTTGTATTGGGCACCTATCTTTGGACCTTTTTCTTCCTCCTCCCCAACATGGGAGGAGGAACTGAATTGGCCTTCAGTTGTAGAGTATTTTTCATATTTCTTAAATCTTTGAGGCTTAAATGCTACCTTCTACTCTCTCTCTCTCTCTCTCTCTCTCTCTCTCACACACACACACACACACACACACACACGGTTATGAGGAGCTAATCTATACAGAAGTAAGTTGAATTTTAAGATGCTTTTTAATAATGTATTCGTTTTACATGCTTTTAATTAGTTATATGTAATTTATGGTGTTTTGTATTTGTTGATGTACCCCGCCTCGATCCAGAGGGAGAGGTGGGTAATAAATAAATACATTATTATTATTACCTGACACCATTGCCTTTCAGCCCCTTGTGGTATAGAGACAGAACAATAAAGGAAAACTCAAATAAGAGTGAAGCCATTCCTTTATATTTGTATGTAGGTTTTAAGATCGCCAAAGCTTTTAGACTATTGCTTTTTCTAGCAATAAATCTGCATGAAAAACCCAATTCTCTTTGCTCTTAAAATATGGGCAGTTGCTTTTTATCTCTATTATAGATTGCTGGAATGTTTAGCCAAAAAAATGCCTTTTAAAAATTACTGAGGCATGGTTTTATCATATTTATGTTACCAGTAGAATTTGTGCCTGGCTTAGAAGGACCAGCAGATCTTTCTAATTGCAGAATTAATAAATGAAAGCTTACCACATATTGAAGATTCAAGATATAACCCTTGAATGCATGTTAAGATATTAAAGCCAGTAAGATTGTTGGGTAGGATTCTGCGGTCTGGAGTTTTGGACACAGTTACATACCTAAAGTAGTGACCCTTAACCGCTCTTTTAATTGTGTGTGTAAAAAGAACATTCCCTAAGTTTTAAAAAAAGCCCTTCTTACAGTTTATAGATTTAATCAGGTTCCATGACACCTGACCTGGCAGTATGTAAAAGCTTTGCTACTTTAAGGATGGCAAAATATAGCAAACAAGGATGAACAAAATGTAGTAACTACAAAATGAAGTATCCGGACAGAAAATACAGGCGCCAGGTAAAGATGGAAAATTACAAAGCAAGCTGATATTTATATAAGAATTGTACAATGGTAGAATGGCATTTCAAGGCATAAGTTGTGAAGAGTGCACGGCTAATTTGAGTACAGAACAAAATTCTGGGACAGGGAATCTTTCCTCTTCCCTGCTTGTTCTCCAGCCTTTTATTAGGTCCTGTTTGTCTTGACTTTAACTGGATTAGCGTCTTCCGTTATTCAACAGGGAGAGTACATTGAAGTGATCAAAAATTGGCCTGTCCCTAAGACTAAAAGGCAAGTCAGAGCCTTCCTTGGGATTGTTGGATATTATAGGAGGTTTCTGGAGAAGTGTGGAGATATAGCCGCACCATTACATGAGCTGACACGCAAACACGAGGCAGATGTTGTGAACTGGAGTAGCCCTCGTCAAAAAGCATTTGAGCGACTCAAAGAGGCTTTGTGCAATAGCCCCATCCTAATAGCCCCTGGTTTTGAGCAAACATTCACTGTGGCTGCGGATGTATCAGAGATTGGGCTGGGAGCAGCATTACTGCAAGAGAGGGATGGGGTCAAACACCCCATCACCTTCCTGAGCAGGAAGCTGACTCACCGTGAGAACTACTCGACAGTTCAAAAGGAGTGCCTCACCATTCTGTGGCCGTTAAACAAGTTAAGACCCTACGTTTGGGGACAGAAGTGCATTGTGATGACTGATCACCGAGCATTGATCTGGCTGGAGACCATGCGCAATCACAACACCATGCTGCAGAGGTGGTTGTGGATCCTACAGGAGTTCCAGGTCGAGTACCAGTACGAGAGAGGCAAAGATCACGTGATTGCAGATGGGCTTTCCGGATGCGGTGGAGACGAGATCAGCGACACCGACACTTCCGGGTGAGAAAGAAGAAGAAAATACAGTTTCCCAAAGTGTTCCGGTGAGGCAAGGACTTCGTGTGTGCCCAGGAACACACTTATCAAACTTTGCACTCTGTTCGTGCCCCAGAGCACATACTTGAAAACACTGAACTTTGCATATGCTCAAGGACACATTCCCTTGGACTTTGGATGCTGCATATGCCACTTAGGACTAAAGAGGCATACTCTGCTTCATTTTTAGGGGGGTGGGAATGTATTCTACTGTTTGTGGTTGTAAATACGTTGCAAAGTTTATTGTTTGTGATATGCATTTGTTTATGTCTTTAAAAAGGGTTAAGAATAATAGCAGGTAAAGTAAATAACTAGGCCAAAATGTACTTACTGTTTGTGGTTATAGGTCTTGGTAAGTATAGAGTGATTGGCTGGTTGTGGGGGAGTGGCTGGATTGGCTGGCTGTGTGCCCGAATGGAAGGTGAGTGTTGATTGGCTGGTTGGTTGAGTGCCTGGATTAGCTGGCTGTGTAAGAGTGGGAGGAGCTAGAGAGCGAGTGGAGTGTATATATGTGTCTGACAGAGAGAGCTGACAGGTTGATTGGGGGGAGATTTGAGAAAGACGTTGAAAGAGAATTGAGAGTATTGAGAGAGAGAGAGTCTGAAGCAGGATTATTAGATGAGAAGAGTGTTTGATTGAGAGATCGAGATAAGATTTTGGAGCATAGATTAAATAAAGTACAGTTTGTTAAAGTATAAGAATTCTGACTGAAACCAATGAGCATTGAAACCTTGTAACCGATACGCAATTAAACTGAAGTAACCATTAAGCTTGTTGACACGCAATTTCTTACTAAGAAATTCTTGTAAATTCCATCTCCTGGTGTGGTCTGTGGGTGTACCTGAGAAGGTACTGGTGGCAGTGGAACAAAGAAGTTACCTGGAGGCCAGGTTGCTGGGCTGTGGTGCTGTGGGGCCTAAACAGTAAAGGCGAGACAGGGGCAGCCGCAGCAAGTGGTCGAGGATAACCTCACAGGCTCTCTGTAGCTTTTGTTGCATAAGTGGGACACCAGAGGGGGAGCACTCTGAATTGACTGTCTACGTGAGTAGAACACCATGCCGGAAGTAGGGATGAGATATTAGCCTGTAGATATATGGGCATAGTTCTAGGTAGAGGTCTAGATTAGAATTTATTTATTTATCTGCTAACAAGCTATCCAGGTAATATACAACATTTAGATCTTCTGTGAAGTGGATTTGACAAAACCAGGAAACTCCATGTATGAGGCACTAAAAACTTTTGCACTTTTCAGGACTGTGAAATAATGGGACTCTTAAATGTTTCTAAATTGCTTTGTTAGCTGATTGAATAGTCCTAATGGCCCTTACTTTGCAACATTGTTTTTTTATAAGGTCAGTTACACCTTCTTGGGATCCTTTGTGGATGAAGGGTGTTTATAAATTTCAAACATGAATAAGCATATATATGATAACGCAAATAAAACAGAATACTGATGTGTTTTGATTCAAAGTATTTCCTTGTGTCTGCAACTTTAAAGGCGGGAGAAATTGATATGGAAAATATTTCTCATTTCTCTTTTAAGTCATATAAACAAACGGACAACTTACCTTGACCCAAGACTGGCGTTTACAGTGGAAGACAATCCAATGAAACCCAATGCAAAGCAGAAGTATGACGGGAACACCACGGCAATGGAAATACTTCAGGGCCGTGATATGACTGGGAAAGTGGTCATCATCACTGGAGCAAATTCAGGAATAGGTAGGTCAATATTTGCTCAAATTTATAGCAAGGTACTCATGCTCTGTGCGTGCGTGTGTTTGTGTGTTGAATACAGGTGGGTACCTCCTTGGTGGTTTTCCAGACCCCTTTGCAAAGCACTGGCGGTGAAATTCACCAGTCACGTATAATGTAAAGTACTAACATTCGGAGCTTTAAAAGATTTACTGGGAAGCAAGTCCTAACTTCAGTGGAATTTTATTTCATCTGCACAGGAAGCTGTACCAATTTTGATTAACGTTAAATCCTGAAGTATAGTTGGTGACCAAAAGAAAGTATGAGATTTGCCGCAGGAAAAACCCGTGCTTTACAGAATTTGTTCTTGAAAGGCTACATATAAAGAAAGTTCTAGATTATTGTATAGAGTTTAAGGGCTTGTTTCTTGAAAATTTGCTGTCCTGGTTGGTTTTGCTATGAATGTGAGTCACCTGCTGCAGCCGATGGCACACCCATTTCCTCCAGTAGTATTATGAGAAAAGTAAAAAAGATTTCAGGAGTGTACTGCATACCACTACTTATGTATCTGTAAGTAGTACACCTTCTCTCCTGTGATGACATGAATACTGTATTTCAAAAAAATAATAGCTTGGATCCAGAGCTAGATGAGTGGAACTTTGTTCATACAGTGAGACTTTACTGATTCCCATCTTCTCCACACACACACACCCCGGATGCATCCAGAGGTTGAGAGACCCTCTGGAATAGGAGCTTATGAGGCATAAAGTAATGTTACCTCTGTAAAAACCAAAATATCAGTTGGAGTCAGAAATAACTAAATACATTTTTACAAATAAAGTGGACTTGCACTTTTAAAATTCTGGTGTTTTTAACATTATTGGATTGTTATTTCAGTTAGATGCTTCTAATGTGTAGAAGACAGGATAAAATTGTTTTAAAATACATGTGCATTTGGTTGGTATGTCTCTTATCTTGCTTGGAACTAGAGTAAAATAAATAGTTAGCAATCTTAATTTTCCCCCCACTAGAGGGCTGTATTGTTCTTTAGAAAAATGAAAGAAAAAAAGAGAAACATATCAAAGATCTTCAGAGTTTACCAAAACAAAGATTAGCTTTGACTTGGGCTATTTCATATTTTAATTGCTGGTACTAAAGTTCAGCTATGGAAGGGTGTATGAAATAATAATCTCTGTGAATAATTGAATTCAACTTTATTGGCAAACATGCCTGACAGAATTAAAACACAACCATAGTAACTTATGGTAAAGATAGAAGTGAATATGAAAATACTAGCCTTTGACTTTAAAATTCATCTGAAAATTTTTGTATGTGAATGTCCTTGAAGTCATGTGCAGGCTAACTTCGTGTATGTGCGTGAGTGTTTGGCTCTAATCTCTTGTAGGCAATACAAGAATTCTGAAACATGGTACAACAATCCTTGCATAATGCTTTTGAAATTCTGTAAAGGAACTTTTTCTCTACTGCCATATGCAAAGCGTCCTAAATACTTCGAAATTAGACTTTAATGTGTGTTAAACTCTAGTGAGGCAAAGCACCATAGGAAAGCTGCACATTAGTGGTCTCCATACACGTACATACCACGAGTCTCCTCCGATACCTTTGAATTGGAAAACTGTATGTCCATGTACTGATGTCTAGGCATGGAATTTGCATGTATACATAGACTAAAGGGAAAATTAATGGAAACTAAACAATTCAATCAACTGTATGTTGCCAGTTTCACTGTTCTACAGGGAACTATTGTGACTTGGTTTCTGTGTGTGTGTGTGTCGCACACACATAGTGGCCAGAATTAACAACAACAACAGCATACCTATTCAACGTGACAAGCAATTCTCAAACTGAGGGGAGTTTCAAAGCATTTTCTGTCTGGGGTGGGGGCTGATGTTCAAAGAAGAAAAGGTTGAATCATACATGCCACAGACAAGCCCTTTAATTCCCATAAAGTAACTTTTAGGATCCTGTCCAGTTTCTCTACATCTGCCTTTTCTGATATTTGCACAAGTTTGTAACTATTTGTACTGCTTCCCTTACCTTTGAGTCCTGCTTAATTATTTGGTTTTGCATTATTTTGAAATTGTCTCAGATCCAATTGATATATGGTATCATGACTGGCCGTGCAAAAGGGAATTGCCAATAAACCCCCTTGCTTTACATTATCTTTGTTACAGCTGCTTTATGAAAGCTGGCTGAAGATAAGAAATGCATTTTTTTTTTGCAAAGTTGCTTGCCTCTCTGCCCTCTTTATGTTTGGCCTGGTGGGCTGGGATAACATTTTTGTAATGCTTGATGCCTGAAATGGAGACGGTAACTATAATGGTATATGAGGTATGCAGAACTATCTTAGTGTAACACTCCTGTTAAATTTTCTTTTAGGCTTGTCAGAGTGCAGACAAATGCAAAGAGAAAATGAATTGGAATGCATTCATTGGAACCGAAGTGGCAGATGAGATCAAATTTTTGGATTAAGGGAAATCTGTAAAACTAGTGTTGGGGCAGAGATTATTAAAACTGCAAGTAAGGTAGAATTATGGTTTTTGTTTCCTTTCCCCTATCCTTGAATAGTTTCTGTTGGTTGATCTTTAAACTAAGACAGAGGCATATAAACTGGAGCTTGATTAAGGTGAAAAGACATTCTTAAACTATGAGCAGAATATATTCTAAACTAAACTTACGCTTTTTGAGGGTGATAGAGAGTTTATTAACGTCCTACCTTATGTAGCAGGAAATGTTCTTTTGAACATCGTCAGTTGATCATCTTGCTACCTAGTGTCTCAAAACCCTACTCTGCACATTGGTCTGAAAGTGCAGAGTTTCATTAGAATCCTGCTACTTAAACTTGCTATGGTAGGCAGAGGTACTGAGGAACACAACTGTGAAAGGGTTATGTCTTGGAATCTTCCATGGAGCAGAAGCCTGACTCTGTTTTTCTTCATCAAGACGCACAAGCAGATTCTAAAGGGTATGGAGTTGGCAAAGGATTGACTAAGGGTACCAATACGTTGAATGACTTCCTGTTGTAAAAGCATTGGTAATGTTTGGTGCCTGAAAAGATGTATAACAAAAGGCTCTAGATCACAGAATAGCCCCCTTCATTTGAAACAGGATGGTCGTAGAGCCACATGTGGGCCTTGAGGGTTTGCTGTAAAACCCCATGAATCTTGGAAGTCTCCCTTTTTATTAAAACAACACCAATCAAGCGAAGTGAAAAACAGATCATTATAGTCCAAGAGATGCATTTTGCATATTTATTTATTACGGTTCTAGGCCACCCAGTAATTAGAGTTCTCTGGGCAGTGTTCAGGTAAATTAAAAACGTAATGTACAAAACATGTGATGGGGATAGCAAAGTATGTCCAAGCTGCCCAACCCTAATGGCCTTGAGTGCCTGCTGACAGCTGTTTGATTGGAAGAAATATTGTATTTAGAAGTGTTGTATGGAACTTCTCAATGCAACACTAAATGCAGAATAGAACAAAGGGGCTCCTAAATTTCCCATGTCATGGTGTCAATTACTGGGTTTCCAGGCGTTCCTTGATTGTTTCGTGATGTGCAATCCTGGAAACTGATTGCTTATGGTTTAAATACCCAGCGTTAACCCAATAACAAACCATGGGCAATTGTTGTGTTAAGCCTGGGTTGTTTAATCCATAAACAAACCAGAGTTTCCAGATTCACACGTTGTATTAATTAAAAGCAGAAATGCTGAGTGCATGGCTTGTGTTCTCTGCTCGTTGCCACAATACTGGGTTAAACAACCTAGGAATTGGGGCCATGAATTGTGAATTGGGTCAGTACATTACATTCTTAAGGGTGTCCTGCAAATGTTCTGTACTGTTGCAGGAAGAACCCCACAGGCAAGTCCACATGCACTAGCTTTTTGTTTTTTGCTAACATGGAAATTCAAATGTGCTTCCATTATTTACAAATTAGTGTTGTCATCCTTTGCTCAGCTTGCTTTTAGTGCCATTCTTTCCCTTCACTCTTCCCCCTGCCCCAACCCCCTGTGGGATGAAACATTTGTTACCTGTTAATAATAATGTTTGTCTTGGAATCCGATAGTTTCTGCTTTGAGGTAATCCTAAAAATGGTATGTTTCTTGTATTGCCTTCTCATGCCTGCTTTGAGAAATCTATTACTTAGGTAATGAGGAGTATACATGGATGGTTAGTCAAGTTATTGAACTCTATCAACTTTGGCTGATATTCACAACGCAAGCCAACTTGTAATACGTAAAATTACAATGAGGTCAAAAGGTTCTATAATTACACTTGTAATGAAATCTTTTTGCAAAAGGATGAGATTCAGCCACATACCTTTTTTGTAGAGACATCTTACAGAATAACAGACACATTTTAGGATTCATTTAATTACCTTCTTATGAAAATGTCTTGGAAAAATCAATCCTGAAGGCTGCTGTAGGGTGGCTTCAAAATGATATTGGTTTAATCATCGGTAATAATATATAGAAGCAAAATACTTGATCATTTGGTCCATTTCTCTCATCACCCAATATAGCTTGTCTGTTCAAATTATTAAAAGGTTATTGCAGCAGCAAAGTTAACGTTTGGGTGACCTTGACTGTAAAGGTTGTTTATTAGTACTCGATTCCTTCCTCTTGCTTACTCAGCATACAGTTGAGACACCACTTAAGGGTGGAACCGGAATTTAATTTAAGATAAGCCTTAGTCCTGGAGCATACGACTTAGAGGGCCTTTCAGCATATTTAGAATGCCTTGCTATAGCTACACCTCCGAGTAACCAAAGCTGAACTCCAGCATGTCTGGAACTACGCCGTTGCAAATAAGTCCAGAAAAGTTTCTAATGCAGGTATAACTGAGTAAAACCAACCCATATATAACTGAGTAAAACTATTTGTGGGATACAAAAAGAACAACCGACTTCTCTTCAATTGCAAAGACACCTGACTAGTTAACAGGTGAGTGCCTGCAAATCAGGATTGCTTTGCAGGCTGTGGCTTTCAGGCATGCTTGAATCTAGAAGCTCCTTAAGAAATACACTCAAGTGTGTAATTGTATTACTAGAATAACTTTTGTGCCTCAAACCACTTTTCTCGAGACTAGTCTGATATCTGAGAATACTTACGTTGTTGGTAAGAGGGTTTGATTGCACAGAGACAAAATTGCCCAGTTTCAATTCTGTATGCACAAATTGACATGAACAGAGCCTATCTATACAAATGTCTGTTGCTTTAAAACTGGAAGTACGGAAGACCTCTCCTACAGATGTCCTCCCATTCATGATAAATTGATAGTTATTCCTAGTTCACTTGTTAACACTCTTTATTTCTTTGTTACAGAGCAACTCGGTCCACTGTCTAATTTTATATGTTGGAAAGACATGACGGATCACTAAAGTAACACAACAGCTTTCTCTCGAGCCTCTGTGGCAGGTTCAGACTTTGGCAGTTGGCTGTTACCTGGCTGGCAGGAAGCTCAACCCTTATGAGCGAGCTGTCAACGCTGCTGTTAAGTCAGTTGCTCAACTTTTCCATAGGGCTCTTGGCAGCATTGTTCTTTACCTACCTTTGGTACTTCAAGGTGACTCTTAAAGTGCTCATTAGACGGTACTGGACAACTCTAAAATTGCAACCTATAACTCTGTTCCACCACTTTTCTGGAGAGCTTGTAACACAATAGGTTCTTTTATGCATATGTGTTGGGCATGCGAGCCGGTAAAATGTTTTTGGGAAGGTGTCTGTGTGGGAAAATTTCCAATGCTCCCAGGGCAATTGTTGTTTCCCACCTCAGCACATTATTATTTATTTATTTATTTATTTATTTGTTTATTGCATTTTTATACTGCCCCATAGCCAAAGCCATGCTCTTCTGTTCCTTTCTGACTATTTAGATGTTCCTATAATCCACAAAGACTTGGTCACTCTGCCAGTAACGGCTGTGCGTATGGAAATTGCAGTTCAGTGGAAAAATGCAGCTTATCTTTCTGTACGAAGCTGGATGGCGAGAGTGTGGGAAATTTGCCTTGTCAGAGAAATTAATGCAACACTGTAAACTTGTGTGGTTTTTTTTGTTGTTGTACAGACAAATTTAAGGGTATATGGTCCCCTTTCATTATACATATCAACCAATCCCTACTCCTTTTTCTCCTCATTTCTCAGGAATTTAACAGCATATGTTGAGCTTTTTTTAACAGACCCCTAGATAGTTTAAATGATATGTAGTTTGTTTTTAGGTTTTTATGGTTTTAAATTTTGTATATTGGTTTTTAAAAGTTCAAAGTTTTTAATTTTTGTAAATTGCCCAGAGAGCTTTGGCTATGGGGCTGTATATAAATGTAAATAATAATAATAATATTTATTTATAACCCGCCTCTCCCTACGGATCGAGGCGGGGAACACAATACACATACAAGCATAACAAAGTTAAACAATTAAAACAAGAGAAACACATCATGTTGAGGGGCTCCATAAGACTGTTAGATAAGGAAGGTTGAAAAATTGCGTTCATAGTTCTAATTCAGCAGATTAGAACTATTCAGTATTTTAGTCAAGATATTTTATCGGGGGAATTTTTCTCCCTTTGTGTCTGTGTGTGTTGTTGCTACATTGAGACAGTGTAATGTTGTAATTTAGTTTTGATCATAACTTTTGTTTGTTTTTCTTCTGTTAACAATTTTTTAAATAATAATAATAATAATAATAATAATAATAAAAGATTTGGGAAATTCCAAAGAAAAAAAAAAGATAAAATCCTTATTAGCGTAATATCATCACTATGCCAATGCAAAGGTCATAAAATACTGTGTAAGCTTTTGAGTTCTTCAGAACTCTTCATCAGGCAAGATGGTAAGCGATGCAAAAAGGCATGAAAGACAAATGGCGGATGTTGAAACCATGGAGTTTGTATTTGGTTACTGTCTTAAAATGAATAGTGGGAGTTGGCTACAGATACTCAGATCAGGCTCTACCAGGTACTGAAATATAAAATACAACTCTTTTAATGGATTTCCTTGATTGATAGAAGCCGAAAGAAACTAGATAATTTCTATATTGGCAAAGCTGGAGATATTTTTTAGATAGTTTACTAGGCAAAAAATAATCTATGGAAGCCAAGTTGATGTAGTAGCTGGAAGGGTCATACCCTCAGAGAACGAACTTCCAGCTTCAGGTGGTGTAATATCCTCTTCCTCCAGTGAAGAGCCCTGCTGAACAGCTAAGTATGATATTCTCCAGGTTACACAACAAACAAAGATATCTGTGTTGGCCAAAAGGAAAATGCTAAAATCCATTCTTTGTATGTATGTATTTTTTCATTTAATTGATTTACAACATCTCTATATTGCTCCACATCTAAACAGATTTCAGAGAAGTGAACAATAAAAGATAAAAAGGTTTTGTGGCTTTCGTTCAGTTTGTTTCAGAATAGCCTGTGTCCATGCACAAATGTGTGCATAATAAAGTGACCGACTTATAGGCAATACCTTTTGTGATTATCCTTAATTGTATGATAGCCCTACTATTAATTTATTTATGAATATTTACATATTGCCTTATCTGCTAAAAAGCCATCAGATGTACAACAATTTAAAACAATAAAAACAAGAATATTATACCGTAAAACATGTTTAAATTATTGCATTCTTAATAGCAACATATTATAAAAGGCTAAACTGAAGAGGTATACCTTCATACACTTTATAATGGCCAGGCGATGGGGTGGGGACAATTGTAGTTCTTGAGAGAGCACATTCCATAGTGTCAGGGCAACACAGGGGAAAGCCATTTTGTGCATGCCCAACAAATGGGCCTGTGTTTGTAATGGCACCCATCTCCTGCAAATCTTAACACCTGGGCACATTCAGAGCAAACAGGTGGTCCCTCAGATAGCCAGATCTCAGTTGTTCAGGTCTTTAAAGGTCAAAACCCAACACCTTGGATTGCACCCGGAAAGCAATTTTCAACTCCGATACATCTAAACAAAGTGGACATAACCGCAATGATGACAAAAGTTTTATGACGTGTCATCTTTAATGATGCAATCCAGTTTTACTGTGCATCATTAAAGTTGGCTCTTCCAAAAACTTCCGTAGTCATAGATATTTCCACTTCATTTGGCTTACTAAATGGGCTATTTTAAAAGCATATTTGGGGAGATGTGGGAAGGCAGACTAGAAAGTGTTCAAACTTCATCAATTCTATCAATCAAAGCCCATCTGGGCTAATGTGTATTATGCTTATGAGGTGTCAAGGCTTCCATGGGGCTTTACAAGTTTTTTCTTGCAAGTTGGTCCAGGTGAATACAATGCAGTTTATTAGGCATTTTGCTAGTTGAATTATTTGTCTTGGGTGTACTAATCGGAGTGCCTTGAGCTTGATGGACTTGTGTTGGTGGTACAGATTTCCTATCAAAGTTAGCTAGTTTGGTTTTTTATTAACATACCAATTATCAGGCTTTCTCTGAAGCATGCTAGGAATGGTAAAATCTATAAAGTTAAGGGAAACCTAGTGTGAGATGCTGTCTTAAACTTCCAATACTCAATTAAGAACTGCCATTTAGAAATTGGCACCATGACATGCAGAGGGGGAGTTACTTTACCAGTTATGTCCACGGTACAATCCCTACTTGCCTGGCATTTATGATTACCCAAATTTTGGGGTTCAATTTGAAAAAGGAGCTGCCGATAAACTACATTGGGACTGTTACCCCCAGGGTTGCTTCCGGCTCTATATATAGAACTGTATTTCCGGGGTTCCACGGGGAGAAATCTAAAACAAAGTGCCCTTGCTTTTCCCGTTACTTTATAAAAAGAAATGTAAGCGACTTTGTAAGATTATTTGGGGGCAGGATGTTAGTTTTTGTTAATAAATAAATTCCACTTGATCACTGTAATATGTGTAAATAAAACAAATAGAAAAAAGATTTAAGGAAACTGTCATTTGTTCCATTTCTTGTCTAGAAGTTGCCCTTGTTTCCCCCAACTCTGAGAAAATGCTTTGGTTTAATGCTTGAAGGATCTGGCACACTTTAGCTGACAAAACAGTCTTCTAATTTCAACAGAGATGAAATATGCCTTTTTAATTTTATAAAACTGCTTGTATTAATATTGCACTATTGTACTTGCCAAAAGGAGATTTAAAACATGCAACTAATTTTGTTTTTCCTTAATGCTTAATTAGTACTCTGTTCTGCAGTAGCTTGCTCACAGAGGAGCTGCACAGTAATTTTCACATCTGAAGAGGAAGCTGTTGAGTAACTAGTACCCCCTCCTGTTCTATTTTGCTGTGGGCATGAAAAACATACCTTCACTTAAACTTTCTCACAAAAGGCATTTCCTCCCCTGGAAGACAAAACTTGCTTTGTCTTCTAAAAAAAGGGGTGGGTGGGTGGTGGGGTGGGGAAAGACTCTTTTTCTTGGGAAAAATAGAATTAATATTTAGAGCAATCATGAATAAAAAGCTGTGGGCTGTGGATTGTCAAAGAAACAAGTATTTGCTGGGTGGGGAGTGAAGGGAGCAAAAGAGGAATATCTTACTACCTTAAAGTGAAATTTTAAGAATTGTTTGCGTTGACCTAAACTAGTCTAATGGCGTGCAGGCAAAGGCTGAGATTCTGGTTAGGCAGAAGACAGTGGGACATCTGTCCTGTTGTATATAAAATTCAAAGGCTGATGCTGCTATTTGATGTGCCAAATAGAAAGAAGTTGAACGTATAGATGTGTTCCAGTGCATAAAACCGAGACTTCAATAGCATTTCACATTGCTTTTATATTCTAGCATTGGCTGGGATCCAAAGAGGTGCTTCAACTACACGTGAGGGCTCAAACATGCCTATACAATTTTTAACTTGTATTTTTCTTGAGTAGCAGACATATATTCCGTATTGGAAACTGCTGTTGAAAAGGTTCAGACTTCATAAAATGCATTGCTGTGTGGCAGAATCTTGTTCAAGAAATACACTTTCAAAGTTCTCCTGGCTGCATAAAACTCTTCATGTGGTTCTTGGGATGTGGCCCATTGTATTTATTTATTTATTGTATTTCTATACCGCCCAATAGCTGTAGCTCTCTGGGCGGTTTACAAAAATTTAAACCATGAAAACAATTCAAAATATAAAACAGTACAAAAACATAATTTAAAATACAGTCTAAAACCATAGCCAGGATAAAATGAAGCAACCTTGCAGAAATTAATACAGATTTAAAATACAAATGTAAACAGCAAAGTTAAAAATTAAGCTGATGAACTGTTAAAATACTGAGAAAATAAAAAGGTCTTCACGTGGCATTTAAAAGAGTATAACGTAGGTTCCAGGCGAACCTCTCTAGGGAGTGCATTCCACAGCCGGGGTGCCACAGCAGAGATATAGGCTGAATTCAGATGACACAATAAGCAACTGGTGGTGGTGGTGGGAAACAGTCGTCAGTTGTTTTGACTATCGTGTCGTCCGAATGCTGCCATAGTCAACTCAGCGCTGATCCTAATCCACACCACAGTTGATTATTTATTACCATGTTGTGTGGGTAATAAATAATAAATCAACTTTGCAGATGAACAACTGCAAAGTTGATTATTACCCCACCATTGACTATCGTGTTGTCTGAATGCAGCCATACAGTTGGTGTTGTCTTTAGCTTCAGGGGGAAAAGGCTGGTGAAATAGCAACAACATACTCTGATGCTACAATATATACAGCTAAATACAGAATATTTTTGCCCGCGACTTGGCAGTGTTTGTGCCATCTCCTGGATGCAACGTAAGGTTTTTTATTATAATTATGGCATTTCTGTCATATTTATAAAGAGATCTTTCAGGTTTCAGTAGTGTATGGCTGTAAGTGTAACAGTTACACTGAACATAGAGGAAGTAGTTTCCAAGATATAGATTGATAATGCTGCTAATAGTCCATAAACAAAAGTTCTTAAGCTGAGGTCTAATACCTTCCATGGGTTATAGTACTAATCCAGAGCTTCATGCACTCTTGTGCATGCCGTTTTGAAAAGTGTTTGGGCTAGAAAATAGACACCTGTTACAGGTTGAAGCACGGGATAGTTTGACAAAAAGTGTCTCTACATTAAGGGAAATTGCGTTGTTTACCCGGGGCTGTTGTGCTTCCTGGGTCATTGGAGCAATTGATATGAGCAGCATTGCATGGGAAGAGAGGGGCAACAAGATGGAAGATCCTGCTGTTTCCCAAGACTCCTTTAAATGGCAGATATGTTTAAATCAGGGGAGTATCCCTCCCTCCTTGGCATGTTCGCAAAGGAGCAGAGTCTTGTTTTCATCTGCAGTAAGTCTGCAAGGTTCAGCATGCCTACTTGGGAGTAAGCACCATTGAACACAATGGGACGTACTTTTGAGTAGACACATGGGGAACTACTCGCACAAGCCAACAGAAAGATTTTTTTTTTTTTTATGAATCACATTGGATTTAAACCTAGCATAACTATATCATAATGAGGAGTCTTACTTGGGAGTAAGCCAGATCTGCTTCCCTTTGTTGCAGGGAGGTATTTTTACTTATTTTTCCTCCGTTCACAGAGACTTTCCTCGGGAAGTTCATAGTGCAATGTCAGCTTTACACAAAGCTGATTTCGCGCCATTAAGAGTTTATTCCAGCTTATTTCTGTTCATTTTTAAAATGGAATGGGGGAAACAGTGGGAGACATCCTGTTTGTTGACAATGTCATGAAATCGACCTGCAAACTTCCATGAGTGGCCACTCACGAATGTGTTATAAATCTCTCCTTTTGAGAAGTTCTTAATGCATCGTCTTTTCTTCCCCTCCCCACACTCCCAAACTCCTCATGGTTTCATTTGTCTGTTTAGACAAAATTGGAGAGTAGAGAGGTAATTGAGTTTATTCCAGGCGCCTCCTGCCCAACACAATAGCTTGTTGACATAGTGAGGGTTTTCCTTTACCTGTATATTGAAGGTCCTGAGACTATATGAGAGCAAAATGTAAAAGGGAATCAGTATAGGTAGTTGTGGCGATGCCCCACAGTTCTGTCCCCTTAGGTGTGTCTGGGTCAGTATGTTTAGAGAGTGTGGAACGTTGGACTCGGTGGGTGTGGCTGGTGATGCTGGAAAAGGGAGGGGGAGGAGTATATATTGAGTGAGGGAGTGGTTTAGTGTTAGTTTGAGTGTTGGTTGGGTGGAGGGTAGTTAGGTTGAAGATAGATGTGTTTAGCTGTGTGTTCTTGTCAAGATTGTGTGATGAGTAAATATAAGATTTTAAGGATTTACGAATATTATTAAGGTTACTAGAATTATTAGAAATAAGCAGGTTTTAAAGTGAATTTGAACGAACTAAGAACTGTAAACAACAATAAACATTTTCTTTTATTTTTGCTACCACAAACCACGTGTCAGCTTGGCTTTGTCACCTGCTCTATTAGTTCATAAGAAAACACATTACATTAAAGCCTCCAGCCCAGTCTAGTCACAGAAGCACCTTTTCAAGGCCTCAGTACCTTTCCCCTCTGCTATAAGGGAAAAGTGGTGTTTCTTTTACCTTTCCCTCAGGTGTTGAAGTGGTGGTACTTAGCCTGAGAAGGGTGTGCTCGTCTAGGCCTAGTGTTTGAGGCTGTGGCGGCACGGTAGTGCTGTCAGAATTAGGGTGTAAAACTACTTTCAAGTTAAAAGTGTAGATTGTATTAGGTTGACTTCAGTGGAACGTACCTAAAAATATTCTTGCCCCATTTACTAAAATGCTCACGGTTGCCTTCTACTGGTCCATCTAGCCTAGTAATGTGGACACTGACTGGCAGCAATAGCTCTTCTGGGTTTCAGATAGAATTCTTTCCTTCTTCCCCTACTTGGAGAAGCCAGGGATTGAACCTGGGATCTTCTGCAGGCAAAGTATTGCTCTATCATACTGAGCTATGGCCCCTCCTCCATAAAACATAAACATGATAAAAACATTAACAAAAAAAATATGAACAGTATACAGAGGCATCAGATAAAGCTATCCAAAAGGAATATGTTGGGAGATTGATGACTTGATAGGTCAAATGCTTCATGAAAAAGAGGACATTACATAGCGGCGAGAAGTAATAAAAGAGGGGAGAGGAGACCCCTGCTCAGCAGGGAGTTCCAGAGATTAGATGGAGTCACAGAGAAGCACACCTTTTTCATCCTGACCAAATGCAACTCAGATGTTGGTAGAACATGAAAGATAGCCTGTGAAGAAGGTCTTGGTGAACAAGCATATTCCTATGATAGATGGTGGTCCTTTGGGTATCCTATGCCCAAAGTGTGTGTGTGTGTGTGTGTGTTTTAGGGCTTTAAAAGTTATAACCAGCACTTTGAATTGGGCCCAGAAACACACTGGAAGCCAGTGCAACTTTATAATAAATTATTTGTGTGCCTCTCAGCTTGGATCTGATGATACTTTTTCGCATTGGTAAAGGAGGAGTATGCAGGCATCGCATGCTACAATGTATATTCGGACTAAGTCTGATTGAACCAAGTAGGGTTTACTTCTGAGTACACAATGTATGGTTCTTATGTATGGCTACTAGTCATGATGTCTAAATATTAACTCCAGTGGATGGGCTTGACAGTTAAAAGGTGTCATTTTTTTCCCTTGTCCAGAAAAAGAATGCTGGTCTGCTCAATTCCCACTAGTAATAGAAACTATGTTCCACTTCTGAAAAATAAAGGCCATAAATTAATGACAGAGTGCAACTTTATAGTAAATTATTTGTGTGCCTCTCCATAATCGGCTCCAGTCAGCAGTCTGACTGGGTGCTGAATTCTGGACACTTCTCAAAGGCAATCTCATATCTAGTGTTTACAGTATTGAAACCTGCCCAACCACCTCCACCTTTTTTTCCCACCAGGTGACCCATCTAGAAATCTAAATAAAGCTCTGAAATTGCCTATTCAGTGAACAATGTTTCTTGTGCCTGATTCCTTGTGTGATACGTTCCATAATTTCCCATAGAAAAAGTAGTTTGTTTAAATGTTTGATGTTTGAGTTACGTTTCATCTAAAAACCTTTTGTTTATTAGAAGGGGCAGGCTTTAACATCATGTTAAAACATTTGGTCTTACATCCTTAGTTCTGTACATCAGAATATTACCTTGCTTTATTCAAGCCAGTATGTTAATTTGAACAAATGTGAACATACATGATAGTGGCTTTTATTGTAATAGGTAGGATGGAAAATAGAACTGGTAAATCAAAGAATGCGTTTTGTTTGCATTCTCCAACTTCATTCCCTTAATCCAGGTAAAATGCATATGTTCACTTAGATGATGCTCAAGGAAAGGAATTAGAGAAACCAGTACCTGAAAGTACACTGTTGGCAAAATGAAGACTTAAATGGATAATGTGGAACACATTCTCAATTCTGTAGTTGAAAGGGACACTTTCCCATGCATGCTCAACCAAATCTTCTGATGACGTTACTCTTAAGGGCTGTTTGCTTTTCAGAGACAAAGTTAGGTTTACTGCTGTGTGTTCAACAGAGAACCGTAGCAAATCACTTTCCCCATATGAACATGCCTGTATGACGATTGACTTTGTAAACACGTTTGAGTTGCATTCAGCTGTTCCCTTGTATTTGTGAAAGGCATTTTTGATCTACCAGTGGATGAAAGGGCATTTTGACTGATTCCCCGGTGCCCAAAAGTTGCTTCAAAGGATTGGGGGATCCTTTAACAGCATCATAGGTGGTGTTGTGGGGCATTAGCTGTAAAGGAAAGGGTAATTGTAAAAGTTGCCTCTCCCATTTTTTACTTAAGTGTTTACATTTAAGTGGAAACATATGGTGGGTTGGGAAATATTGGGAAGGAAGGTGGTAGATAGATAGATAGATAGATAGATAGATAGATAGGGCCTGTTCAGATGACACTTCATGCTCTGTGCTTAAGCTAAAATGTGGTTCTCTGGGGTTAGCACTAACCACAAGCCATGCTGTCGCACACAACACTTTAAGCCATGGTTAGAGCCACTAACCCTGCTGCAGACAGTCTGACTGTGGTTAGCGAGTGAGCAGGGTTTAGCAAAATGCATTGCACAAGACATCGTAAACCCTGTTGCTTAATCAAAAGCCTTAACCAGCAAGGTTTAAGGTGTCTTCTGAACAGGCGCTTGCGCACACACACACACTAGAGTATACGGCTTTAAAAAATGCAATGTCTGAAGAGACCAAAATAAAGCAAAGCAAAAAAAGTTTTAAAAAATATTCTGAACATATCCAGGAAAAGGTTCATCTGGGAAAGAAAATTCTCCATCACTGCTGTGAAAATAAAGCCAATAGCCTTACACAGGAATTTCAATATTCACATGCATTGACACCCATTCATAAATGTATGAGAAAATATATCCTTAAAATTGCTGCTTATGGAAACTGACTAGAAGAAAAAGAAACTGGCTACTGTGCAAATAAGATACAAAAGTATTGAGAATCCGAATGGGCTCTACTTGCCCTTATGGCCTGTTCAAGCGTCTTTCTCCAGATTTCTACTGGGGAGAAATCTGGAGAAATATGCTTCTCAAGCATATTCTGCTGTGGGTAGAAAATGACGCCTGATCGAGGATTTACCATGGTTATTGGAACCTTGTTCTCCTTGATGCTATGACTGATGTCCCGATCCCACCAATTTTACTAAGGGTCAGGGAGACAGTAAAAGGTGATGCAGCTTGGATCTGATGATACTTTTTCTTATTGGTAAAGGAGGAGTATGCCAGTATTGGAGGCGGCAATGTATGTTCGGACTTAGTCTGATTGAACCCAGTGGGTTTACTTCTGAGTAGACAATGTGTGGTTGTTATGTACGGCTACTAGTCATGAGGTTTAAATATTAACTGTGGTGGATAGGCTTGACAGTTAGGTGTCGTTTTCCCCCTTGCCCAGAAAAAGAATATTGGTCTTCTCAATTCCCGCTAGTAATAGAAACTGTGGTGCGCTTCTGAAGAATAAAGGCCATAAATTAATGACAGAGTGCCTGCTTTGCATGCAGAAAGCTCTGATTGTTGGTATTTCCAGTGTAAAGGATCTCTGGGAAACACCTGTTCCTGAGACCTTGCAAACTGCTCCCGGCAGTGGTGTAGTGGAACCAGGGCTCACAGGGAAGCAGTGCTGGTACATTTTTATTAGCAGGGATGCTGATGTCATCTGCCCCCCCCCCCTCCGAAATTCCTGTTTCCTCAGAACTGAGTGCAATCCTCACAGCACCTGGGGATGGGGGGAGGGATGCATTCTCCCAACAACAATATATTGTCCGTTGTTGTTATACAAACTACCTTGGGGAGGCTTGGTTTCAGAATTGGCTATTGCAGCCCATTTGCTTGACAAAAGATCTGCTCCTAGAAGCTGAAAACTCCTAGAACTGATTTGTTGATATGGATCCACAAAGCTGTCTTTAATTTTGGACTCTCTTTGGGGTGGGTGGCTCTGGGGAGTTTTTGCAATGAGTGCCTGCACTTCAAAATTAACCATTGCACCACTGGCCATCAGTTGGAAGAGACAATGTTGGCTTGGAGGGACCAATGGCCTGATTTGGTATAAGGTAGCTTGATGTGTTCGATCATGTCTTGGTTATTTCAGCAGGTGTTTGAGCTAGCTAGCTGAGATATCCTACTCTCTTCCTGTTATACTATTTGTGGGTTTGGGAACTGTTCCATGTTACAGTGTTGTAGGATGCCTTGGGTGCTTTAGAAATAAAGCAGAAAGGTGTAACTATTTAAATAAATAAATAAATATTGTAATAAATAGAAAGGAAGAGTATTTTCTTTTGCGTGTCGTATGCTAGCACAGAATGTTTATTGTTCTTACTTTCACATGAAATGCTATAACATGTTAAGGATTTGATGAGGAGAAAATGAGCGATCAGTCTGGGGTGAACTTCATGAAACTTAACCCCCTGTGCAACTTCCATTGTGTTCTCCTGTTAGCAGCCAATTAGGTCAGCCATTGACTAAGGAGAACAAGCGTATAATGTTTGTCTTCTAGCTGCTGTTAAACAGGATTGTCACTGGAGGGTCAGATTAGAGTTCATTCAACCAAAGCAATGGCAGCAAGTGTAGCCAGCCTCGGGTCAGTCCTGCCTCATGAGATTTTGAGGGCAGTCGCGTTAGAATTTATAGCACACTGAACATGATACTGAGAGTTATTGCCTCAATCCTGGCATTTGTATGGATGTTTTAGATGGTTGCATTTTAAAGACAGTTTTGCATCACGGCTCATTATACTTCTATTTTCTTTCTTTACATGGCAATTCAAACAATTCAAGTAGTGCAGGGAATATTTCATGTTTGGCTACCACCGAGGTAGAAATAAAATGACATGCATGTGGAACTTTGCAAATCAACTGGAGATGCACAGACAGGTCTGGAGGAGGGCCAGTAAAGGGTTCTACATGGGGCTGCATTTGAAAAGTGTTCAGAAACTTGCAGCTGGTCCAGAATGTTGCAGCCATTCTGTTCACTGGAGCCGGTTATGGGATGCTTGTCACGTTCTTGTTATAACAGCTTCACTGGCTAAAGTCTGTTTAGTGGTGAAGGGTTGTTGGTTTTTTCCCTTGTCTTCTTTACCAGCTCTGGCCTGCTGCTGGAGATTATTGAGCTGTTTGCTCATATCGGTAGGTAGTTAAACTAGTCATCAAGTGAAAATAGTTTGCATGAGAGTATGGAACCCATTTCAGAACAATTATGAATGACTATTAAATATCAATCCTTATGTTATTAAAACAGTAAACACATGGCCAGCTGTGTGCAGGTCCTCTGGAAGGGGTACATTGAACCCCCCTTCGTCCATAGGCTCCATAACCGCACAAAGAGTCTTTCAATAAGTGCAGACAGTTTTTATTTGTGAGCCTTTGCCTCCAGTTACAGCACTAAGGCAAAGCAAGCAGACAGACTTCCAACTCAGGGCAAGGAATTACACCTCCTTCCTTTCCCTTCTGGCTTTAAATCCCACAAATGCAAAAGTCTCCCCTTTTGCAGTATTGGCCTTTCTGTTGGCAACTGTTCCCTGTTTCCCTTCACAGGAGGTTGTCCGAAAAGCAGGTTGGGGTTTTCCAGTGCCTTAGAGAAAGATGCTAACCCCTGGCCTAGGCATATGCCTGAGGCCTTCCTGGGGTTGCCAGCCAGGGATTTCCCAGTCTCCCTGCAAAGGAAGACTTGGAGGTTGACTGCAGGCAAGCCGTTCCTCCAGCATCCACCATGACAGCAAAGTTCTGTCTGCCTGCTTATCATAGAAGTATAGAAGAGTAGAGTTGGAAGGGACCTATAAGGCCATCAAGTCCAACCCCCTGCTCAATGCATAAATCCACCTTAAAGCAGACACCCCTCACTAGCTTGTCTTCCCTTCTTCAGTTCACCTCAGTTTCTACCTCTACCTGCTCTTTCTCGAACTTTATAGCTGCTCCTTGATGACACCTAGCAGTTGCTGCTTGAGGCTTCATTCTCCCACAGCTGAGCTGGGATGCCCTTATCAGCTCCAACATTTCCCACAGGGTGTGTTTGGACGACACTTTAGACAACGGAAGGGTTAATAACACACTCACCATGTGTTATTTTGCTGGTGCGCACCACATGACATGTTGCCCCTCCCTCTGTCACACGGCTGAAAGTCCCGGCGTCCTACTGGGCTGCTGCATCTCCTCCCTCCCTCAGTCCTCCAGCCATATCCTATCATGCACTGCAAGTTCTGCCGGCTGAATAGGAGCGTCCGGTTTTTTTTGGCTGT
Source organism: Anniella stebbinsi (assembly GCA_029215795.1). Lineage (NCBI taxonomy): Eukaryota > Metazoa > Chordata > Lepidosauria > Squamata > Anniellidae > Anniella > Anniella stebbinsi. The sequence goes on from JARDYH010000007.1 coordinate 24,049,978, forward strand.
TCCTGCCGGCTAACTCTATGACCGAGTGGAATAGTACACGGAGAGAGGGGGGTACCCGACACATGACACTTGAAGCAACAGATTTCAGGATAAACAACTGAGCAGCCCGTTGTTTTTCTCCGTTGTTTAATTGCCCGAAATAGCGTACCGTCAGTTGTGTGTGCGCTGTCAGCATACCGTCAGTTGTGTGTGCCACACGACCCAATAAGCAACACAACTGACGGTTGCCTCTTCCCCCCTCCGTTGATTGTCGTGTCGTCCGAACTGAGCCACACGGTGCTCCCTTTTAACTTTATGCACAGGCTCAGCTGTTTGCTGCCTCTCTGCCCGGGAGTCTTCAGCAATGGAAGGACTATGACTTGGCCTAGTGAGTCTGTTACACCAGCTAAGAATGGATCAGCTTAGCAACTGTATCGCTCACAACTTTTTAAAGTCTCCTTACTACATTTGCTAGGAATGAAATGGAATGAAAATGGGGAAGCATATTTTGCATACGTTGAAACTGGATTCATCTGCGTGCAATGAATTACCCAGATAATTAAAGTTGCTTGGTACAATGAATGGCTTTAAAAAGGCAGGAAAATTGCTAAGACTTAAATACTGTAAGCATGTAATTGCATAGAATGGTATAAATTTATGTGGTGTCTGTTGTTTCTATAATCTAAGTTACACCCTGTGTTGTAAACTAAATTTCTCTTGCCCCAGGGTGTTTCTAGAAGTGAAGCTGTCTATGTTTAATAGCTTTCTCTCTGTGTGTGTAAACAACATTTAAAAGGGTACTGCAGCATGGTTAAAATAAAAGTGGAACAAATAGTCACCTCTTTTCTGTTTTAATTTCCTTGTAGAGATATACTTAAATTATTGTCCTGTTGAGTGTTCACGCAACTAATTCAAGCGTTTCTAGTAGGAAGTCATTAAGGAATAGTATGATGAATTTGGGTGAAAATTTCTTATTTTATTGTCATAGATTTACAGCAAAAAAAGAAAAGTCTGTCAGTGATTTCTGCTAAATATCCTATCCACTTCTTATAGGTGAAAAGTTGGTTATGGGCATATATGATATCATATATTGCTACGGCATTATCACACTGACCATGAAAAAATATAGAAAGGAGTTTAGCAAGAGAGTTGATCATAAGGCTAACTGTGCAGCCATATGGGGATTCTATGGCATACCTTGAGGGCTACAGTAGATGATATGTTAAATTAGGAGGAGGATTAACTACTTCCCCTGTGTTTTAGTCCCAATGATAATCTCCACCCCAGAAGCTACTCTGGGAGGGCAGAAACTTCTGTTAGTAACTTGAAGTTATTGGGACAGGTATCATGACAGGGGTGTGTTTGGGGGATTTGGGTGCCAGGCAGGTGGGGGTAACTTTATTCAGATACTTTCGATTTGCTTGGGAAGCTTTCCCTGAGTTTTCTCAATCCCTACCCCTGCCCTCTGAGGAAAGCTTGGGAAATTCCTAGCCCCATTTCTTCAGTTCTACCGGGTTTAGTTTCATCTGGTTGGAAAAGCACTGGAGACTTATTCTGTCCAGGGCAGCATTTACACTACTGCTTTATATCGGTTTATAATGGTATTGACAACTGTTGGGGTCCAGGACACCTTCCATATACAGTTTTCAAACTTCTTTCAAAGTGTTATATCCTGCTTAGTGTAGATCCGGCCTTGGGTAATGTTTGTCTTACCGATATACAAGCAGAGAACAACTGAAGCACAAGCAACCGCTTACCTATGGTGGCACATGTGTTTTTATTTTGCTTGGGTGGCTCCTGGGGTTAAAATGATAGGATATATAATTGCAAAGAGAGAAGTGCATCCCAAGGATGTGCAGTGTCTTTTTTTTGCAGGGCAGGGGGAGGGTTGGGGGAATAAGGCATTAATCTTTCAGGATCTTCCTGAAAGATCTTCACAAGAGGATCTGCACAGTGCTCTCTCTCTCTCTCTCTCTCTCTCTCTCTCTCTCACACACACACACACACACACACACTCACACACACACACACACACACATACTCAACCACACCTTGATAAATTTCTATCTTCAATATTTTTTATAGAGTGGCAGGTTTTGTTTTTAAAAAGTTAGGATTGTTTTATTTGCTTAGAAGATTCATGTCCTTCATTTCCTCCAAGAAGCTCAGGATGGACTATAGGTTTCTGCCGCCCCCATTTTATATCGTCACATGAACTTTGTGAAGTAGGTTGGTCTAAGAATGAAATAGGCTTGGTCAAAGTCACCCAGTGAAGTTCCTGTTCTAAATAAGCAAACATTCCTCCCATAGTTGGTAAGGTACGTCATGGTTTATTATATGGGTTTTCTTTTCTGCTAGTAAGGTGCAGACAAGTTATTTCAATGTGCACTCTACCTTTCCTTTTAATTCTCCGACCGAAGAATCTGTTTCTTTTTTCATCCAGCCTTCTAATTGAGACTGGTAGCAGCTTTATCAAATTTCAGCTCTTTAGGGCTACATTTTTCTGCTTGTCATTAAGATGCGCGTCTGAAAGAAAAGAGTAAACGAGCAAAAGATGCAAGTCTTCTATGTTACCAGTTTACGCTAATGCGAACTTGCCAAATTCAACTGCCAATCCACCTTGTAGCTGGTTTTCCAGTTGTACATCTAGATTTGATACTAAAAATGCTCACATCTTCAGCTATTCGCACCCCCCCCCCCCCGCCCGTGCCCGTGCAGTGGTGTAGTGGAGGCAGGACTTGCAGGGAAGAAGCAATGGGACTTTTTTTTCTTAGCAGGGTTGCTAATGTCATCCGCCACCTCCTTCAAACTTCCCTATTGCCTTTGAGCTTAGCTGCAATCTTCACAGTAGCTGTGTGTGGGTTGAGTTGGGGATCTGGTTCTGCCAGGACCAAGTCATCAACCAGGTTCTTTTGGTTATCAAGGTGAAACAAGCCACTTGTGCAAAATGATGACAATTTATTGATGGAAACTGTGTGCAGAATATAGACATGAGAAGAAAGTTAGCACCTCCTTCCAGCTAATTAAGCTTTCATAGCTGGGTGTCATTCGGGGCCCCCACAAGAAACGGCAGCCTTCCCTTTGAGCCATAGCAGGTTCTCCAGGCCGGTAGTGTGTACAGTTCCTCCTGAAGCGAAGCCAAAGCATGAAGTTTGTGCCTTGGATCTTACAGGCTCTCTTGCTAGGTTCCTCTCAGGACCTACACACAAAGAGGACCTCAACGTGGTGGCAAATGTGCATGCGTTCTAACAGAACAAATCAAGATGTTCAGTTAGATGAAACTAATTCCAATATTTTATTAGGTCATGTAATGGGAGCTGACAGGCTGCATCCCTACCCCCTCTCAGAAGAAGCAGGGGGGCTCCCTCTCACAGGTTCTCAAAGCATCTCAGCTTGGAACAATAATTGGCCTGGTTAGGGGTGAAAACCTCCCAGCTCATCCAGAAAAAAGAACGTGTGGGAAAAGGGTGACATAACTATGAGAGGCCCATCCAGGGAATGAGGCCTGTTATTGTCAGCTAAAGCCTGCTAAAATCTACTCACTGGCTCAATTCGGATGACACGATAGTCAATGGTGGGGTAATAATCAACTCTACAGTTGTTCAACTAGGGGGTACTCCCCACACAACATGGTAATAAATAATCAACTGTGGTGTGGGTTAGGATCAGCGCTGAGTTGACTATGGCAGCATTTGGATGACACAATAGTCAAAACAACTGACGATTGTTTCCCCCACACCAGTTGTTTATTGTGTCATCCGAATTGAGCCACTGTGTTGGCTATACAGGTCTCTTACCAGCATTTTGGAACTCCGTGAAGTCCATATTTGTGCTCACTAACAAACTCACTACAGGAGGAACAAATTTTCCAAGCCACAATAGATTGTTCCCTGTTGCAATGCAAAGTATTTTGTTGTGTCTTGGTCTTGAATGGCCAGTTGCAGCCCACTAGCTGTAGAGAAGACATGTTCCTGATGGAGAGAAAAGCTGCTAGAACTGGTTAGTTGATAATGGATCAACCCAGTTGCCTGAATTTAGGGACACACGCAAGAGGGAGGTATCCATGGACTCAAAGAAACCCCAGTATTTGTGGAAATGTGAAACAAACAAAAAAAATACTAGGTGGTGAAAAGCAGCCAAACTAACCCAGTGAGGACTGAGTATGCTTAGTGAGGATAGTGAGCTGGCTGTTGAAGTGGGAGAAAAAGGAAATCAGGCAGAGGAAAGTGGGAATGAAATGACGTATTCTGAAAAGGGGGCATGTCTGGCTTGCTAGAATCCTGTCCTGGAAAACTTTGCATTGCAACATTTTATTTCAGGTCCCCTTTGTGTGTTATTAGATTGTTAATCTGATTCTTCTGTTCTTAATTAGATTTTTGGTGTTTTTTTTTTAATGCATCTGTAATTGCATTTTAATGTGTGTTTATAATGTGAGCTGCACTGAGAACCCCTAGAGGGCTGGATCGTGGCATACGAATCTGAATAACTACAACAAGAAAGTTGTTGTGCGGGCGTGTCCCCAAGTCACTCCCATAGGATAAATTATGATTCCTCCTAGCTGGTTGCTTGTTTGTCTCCACCACTGAAGCCCCACTGTAATGCATTAGCATGGTTGGTGGTTGAGATAGATGATAACAAATGGCGAAAATATTCAGTTTTGCTGCATGCATGCTTGGTATTGATGTAGTAAAGAAGTGATTTGAATAAGAACCAGAGGCTCAGTTCAGACAACATCTAAGTCAATGCAGTGTGAAAACTCAACTCAACGGTTGAGTTTTTAGGAGGTTCTCCCAATACAACATGTTCTAACTCTACCGTTGTATGACTGTGGGCCACCGGAATTGAGTAAAATCCATTGCAATGTTTGATTCGCAGTTCCTTAACCCTCTCTTCTCCTCTGGTCCTCCTGATGGTATCCCATCAGCCATTGCTGCAAGAAAACTCAACCCAATCCCGGCGGCTCTGCTAAAGCGGTACTCACTCCTTTCGCCGCTCTTGCCAGGGAACTCTGTAGCCAGTGGAAAAGATAACTCAATGCAACAGGAAACTCCACGGAGCCCTCCACACAACACGCAACACAATGGTTGTGCAGGAACTCTCCTCTGCACAGCGTGGACATTCAGCATGGAATGTTGTCTAAAAAACCTCCACCTTGGGGTGGAGTTTTCCCCTCCAGACAACACATTTCTCAACGGTAGTGTAAAAACGCCACCGTGGCGTTCTAAAACCACCGTTGAGAAATGTGTTGTCTGAACTGAGCCAATGTCTATGTTTACTTACCCTGATCCAGGGCTCTGCTAGAGTTGAACTTTTGTGTGCAAGTCCAGAGCCCTGTAGCCTGTCTCCTAAATAACTACCAGAAGAAACGGTATCGGTAGATAATAGGGGTAGGTGTAGCAGGAAAGGGTGATCTATTCCCAGCATGGATAGCTGTATCCAAGGGCTGGCACCTGTTGTTGCCTGAAGATGTATACTCAACGCATGCACACTGATATCTTTGGTATTTTTAAGCTGCTGTTTGGGTAAATGCTTGTATCTTATATAAGCATTGATATTTTGAAGAATACTTGAACTCTTTTCTGAGAGTGAGTTACCATTGCTCTTATCACTTATCAGCTTAAATTTTGAGAAGCGGACATAGCTCCCGTTGCTATTAGTTAGTGTAAAGTTACTTTGAAATATATACAGGATACCCATCTATAAAAGATGTCTTTCTGAATCACTGGGTTTTTATTGTAATATGCAGCTGTGTACATTCATATCACAGGATCATTATAAAATGATGTATTTTATATTAGAGGTTGCATGTCAACAATGAATCATATTTTCAGGTTCTTGTGACTTTCGTCTCATTTGTATTTGCCACTTGATACACAACATGTCCCCTTCCCTTTTTTTAAATGTTCAGTCAAGTAGATGTGCAGTGCAACAAAATAATTAAATGTGAAATATTCTTGGCTGGTTCTTGGTTTTGGTTTCATGAATTTGTTTTTAAGATTTATATTCCACCTTAACATTATTATTATTTTTTGTTGACTCAGAGTGGCCCCAAAAAAAGAAAAAGAGGAAATTAAAAACAATAGCTAAAGCATAATAAAAAAGAAATACATTAATGGTGCAATTGAGAAATCACAATCAAAAGAAACAATTAAACAGCAGATAAAAATTAGGTAATAAAACCTTCCCTAAAATGCCTCCTGAAAGAGAGAAGAAGTTGGCTGCTCACCAAGTTTAATGTTCCTGTTTTGAATTTATATTTATTGTTAAATTGGGTTTTATTCATAGTTCTTATATTGGTTTCCAATGTTGGTAAACCATCTGGAATGTCAGTGACTAGGTGAGGGAAACATTTTTTCAATAAGTGCTAAATAACTACATGATGCTGGGTCAGTATCCAGCTATTTCCAGTTCCCTGTTAGCTAGGTTATGCCCCTTGGGTAGCTTTAAATCTTTCTTATTGTATCTTCTCAATGTGTGTTTTGTTGTAGGCTTTGAAACAGCAAAGTCCTTTGCACTCCATGGTGCGTATGTCATCCTTGCCTGCCGAAACACGTTGAGAGGAAATGAGGCTGTGCAACGCATCCTGGAAGAATGGGTAAGAGGATGTGCTTCTTGACTCTACTCAGTCTTGATCATGCTCAAAGGCTGTGGGAAAACATGAAGGTTCAAACAGGGACGGACAACCGGGCCCGTTTTCTTTTACCAAAATCTGCCCTTCGATACAGTCAGCTTTTCTAACCATGGTTAGTGCTACCCATAGCACTTAACCCTGGTTAAGATTCAAGTGTACAGCCATAGCAGGGTTAGCTAGCTGAATTAAACCTGGGCTCTGAAGGGTGGAAACTGGGAGGGAACAGCAAGGCGTGTTTGTTATCCTGCAAACAGAGATTGGAAAAGTAGTGAAACTGTCTTAATAATGGCTTTTTTCATAATGACGTGAATACTTTGGGCAAGGGGAAACGATGCACACTATTATTTTATGTAGAGCCATTGAAGTTGATGGCACTTCACACTGTAGTAAGAGGAGGTCCTGCCTTGGAAAGGTTTATAATCTAAAATATGATATAGATGGGCGAGAAAGAAGATGGAGGAGAAGGTAAGAACACACAATAGTTATTTGTTGTATTGTTGCATGGAATACTTGAAACTTTGGCAGACTTGTAGATAGGTAAAATGCTGAAATGACATTTGTTGGACCCCACTAAATGAGAATTTAAGGGCCTGCTGATGTTTTCAGTATAGACGACCCAGATTTTGTCAGTCTTGTGTAACATGCTGCCAATAATGTGGGTTAAATACATTTGTCAGTAATTCTTGAAAAGATACAATTTAAAAGGTGTCCGTCTCAACGGAGCTAGTCCTTGTGAAAATGTTTAATGGGATGCTATAAACTGCCTGTGCGCATACCTTCATTCGGTTAATTTGAGGTCAATGTGGTGTAGTGGCTAGAGTGTTGGACTGGGAATTGGGCGATCCAGATTCTACTCCCCGCTCGGCCATGGAAGCCCACTGGGTGACTTTGGGCCAATCACAGGCTCTCAGTCCAACCTACCTCACAGGGTGGTTGTTGTGGGGATAGAATGGAGAGGAGGAGGATCATGTACACCACCTTGGGTTGCTTGCAGGAAAAAAGGTGGGATATAAATGCAATAAATAAATAATATATAAATAACTAATGTGAATACAAGTTGCACAGCCACCAAGGGTCAGTGCCTTGGCTACACGTAGGTCGTCATTGGAACAAATGAGAACATACGGAAATACTGAATGTGAAGTTTGTTTAAAAGGCCACGCTGGATGAACAGTAATCAGTACCTGCTGATCTTCCCATTTCTTTCTCAACGCACAAGATATGCTGATGCGTGACTTCTAAAACAGCTTTAAAACACTAAAACTCTATGAAGAATAGTTGCTTCATAGTTTACATAGCAATTTTGTTTCCGCTGGTGTTTGCCGCAATAAGTATGTAAAGTGTAAAATACTTGAGACCAAGGGCTTCTTTAAACGAGAGATTTATAGCATGCTTGTGACTGGCCACTCACAGTTGTTCGCAGGTCAGTTTGACGACACCATGAGCCTCCTGTGCGTTCCTGCCCCCGTTCCCAGTTTTTTCCATAAAACTCACCCTCAGAAACCCTGATTCTTCTGATATATGTCGGGATTTCCTGCCATGTGCAGTTGAAGTTGCGCTATAAAATGCCCACTAGAGGGTGCTGTCCCATTAAACTGCATGGGCTGGGAGGTTTTACATTGCAGGCCAAGTGGTCACTGCTCTCTTCCCATGTAATTCAGCTCATTTGAAATGCGGAAGAGAAGCAGGAAGCAGAGTGATGGTAAGGAAACGTGATCCCCCCCCCCCCCCGTCTGAAATTCCCCCATGTGTTTGCGAGGCACAGTTGCCTGCAGCTCCATGATGTGTGGCTGGAGATGGCCATCCCTCTTTCATGCTTAGTATTCCAGCTGCCCTTACTGAGGGCCGCTCTGGAATTTCATGTACCCATGTAATCAACACAGCAATGAATTTTGGATTTCTGGGATTTAATTGAAGAACAAAGGTCCCGTGTTGCCTTAGCTTCAAATTACTTCAGAAGCCCTGCATTTTATTTATAAACCAGTCCTCGCTCTTAATTGTTCACAGTACAATCCCCTCTGCAAAGTGGGTAGTCGGAGTACCTTCAGTGCATCTTTGTAATGGCTTTGTTGTTGTTTATTGAGAGGGACTAATTAACTTTGATTATTGCACTAATATTATGGCACTTTGAAAGTCCCTCAGATTTATGACTCTGGGAAAATAAACAAATGAAATGCAGGTGCTAGAGCAGAAAGAATAAGTTATTACTGAACTTTAATTACTTGAATTGTATAACTAGGAGAGAATTAGTTGATGAATTACAGGATGTTTTAAAATGTTCATCAAATTGTAAGCAGTCTTAAGAAGACGATAAAAGACAACAGCTACTTAAAGCAAAGAAGAAAAACACATTTACAATAAATGCATTGGTATTGCTTGTAAAAAAAGGCTTACAATCGTGTGCATACATCTGTGTTCACTAACACCATGGGGCTGCCCATCCAAAATCTCTTCCTCAAACTTTGTGCTCTCTTCCTGTAATTTATTTGCTTTCCACATCTCTTGATGCCATTGGCTGATCTGCTCTGACATCACAATGGGGCGCTATGTCTCCATTACTATTGGTTTAGCTGCCTTGATGTCACAGAGGCCAATAGAAGAGGAGACGCAGGGGAACTAGAATCTGAGGTAGTTACAGAAAGATAATCCATGTTTAAAGTGAAATGACCCGGTGGCTTAAAATACAGAATGCTTGAATTAACTGTTCTAATGTTTTGATGAGAATGAATCAACTTAAACTTGCTAACCCTTTCAACTGATTAAAAAAATAAGTGTTTCTCAGAATTCCATGGGAATGCTGTGCAAAGCTGTCCCTGGGAGGACAGACTTCTTCTCCCAGTGCTGGCCAAGTTCCTTTCTCCATGCTAAGAGCACATAGTTAAATTATGGAAATCTACCACAAGATGTTATGATGGCCACCAACTTGGATGGCTTTAAAAGGGGATTGGGTTAATTCTTGGAGAAAAAGGCTAAGGGCAACCTCCAGTATCATAGGCGGAAAGCCTGTATACACCAGTTGTTGGGGAACACGGGTGGGAGGGTGCTGTTGCACCATGTCCTGCTTGTGGGTCTCCCACGGGCAGCTGGTTGGCCACTGTGCGAACAGAGTGCTGGACTAGATGGGCTCTTGGTCTGATCCAGCATGGGTCTTCTTATGTTCTTATGGGAATTTTAGAACCAATACCAATGCATTTTTTTTGTAAAAGTGGGACAGGAAACGTGCTGCGTGGCTCTGCTGCCTGCAAAATTTCCATGTGCCTTTGTGCACAGGATATCCCTTCGCCTTCCTTTCAGGAATGCCTCCTCCTCCTGAAGGGGCCTTTGGGCAGCACATGCTTCCTTTATTGGGGAAGAGTCAGGTGAAAGGGGACATTGGACAATGATGCCCGGTGGTTAATAAGAAAGTATCTAGGCAGTAATGCCCAGAAGTGTGTGTCCTCCAATCCTTTTTCCTACAGAAGAAAGGAGAAGGGGACATGCTTTCAGCAGCTGCATGATGAAGGGATTGTGGGCTTCTTTTCCATATGTCAGCTGAGTGAAGGAGGCAAGACAATAACGAGACAACACAACTGTATGGATTGAAAGTTGGGCCACATTTATTAAATTTGATCTGCAAAGGGGGGATCCTTGAATAGCTGTTCCACTATGTCGGCAGTTGCCGGTTAATGAAATCGGGCGAAACATTCTTTGCCTGCTGGATGTCAATTATAGAATTAGCACCCTTCAGGATTTCCCCATTTGGGGAAAGGGGAGACATCTCCTCTCACATCCCACCAGGCCATGAAACACCTGGTGTGTGAGGGGAGATGTCCCCACAGGCCATGCTCCCCCCCCCCCCAATTGGGGCTGCCAAACCCTCAGCAGGAAGCCTCAGGCATCACCTGTCTCCGCCAACAATGCCTCAGAATAATCACCATTCCTATCCAGACAAACATAGTTCACCGAAACCAACCTGCCTAGGAGAATATGACCAATTGAACCAAAAGTAAACCCGCCAAATCAACCTAAGATGCCCCCACCCCACTTACAGTGTAAAGCAAGCAAAAAGACACACAGTCAAACAATCTGACTTGTGTGCCAAAAATTCCTGCTCGGACGTCAAAAAAGTGACCAGTTAAACCCCACACTTCATACAGGGAGGGAGCCGCGCTTCCAATAGGCTAGGAGGAGGAGCCCCGGAGGCTAATATCGCCCCGAACACTCCTCCTCCTTCTGGTGGTGCCACTAAGCCCCACCAATGCTGGGGCTTGAGGAGCATCTCCTCGTTCCCCCTCCACACCCGCAATGCCCCCCCCCCCCGCAATCAGGCAAGCCAAATGCGGGACGGGGCGTTTGTTGGTTTTAGGCCATCTGTCTGCCTAATCCACATAACTGGGTTGTTGTGGGGTCAAAATGGTGTCTAGTGTTGGGCTAATGATCAGCCAAGAAGCTCGTTGAGCGACCATGAAGCACTCTCTGAGCATAACCTACCTCACAGGGTTGTTGCGAGGGGACCTGTGAGTTCCTTGGAAGAAGTGGAAAGGGATAAAAATGTGTTCTGGTATACTGTGCTTGAAGAAGGACATATTTCCATTTGGTTTTCAAATTGCCTTGAGGTTGTCATTGCATGTTTGAGGTTGATATCGGCTTCGAACTGTGCTTTGATTTCTTGGACTGGGGGAAAAAAAGGGAAATTAGAATTCAGAGCTATGATTCATTTTAATCAGAAAGGGATTGTCAAGCATAAATCTCTTCTTGAGTAGTGGAAAAGGCCCTAAAGCGCCAAGGAAAAGAAAATATCAATACTTTGTAAAGGAGGAATGATTGTTTCAATTCGCGGCTTAATTGACTTTAAGGCTTAATGAAAAACACTCTGGTACAGTTTGTAAACACATTTGCTCAGGAGAATGCTGAAATCTTATGCCACGAGCTGAAGAACTCGGGGGCTTATTTCGTATTGTATTATTGACACCTCTGAATGAAAGAGTAATGATTGAGTATGGCTTCACAGCTCCCCACTGTAGCCATCTCCTTAGGAAATACTTCAGAATATGCAGAAACCAAATTATAGGGTTGCACCCAAAGATGGACTCGAGTAGAAATAAGGGGGCGGGGGAAAGCCTCACGATGAAGGCGCAAAAAGAGAGACAAGGTCTGGTGCTTATAAAAATATTTTGTCTTTAAGGAATTCTTCTTAGAAATACTCGATGCGTTTCGGATAAAATCCCTTGGGAGCTGAAAGAAAACACAAGTGTATTAAACGTTGTTATAACACCTAAAAAGCCCTCAGGTTTTTCTTTTGGTCATCCCCATTGAGACCCGCACTTTCAAAACCACTCCTACTTTTGCCAGAAGTGCAGATCTCGATGAGGACTTTTTAGGAGTTATAATGCCTTTTAATACTCCTGGTGTTTTTTTCTGAAGAAGGATTTTATCTGAAAGGTGTTGAGCTTTTCTAAGAAGAATTAATGAAAAGGGGGGGGACCATTTTTATAAGCACTAGAGCGTGTCTTTTTATAAGCACTAGAGCGTGTCCCGGCATTTAAAGAAGCATGGTCAGAAGTGAAAACACTTAAGGGTTTGCTCACCGCTATAACAGGAAAATTCTGGGTTTTTCCACGTTCAGCAAAAATCCCGCAGCCTTACCAGGGCTTTGTCTTCTGGAGTCTTCACTTTTAAAATGGCAGATTATCCCTTGAAAACAATGTGAAAGGCGAAGGAGGTTGACGCCGTCATGAAAAGGACCTGCAAAACTTCCATGAGTGACCAATGACGACTCTGCAATAAATCGCTCATGTGGAGAAGCTGTAAGTTGTGGTTTCGTCTTTGTGCAAGAGGTTGCCACAGCAGAGCAACATCCTTGGCTTTAGTTGCACTTTTCTCACACAGTGTTCTAGTGCAAGGTGTGAAATATTCCTCTATCATTCAAGAGCACCTTGGGATCTCAAACCATAGTATTTGAATTGCAAGTCTTTATACTTGTACGTTTCTCACTTAAAGAATACTATGTTTGTTATGCTTAAAACTTGCTTATGTGTGAGGCTCCTGAGAGAGACAGAGAGATCTGCACTCAAAAGATGCCTTTAGGTTACACCTAACTCTCTGCACCCTCTTTCCTTCTGTTCTGAAACTCTTCGTTTTGTCATGCATAAGTAGTGTGACTAGTGCTGGAATGAGGTGGCCAGTGAAACTGGTGGCCAGTGAAACTACCAACTCAGTGTGGCAAGGTGGCATCAGGCCAGGCAGTGGGGAAGCGTTCCCTATTATTATTTCACATTTAGAGCGAGAGCAAAGGAAGGACTTAGTTTGCCTTGAGAGACATCATCACATAGTCAAATATTTGGCACTGTGATGTTATCGCAGTGATCCCTAAATAGCTGGGATCACACAGAAAAAAAGCCTCTCTCATCCAAGGGGCTGTCTATATGGTGGTGGGTTAGAATCATAGAATAGTAGATTTGGAAGGGGCCTATAAGGCCATCGAGTCCAACCCCCTGCCCAATGCAGGAATCCACCTCAAAACATCCCTGACAGATGGCTGTCCAGCTGCCTCTTGAAGGCCTCGAGCGTGGGAGAGCCCATGACCTCCCTAGGTCATTGGTTCCATTGCCGTACTCCTCTAACAGTCAGGAAGTTTTTCCTAATGTCCAGACAGAATCTGGCTTCCTGTAACTTGAGCCTATTATTCCATGTCCTGCACTCTGGGATGATCAAAAAGAAATCCCGTCCCTCCTCTGTGTGACAACCTTTCAAGTATTTGAAGGGTGCTATCATGTCTCCCCTCAGTCTTCTCTTCTCCAGGCCAAACATGCCCAGTACTTTCAGTCTCTCCTCATAGGGCTTTGTTTCCAGACGCCCCTGATCATCCTTGTTGCCCTCCTCTGAACCCCCTCCTACTTGTCTGCATCCTTCTTGAAGTGTGGTGTCCAGAACTAGACACAATACTCAAGATGAGGCCTAACCAAATAGAGGAGAAGCAGTACCTCTCACGATTTGATGTGTGACCATTTGATCATAGAGCCTTTCCTTTCAGGCGTCTCAATACACAAATCTACGATAAAAATGCTATCAACTACCTATTTTAGAGCCTTCGGTAGTTCGCTGTGATGCCTTTAACGATCATTTCTCAGATAAAATCTCTCGGATAAGAGCCAACTTAGATGCCATTGTTATAGCAGAGGCTAACAGTGGAGTGTCCAGCGACTCCGCGAGTAGGATTACACTTGATCAGTTTCAGTTGGTGAGTACCGAGGATGTGGACAAGGTACTTGGATGTGTGAGGAGGACGACTTGCCCTCTCGATCCCTGTCCTTCTTGGCTGGTCGTCCAGGGAGGAGATGCAGTTAGATCACATTTACAACATATCATTAATGCATCTCTCAGGGAGGGGAGTTTTCCATCATGTTTAAAAGAGGCGGTGGTAAGGCCGCTTCTAAAAAAGCCCTCCCTGGATCCCCTGGACCTTAATAACTACAGGCCAGTATCAAAGCTTTCATTTTTGGGCAAGGTTATCGAGAGAGCGGTTGCCTTTCAACTCCAGACAGTCTTGGATGACACTGATTTTCTAGACCCATTTGAAACCGGCTTCAGGGCAGGATACGGAGTTGAGACCGCTTTGGTCGCCTTAGTGGATGATCTACACCTTAGTATTGACAGGGGGAGTGTGTCCCTGCTGGTACTCCTGGACCTCTCAGCAGCTTTCGATACCATCGACCATGGTATCCTTCTGGAGCGCCTGGGGGAATTGGGAATCGGGGGCACTGTGCTTCAGTGGTTCCGATCCTATCTCTCGGGCAGGTTCCAGATGGTGATGCTTGGGGATAGCTGCTCTTCAAAAAAGGAGTTGCTATGTGGTGTTCCACAAGGTGCCATCCTTTCCCCAATGCTGTTTAACATTTATATGAAACCGCTAGGAGAGATCATCCGGAGGCATGGGGCGGGGTGCTATCAATACGCTGATGACACCCAAATATATTTCTCTATGCCTTCGACAACATCGTCAGCTAAGGATAGTGTGTCTCCTCTGAATGAATGCTTGGAGGCGGTAATGGGCTGGATGAGGAAAAACAAAGTGAAGCTGAATCCAGGCAAGACAGAGGTGCTCGCTGTCAAAGGCCCCAACCTGGGTTTGGAGGTGTGTCAACCAGTTCTAGATGGGGTTACACCCCCCTGAAAGAAGCTTGGGGGTACTCCTGGATCCGTCGCTCCAGATGACAGCTCAGATTGATGCGACGGCCAGGAGTGCCTAATATCAGCTTCGGCTGATACGCCAGCTGCGTCCCTTCCTAGAGTTGGAAGACCTAAAGGCGGTAGTGCACGCGCTGGTAACTTTGAGGCTTGACTTCTGCAATGCGCTGTACATAGGGCTACCTTTGTGCCTAGTCCAGAAACTTCAACTTGTTCAAAATATGGCAGCCAGGTTGGTCACCGGTACATCTAGGGGTGACCACATTACACCAATTTTAAAATCACTTCATTGGCTGCCAGTCAGTTTCCGGGCGAAGTATAAAGTGTTGGTTATTACCTTTAAAGCCCTACATGGTTTGGGCCCAGGCTACCTGCGGGATCGCCTTCTCCCATACAATCCGCCCCGCACACTTAGGTCCTCTGGGAAGAACTTACTCAAGCCAGCCAGAACTAGGCTGGCGAGTGTTACCCAGAGGATCTTCTCTTCCATCGCTCCCAGACTATGGAATGGTCTGTCAGAGGAGATTAGACAAATTAGCAGTCTTCATGAATTTAAGAGAGTCATGAAGACTGCTCTCTTCCGGCAGGCCTATCCGGATGAATTTTAAGATGTTTTAATGATGCATTTTCTTTTGTTTTTTAATTTCTTTAACTGTTTGTGATTTTTGTATTTTACATTGTGTTCCCCGCCTCGATCCAAAGGGAGAGGCGGGTTATAAATAATAATAATAATAATAATAATAATAATAATAATAACTTATTTTTCCCTCATCAACTGCCAGAATAAGCAAAACCCCACACTTTTGCTGCGTTGGGGTGGCTGTGGCTAATCCTGCCGTAGCAGTGAAGCGCAGCGTTTCCGGCAGCTGGGCCTGCCCTCTGCCTGGGCAGATGGCGACCAATTAGGGGTTGCCATCCACCTGGCAATGCCTCCGTTGTGACTCCAGAGTGAGGATAGATGGCCGAAGGGGCGTGTTCGCCTCTCTCCATCATGAAAAGTTGGGGTAAGTCCCCAACTTTAAAAATGTGGAACTTTTCTAGAAAGCCCCATGATGGCTTCAAGGTGGCTGCTGCATTGTATAGTCGACGCAGCGCCGCCTCAGGGCTTGCAGAACATATAGAGAGCCCCCAATTTAAAAAATAAAACCAGCACAGAAGCAGTGGCAATCAAGGAATCAGTGGCTGTGAACAGACAAATGCATGAAACAATGGAAGACTAGTTTTTCTGTAGACAGTTGTGTCAACCCTCTCAATGGCATCATTCCCATCAACAATCAAAACACACACACACACACACACAAACCCCATTCAGTACAACACTCTGTTCTTAATGATTTGCAAGGAAATGTACGTGTTAAAAAGCAAATGGGTGAATTAAAGCGATTTAACAGCTTCACAAACAACCGCATGGATGAACTGTTGAGATATTCTTTTTTCCCCATGTACTATCAACATATGGCATGAATTTGCCTCTCTCATTACAGACGCTGAGAGAAAGGAAAGACAAATATTTATAGTATGTTCATGTTTTACAGTAAAATCACTGTTCAGTTTGTTTATACAGTTCCACTGTTACAGTTTTTATGGTTGGTAACGAAACCACTGTAAAATAGGGTCTGAATTATATAGCAGATGTGTTGAGGCTCTTGCACTCTGAAAGGCTGGCCCACTGTTGAATTGTGGATATCATTTATACTGAATCAATGTCCTGAGAACAGCTGAACTGTTTCGGACCTTTGTCTGTCTGTGTGCATCGCGCGCCTTGCACCACCTCTGTAGTATAGAGGTGATTTTTATGATCCAAGCAAATGCAACAATTTTCTAAAAAGTAATTAGATTTTGAAATATAAAAAGCAGCATCGCTGGTTCATGCAGGTAAGCCAAAGATGGTTTAAAAGATTTGGTAGGCACACTTCAGTAGTTTCTTATAGATGGGTTTCAAAAAAGGTTAATCGATATTACTTCGCTACTTGAATTCCTTCCAATTATGTTTTGGTAATTTACAAGGATGCGGTGTACGTGCAACCTGGGGTTCAAAGTACAGAGGCAGTAAGCCTATCTACACCAGTTGCTGGGGAACATGGGTGGAAGGGTACTATTGCTTGTGGGTCCCTGGTCAACAGCTGGTGGGCCACTGTGTGAACAGAATGCTGAACTAGATGGACCCTTGGTCTGATCCTGCATAGCTCTTCTTATGTCCTTATGTTCTTATCTTGCCCATTGTCTTCTGTAAGCAGGTCTTTATGTGTGCAATGTGGCATCAAGAGATTACGTTCACGGGAAAGATGAGAAAGCAATGGTGTACAGAGCCATACAGATGTATTGGTGTAGCTTCATCAGGACCTCAATGAACTTGCTTTCTCTGAAAACCAGGTGACTTCATCACCCAAATAAGAATGAAAACATATTTGTGAGAAAATTGACTATTGATACAACATCTGGATTATGCGCTTGCATTGAGAGATGTAGGAAAAACTGAACATGGCACTTCTTAACCTGTCCCTCACTGAAACTCTGGACGCAAAGTCCACCTCAGAAGAACCGAGGCTTGGCTGGGCTGGGAAACTGTGTTGGAGTTGAAACCAGCCTGACATTGGGAGAAGGGAACGTATATATACCGACACACATTTCATATTTGTTTTTGCATAAACCAAGGTCTATAAGTGAAATTTCTGAAGAAGTTCTACTTGCAAATTGTAAATTTATTAAGCTTGTCTAGTACAGAACTGGCAATACAAGCATGTTGTATATTCCATTAATGAAAAAGACCGGCTTAGCTTATGGTAAATACACTACTAAGTGTTTATAGTACATTTCATACTTTACATGATTCCCTTTCTAATTCTGCTTATCTTTCCGTTCTAATTCCCTAAAGGACATATAAAAGAACCCCTAAAGAGAGTAATTACTGCTCTACTTCTTAACCAAGGCTCCTTCTGCAACGAGAAATCTGAGCTGCTTTTTAACGAAGGCAGTTTTAAATAAAAATGCAAATAAGCTGCTTTGTAACCACATTATTTACCCACCTAGCCTCTTATTACCATGTTTGTATTGTTGGCAAACACTATTTACAGTCATGTAGAAATTAACATTACTGGTCCTGAGGAAAGATTGTTGAGGGTAGCCTGTGCTTTGGAACCAATTAGGGTGAACCTTGTCTCCATTGTGACTCATGGGATAAAGCATAGCCTTGCAATGTCAAATAATAACATTAACTCAGGCTATGCAGGCATACCAGTGTAATTATATTATTGGTCCTATTTTGCTTCTGCAATGATTTTCATTGTCTGCATTTTAAAACTGTCCAGCAGAAGAATTTCTGGGGAGTGACTTAATAATACTACGATTATTTTCAGTGGTAGGTTCTGGAGAAAAACTTCCCAGATCTATTTTTTTTTTTTTTTTTTACCAAATGAATTTAGACTTAGAATTATTTCCCGTACTGAAAAGAAATTGTTGAGGCATCCTTCACCATGATTTGGGGTAGTAGGACATGGGTTAATAGAATGGTACTTGTAATAATACAGGATTTTCACACAGTGAAAACAAACAACTCCATCATGGAGAAAAACAAATATTTCTTAAGTTTGGGAGAGGTTGTCTGGAGATTTGGGGTGCAGTGCCTCCAGTACTCTGATGACACCCAACTCTACTACTCCTTTCCACCTAACCCAAGGAAGATGTTTCGGTGCTAAACTGGTGTCTGTCAGCAGTAGTGGACTGGATGAGGGCAAACAAATTGAAGCTTAATCCAGACAAGACAGAGGTGTTCCTGGTCAGTCAAATGGCAGATCAGGGAATAGGGACTCAGCTTATGCTGGATGGGGTTACACTCCCGTTGAAGACACAAGTTCGCAGCTTGGGTGTACTCCTGGATTCAGCCCTGAGCCCGGATGCCCAGGTTTTGGCGGTGGCCAGGAGTGCATTTGCACAGTTAAAGCTTGTGTGCCAGCTGCGCCCATTCCTTGAGATGTCGGACCTAACCACGGTGACATATGCCTTAGTTACATCCCTTTTGTGGATTACTGTAACACGCTCTACATGGGGCTGCCTTTAAAGAGTGTTCGGAAACTTCAACTGGTTCAAAGAGCTGTGGCCAGATTGTTGATCGGGGCTGATTACAGGTAGCATACAACTCCCCTGTTAAAACAGCTCCATTGGCTTCCAGTTGGTTTCTTGTCGCAATTCAAAGTACTGGTTATCACCTATAAAGCCCTATACAGCTTGAGTCCAGGTTATCTGAAAGACCATATTGTCCCATATGAGCCTGCCTGTGCTCTGAGTTCTTCTGGGGAGGCCCTTCTCTCAGTCCCACCAACATCCCAGGCACACCTGATGGGTATGCGGGAGAGGGCCTTCTCGGTGGCTGCTCCAAGGCTCTGGAACTCCCTTCCTAAGGAAGCCAGACTGGCCCCCTCTGTGCTGCACTTCCAGAGGCAGGCAAATTTTTTTTGATTCCAGCAGGATTCAAGCAGGATTTTTTTTTTATTCCTATGTTACTGTATGGTTTTGTTTTGTTTTTAAAATTTGTTGCTGTTTTTAAAAAATTTTAAAGTTTTAATTTTACTGAGGTTTCATTCTATTTTAACTTCTGTAAGCTTATATTTATACGTTTTAATTGTACATGTTTTAACTTTGTGAACCGCTTTGAATCCCAGCCCTGGGAAAAAGGTGGGAAATAAATAAATATAATAATGCATACCTACAGGTTACTTAATCTATAGTATGTCATTGTTAAGGGGCTGAGACAGAGCTTTCAAAATCTATAAAACGTTTCTTACAAGGAGAGGGAGAAAGAGGAAGAACAATGCAAGTTCCACCAGTTGGCCAACGGGGTTACTTAAAAACATTTCTGAACCAGATGGACTTGCTCTAATCCACAAAAGCTATACTTGTGATCTTAACCAAAGCTGCATGCTCAGAATCACTTAACACTAATTAGTTGTGCCTAAACTGTTCACGAATCAGTAGTGCTGAGCCTTTTTCATGATCCCCCTGTGTAGGCACCGAAACTGGAGGAACATTTAGGAATTTTGGTGGGTAAGGGTGCATGAATTTGGGAGTCAGAAAGGGGACTTAACCAGAGCTCCCCCTAAATAGGAAAGCCTTCTGCCCTTCTTTCACCACTGACAATCCACCCTGCTCAAATTCAGGCTAAACGTTCATAGTTCAAAAGTTTGAACAAGACCCAGTAAGAATTCTTGGTGGAACACATGGATTTTATTTAAAAACAAACAAATGTGCAAGACCCTCGGTCCACCCCCTTACAAATAACAGGTGACAATTGTAAAACAACATTTTGTTCTGGTCATTGTGGTTCAGTGATGAATAAACTTGGACTTCGAGATTTGACATTCTAACTTAACCATAGTAGCCATGGGCAAGTTGCTATGTTTTGGCATTGGTTTCCCATCTGCAATAGCAGCCTATTCCACAGGGTTGTTGTGAGAATGGATGAGATGAGGAAATGTGGCTTTTCTGAGGCTTTAGGGATAGCTTGAGTTATAAATCAAAATTAAAAACAACATCTTGCAACCGGCAAGATGGCGCAAGAGGAAGTTAGGAACACCGTTGTTGGGTTCATTTTCTAAGATCTGGCGCTGTATTAAGAAGGGCTGATTGATGTTATTTGCATGGCAGGAGTATGCCCGAGATATAACTGTCCATTCATTATGAAGTGAGGCAATGTAAAAATCTTTACATTGCATTTTCCCCGTTTTATGTGCTGGATGGAAGCCTTTCATATGTGTGTTCCCAATTGTGCTAGAGGGAAGAAAAATGTATACTGCTTTTGTATGCAGACCCATACTGTTAAAAATGTATTCTGGCTTCAGTTGTGCTATGCCATGTGCGCAGTACGAGCTCAGAAGGATTGCTTGCAATGGGAACCTTGCAAGGAAAGGTGAAATGTTTGGAGAAAACAATAGTGAACTGCAATCCTTGCTGCTTCCGCAATCCTTTATTCTCAGGACATATTTATTAGGGATGTGCACTGGATCGGACCCGATCCACGATCCGAGTCCGGTCCAGTGGGAAATCGGATAAATTATCCGATTTCCGATCCCGCAGCTGGATCGGCCGATCCAATCCGAACCGGTCCGAAAAAGCTCCGAACCGGTTCGGCGGATCGGCGGATCGGCGGGCGCCCACTGGCGCCCACCGCCGCTTCCATTGGCGGGCGCCAGCGGGCGCCCGCCGATGAAAGTGGACAGCGGGGGGGGGAGGAGGGGGGCACTTACCTTCTCGGCCCGGTGGCTCCCGTCCGGCGCCGGCGCCTACTACTACTAGCAGGCTCCGCGGCCTGCTCTAGGGTGGCGCGCCGGGTGATGTCATCACCCGGCGCGCTACTCTAGAGCAGGCCGCAGAGCCTGCTGGTAGTAGTAGGCGCCGGCGCCGGACGGGAGCCACCGGGCCGGGAAGGTAAGGAGGGGGTGCGTGGAGGGGAGGAGGGGGCGCGCGGAGGGGGGAGGGGGGAGGGGGGCCCTTACCTTTCCGGCCCGGCGGCTCCCGTCCGGCGCCGGCGCCTACTATTCCCAGCAGGCTCCGCGGCCTGCTCTAGGATGGCGCGCCGGGTGATGTCATCACCCGGCGCGCTACTCTAGAGCAGGCCGCGGAGCCTGCTGGAAGTAGTAGGCGCCGGCGCCGGACGGGAGCCGCCGGGCCGGAAAGGTAAGGAGGGGGTGCGTGGAGGGGAGGAGGGGGCGCGCGGAGGGGGGAGGGGGGCCCTTACCTTTCCGGCCCGGCGGCTCCCGTCCGGCGCCGGCGCCTACTATTCCCAGCAGGCTCCGCGGCCTGCTCTAGGATGGCGCGCCGGGTGATGTCATCACCCGGCGCGCTACTCTAGAGCAGGCCGCGGAGCCTGCTGGAAGTAGTAGGCGCCGGCGCCGGACGGGAGCCGCCGGGCCGGAAAGGTAAGGAGGGGGTGCGTGGAGGGGAGGAGGGGGCGCGCGGAGGGGGGAGGGGGGAGGGGGGCCCTTACCTGC
Organism: Anniella stebbinsi; assembly: GCA_029215795.1. NCBI lineage: Eukaryota > Metazoa > Chordata > Lepidosauria > Squamata > Anniellidae > Anniella > Anniella stebbinsi. The sequence continues at coordinate 24,071,737 of JARDYH010000007.1, forward strand.
CCGGCCCGGCGGCTCCCGTCCGGCGCCGGCGCCTACTACTACCAGCAGGCTCCGCGGCCTGCTCCAGGGTGGCGCGCCGGGTGATGTCATCACCCGGCGCGCTACTCGAGAGTAGGCCGCGGAGCCCGCTGGTAGTAGCCGCCGGCGCCGGACGTGCCGAGAAGGTAAGTGGCGGGGAAGGGGGCTTACCCCCCCCCCGGAGCCGTCCGCTTCTATCCGCTGGCGCCCGCGGGCGCCAGCGGATGGAAGCAGGCGGCCCCAGGGGGGGTAGGGAGCGCGGGGGAGGGGGTTTACCTGCCGGGGCCGTCCACAGCGGACGGCCCCGGGGGGGGGAGGGAGTTAGGCCCCCCCTTACCCACCCGCCGCCATTTTTTCCTCATAGACTTGCATTGCAATGCAAGTCTATGGGGAAAAAAATGGCGGCCGATCCAAAAATTTCCGATTTTTGGATCGGGATCGGACTCGATCCGGTCCGGGGGGCCTCCGATTTTGTCCGAACCGGTCCGGGACAAAATTGGAGGTCCCGATCCGGGTCCCGATCCGATCCGGGGGGTCCGTGCACACCCCTAATATTTATAAGGGGGAAATTACATTGGAATTGCAATGTAAATTGTTCCAATTTTTGCCCAGAATCTCTATTAATTTACTTCAGGTTAAAGATTCTCAGTGCATCCTTTTTGTGGGAACAGTTTTATGACTTTGCATATAACTTTATAAGGAGGTGGTAAAAATAAGTTATAGTATGCAGAGCTTGTGCAGAGTTGTTCTTTCATGTCCCTATTTCACTTGAGATAGCAGAGATAAGCGTCACTGTTAAATTTGATTGTTTAATAAAAATATTAAGTTTCTGTGATCGTGTGTTTGAGGGGCCTGTGAGAGATTCACAGGGGCTTACTTCGTGTTGCTGAAATTAAACAAACTCAGAACCAAGATTTCATGAAAAATCTATGGAGATTATGAACTAGTAAAGAAATAATACTTTATTATTATATAATTATAACTCAAAGCAGGATAAGGTGTGCCTGTTGAACATTAAGCTTATTTTTATTTTCAGCACTCCATTCCTGTTTTCAAGGAACTTTTTACTTAAAAAATAGACAGCTGTTCTCTCACTCGCCACATTCAATTCAGATGCAACACCAAACCTGAATATGAGCGATCTGTGAACTGTAAATCATGGTTTCAGATTCTGGTTTGCTGCCAATCTGGCCATAATGCCAACACACTTAGGTTAGCCTCTTGTAAAATGCCAAAACAGAGGACACATATTTGCATAGAATTTGAATATGCTAATGTGATATATATATATATATATATATATATCGTTGCAAATGTAAAAATAATTATTATTTCAATAGAAATACAGTTAATCTCATCATAGGGTGGAAGACTGTGGCCAGGTGACGTATGTGCCTTGCTCAGTCGGCTGTTCGGGTGCCTGCCATCGAAGGGCAATTTCAAGACCCAGCTCTTCCTTCATGATGGTTCTTTATCTTCATACGGGACTTGGAAAGGATATCAGTTCAAATACAGGATGCCTTCAGAACAGAGGGCAACCTTTCAAGTTGAGAACTGTCCTCCATAAAAGAGGGCACTCCCCCCCCCCCCCCAAGCCATGCAAACCATGGTTTGATGTTGCATCTGACCCAAGTCAGTGTCTTGCCCATCTGCTGTTTTGGATACCTGCAAATGTGAAGTTAATCCATCCCAAAAGCATGAGTGTCCTACATCAGCACGTGCGTTCTACATGAACATTGCCTCTGACTAGAAATTGTGATATGGTGCAGAATGAGGCTACCCGAGTGTTGGTGGGGACAAGGAGGTGAGATCATATGTCCCCTCTACTGCATCAGCTGCACTGGTTACTGGTGTGTTTCCGAGTCCAAAAGCCTTAAACAGTTTGGATCCAAAGTACTTGAAGGACCACCTTCACCCATATTAGTCTGCCCGTACTTTTAGAACAGCAACAGAGGCTCTTTTCACTTGCTCATCTTCGAGGGCAGTTAGGTGGGCAAGTTATTATTTTATTTATTTATTTTTGATGCCACCCTATAGCCAAAGCTGTCTGGGCAGCTTGCAACAGTTCATAAGATAATAAAATACGGCACAGAAACATAGCATTCAACATGGGGCAGGATATATAAGGGTCTAATCATAGGGGTGGGGGTGGGGAGAGGGCTAGGCAATAAATATTCCAGGGAGTGTTCTGGACATAACGACCAACATTCCAGGGAAGCTAGTGAACCTCTAATGAGGCCATGACTTCCTACAACAAAAGGTGGCACACAGTGAAGATTGGATCAGCTTTTCGAGGACATACATGGCAGAGAAAAACAGCTGATGTTGATGCACACACCCCACTAGGGTGTTAAGTGGTTTTGAGGACTGGAAGAGAGGTCTGACCGGAACAAATTACTGTTCAGAAACTTTGCTGAGCTTTCCGCCGCACTCTTTCCCTTTAATATGTTCCTGTAGCTGCTTCTCTTGTACCCTCTAATGTGTGCACTAAATGGTAATAGGCATGAATACGTAGGACAGTTACGCTCTTTGTCTCTACAATAACATAAAGCCCAGTCTCTCCAGAAATAATTTCATAGTCGTATTGACAGTATTCATGATATTGGGATCTGTTCATTAACTTTGTCATGTTGAATATTCTGTGGTTGCAAACAAAGGCATAAATATATGCACTCATTTCTAATTAATTTGTGCAATTATGTTTTATAATCTAGGTGTTTGAAAAGCCAGAATTCAGTACACCCCATTACTGTGTTGCAGCTAATAAAAAAACATACATTGAAATAAATCTCGAAACTAACTTTAATTGTAAGTATAGATTAGCTGTAAATTATATCTTTGTGATGTTTATTTTTAATTTTGCAGTGCTGCAGATTTGCAGAACATACCAATTACTGTAGTTATTCTAAATAATCTTGAATTAATTACTGTAAATGTTAAATGCTATTTCTTTGTCAATTAAAATCACATTGCTGAGTTAAGATTTAAAAAAAAGCAGAGCCAGAAATAAAAACAAAGATGAAACTAGGTGATAACAATGGAGCTGACCTCAAACTTATACTGCAGAAGTCCCATTTAGGTCAAACCAGAAATGTAATGCACCAGAAATGATTTGGTAGGAATTCAGCCACTACAGGTCACCTACCGGCTCAAACGGTTGGAGTGACGAATATTTATTTATTTATTACATTTCTATACCGCCCAATAGTCAAAGCTCTCTGGGCAGAGCACAGAAATTAAAACCACAAAGCTCAGGACTAAATATAAAATATGGAAGCTTTAAAACCACAGTATACAAGTACAACCACAATAAAACCCTGCAGCAATGCAGAGATTTAAAATACAGATTTAAAACAGAAGAACTAAAAGGCTAGGGCCCTGGCTACACGTCGTGTTGGAAACGTTTCCTACCGCTGTTAATTACTTCGGTGTAAAACGTCAGGCGCCACTCTTGCATTTTGTGATGCGTGTGTAATCGGTTTGAATCGCTCTGTCCTGTCGTTGCGGTTCACACTGCATTGTATATCCATATGTGATGGTGTGTCTTTCCGCTGTTTGTTGAAGGCGGGCGAGTCGACGATTGGTCGGTCACATCGGTCTTTCTCCCCTCCCCTTTTTTAAATGGTTTATCGGCTCACTAGCCCTTCCAGGGGGAGGGGGGAGTACGCAGAAGAGCCAACGGAAGTTTAAGCATACTCGCATGCTAATGCAGGGATGGCTGGAAAGCAATTGCTCCTGCGACATACTTTGCAGGTCTCCATTTACCAAGCTGCTGGAATATTGAGTTCTGGTCACCATTCACCTAGCTGCTGGCAAATGGAGAACTGGTCTCCATTTACCTAGCTGCAGGAAAATGGAGACTGACTGTAACACTGTACCTGGGTATAACAGAATATGCTGCTGCTGGCAGACACTTTGCCTCAGTTATGGATGCAGTTCGCGCCTAAAGTTCTGCAAAGATGCTATTGGCTAAGAGATTTCCAAACGGACGCACCATATATGGGTACGAAGAAGGACGAAAGGAAGGGAGGGGGAGGAAACAGCGAAACATTGCAACACAGTATCTGCTGTCATTCGTTTAACATCGAGATAAGCAATGTAAAAAAGTAACATTAAACTTCAACAAAGAAGCGAAAAGAGGCGGAGAAAAACAAACGTCATGTGAATTAACTGGACTCGGTACGAACATCCAGCGATTCAACACGCATACACCACGACGTGTAGATCCTGCCTAGGATGCTAAAATACTGGTGGAGGGTGAGCCTATCTACACTACTGCTTTAAAACGGTTTATAATAGTTTTAAACTGGTTAATAACGGTTATTAGCTGGTTTATAACTGTTATAAAGCATTTTAAAGCAGTAGTGTAGTCTTCAGCTGGTCCCCAACAGTGTATTACGAAGGTGCTAGGCGAATCTCTCTAGGGAGGTTCAGAAATCTCTCTTCATGTGAGATCAATATTACACAAACAGTGGGTTACAGAATATCTTGCTGGACTAAATGGATGTGATGAAAATACACATACACACTTTATTGTTTTATAGAACTACAACGTCAAGCCCAGGTGGTGAAGGCAGCGGTGGAGACAGATGCTCTATGAGCATCTTGAATTTTGGAATTGGTAATTCTGAGAACACCTACGTCTGTTGCTGGCTTTCCCTTCTCCTGTCCCAAACAAAGCTGTTGGCAGTGGCTGTTTGCAGGATTGATGTGATCACAGCCATGCTTGAAGAAAGCTGTGCATGCCTCAATCCTGTTCACAAGCTTTTGTCAAGGGCTGCTCACTTTGGGGGACATCCCTGCTCAAATACGTGCAACCTCCCTACTATGTGCAGAACAGGTGCTCTAGCAGGTCATATTTTCCCAGCAATAAAACATTATGGTTTGAGTGATAGAAAGTGTAATACCCCTTCAAGAGAATTGCTGTTTTGTCTAAAGATGCCTAGATCCTAACCAGCAACCAGCATAGGGCAGTGGCCAGAAAGTTCTGGGTTTGGATAATGAAGCTTTGTTTTAAATCTCTACTCAGCTGTGATGTTCACCAGGTTGCCATGGGTGAGATGCCTTGGCACCTTATACTCCCAAAATACAACGAAACGGGCATAATACAAAATATGTGTGATTTGCACTTCCTGTTTCCCCAAATTTCATTAATAATCCAAGTTGTTCTCAGTTGGATAAAGGGAATTGCTTTGTAATAGCCATGCAAATATTGCCCAGTAAAATTATTTCCAAAGTTTCTTAGACATCTTCCGTTTGTACTGGAAGCAAGAAGTATTGTCAGCTTTAGAAAACAACAATGCATTTTAAGAACAAAAAGTGGCTCAAAGTGGAAGGCATTCCTCTTCGTTTAGAATGAGTGAATTGTGCAGTTTCAAGAACATTATTATATATCTGTTAGAAATGTGCTGGCTTTCGCAAAACTCACAGTTTAAGTGGTTATTAATAGCATCGTTCAGAGATGCATCACTTAGAGTAACTTTTAAATGCAATGCCCGATATCTCATGGCTCAGAGAAAATGGTTAGATTTGCTTGTGAATGAATATGCAGGCTAAGAAACCTGAATCACTGTGGCTGTGTTTGGACAACAAAACTCTCCCCTCTCAGTCCTCCCACTGGTATCCCATCAGCCACTGTGAGTTCTGTCGGCTGGACTAGAGCAGCAGCTGCCGCTTTGATCGCTCTTGCCAGGGGACTCTGTAGTCGCCAAAAATAACCAACTGTGTGCGCCAAAATAGTCAACGGTACCCGACACACGACACGATAACCAACAGTTGTTCAAATAATCAACTGTGCACAGTGTTGATTATTTACTTTGGTTATTTCGGCCGAATAACCTACCGTGGTGTGAAATAGCCCCATGTCACATGAAAAAACTCCAATAAGGATTCTATTATGGGTAGCATGTAAACCATGTATTAGCCGAAGACAGATGCACAAAAAGTGATTGAAAAATGAAAGCACTGTATTCAAGAAGTTAATTTGACTGAGTTGTGCAAATTACAAGAAATAAAGTAGGTAAATGTAACTAACTTTCAATTGAAACTTAAGATAAGTCTAAAGAAATGGTCAACATTGTGAAACATCCTTCATTTTTTTAAAAATTTTCTCTAGTGCCGTATATGCCAAGCCTATATTTGTCAAGGGCAAAGGGTCTTAAACCCATTGAATATGCAACACATTCTTTCACCGTTTGAATTCCTGGGGACAGCGCTAACAGAGAAGGATAAGGAAGTGGGTTTATGCTTTCTCATGGAGCCAACCAATTAGTGTAGGGAACAGTTAGCTTCAGATGAGACGTAGCATCAAGACACACACACCCTACATGCCCAAGCAATGAAGTAGCAGCTTTCCTAGTTTTCTGAAGAATCCTAGAAGATCAAACAGGCACATTTGTATAAGAAGCATGTCTTATTCCAGCAGATCATTTGAGGGGAACCACACCTTTTTCTTGGAATATGTGACACCCCCTTCTTGGAGTCCCGGCATCCCTCATCCATCCATCTTGTCATGTCACGACAGAAATCATTACGAGCTTGATGAGTTTATTTATAAAGTGCTTTGAATATTGAAGCAAGCCATCTATTTCAACATTCCTCATTTCAAGCTGGGCTGTGGATCGAGATGAAAGAAAAATTAAATTGTATATTGAAGAACTGTTAATTGAACTGTACTGTATTTAGCCAAAGGAGGCTCAGCTCCAGGCAGTCAATACTACAGAGAATTTTTAACGCACTGTATCACTAGGTTGTCAGTTTGTATTGGCAAATGCAAGCAGCCTGCTTGCGAGTGGCGATGATAAAGCAAGAAACTTCTTGAAACGTTGGGGAAAGAAAGTGAGCTTCCATGGTGGTGTGTTTTGACAAAGGCCTTTAAAGAAGTGCCTTGTCTTAACAGGCCTTTTCCAAATTAGGGGGTGGTGGTGGAAAAATAAGTTGAAAGCTTCTGAATTGCACACTCTTTTCACAGAAAAGTTTAGAAAATGTCAATTTTCTGTGCAGCCAGTCTAAAGACATCCAGATCGTGAATTTCCTCACTGGCTTTGACAGTTTCATTTTCAAATATTAGCACGCTCTGATATAACTCTGAAACTAGCATATCGAAAAGCTTTAGCAAAATGTTATCTCTCTTTTCCCAAGGCAGCGTTAATTTCTTTTTGTAGTTAATCTATTGTACTGGTAAAATGTCAGTACATTTATAGTTAAAGATTTCTTTGAACAGCTAAATTATTTAAGCATGGCTTTTTGGAATAGAAAAAAATGGTCTACTTGCCTTGGTGGTCCACTTTTCTCGCTGATAGTCAAATTGAGGCAACCTGAAACATTTCTAGAACCTGAATAGACTCCTGAAAAGACACCTATTTTGAGACGGTACTTACCATTTGCAACTTTTATAAGTAGTTGTATTAAAAACTATCAGAGTTTTTTTTTTAACAAATGCGGTTGCTGATTCATCGAGGGAACCTTTTTTAGTTGATTAAAAGGTTTTTCTTGAATTCAGTTGACCTATTAATTGGTGACGGGCCATCGTTCAGTGGGAGAATTGCTGCGCCATACGATCTGCTGGACTAGCACATGGGGGAAATGGAGGATTAACCCTTCCCTGTCCCGCTCCAAACGCCCCACCCTTCCCTACGTGCGGTAATTAAGCCTTTAAAAAAGCGTCCATTGGAACTAACTTGAGTACAACATGTGAGACTGCAGAATGTGTTTACTGCTTACACAGTGTATAAGTTCAGCCTATGTTGCTTTAACTTGCAACTTCCATGGTTTTTGGTGCATGAGTGAATTTACAAGCAGATTATTTCTTCTCTTAAATTGGGGGTGGGTGTCAACTCTAGGAGGTGTGGGGACTGTTTTCTGTCCTGGGCGTGCACACACTCTGGTGGGACGGATCCCTCAACTATTTTATATATATATTTAAAAAAAAAATAGAAAGAAATAGCCTCCTCCTAAACTTGATGTCAATCCCTACCCAAAGCATCCCTTTAATTGCAAGGGATTTGGGGCTGAAGAAACAACCTTTCCATTTCCTTTCGCTCCAGTGCTGCCTAGGACATGTGAACACCAAATTCAGGCATCGTGTCTGTTCGTCCTTTGAGCCCAAGAGAAGTCCCTTTTGAGGGCTTTGCAGCTGAAAGATTCAGCAAGTGCTCACCCTCTAGGCCATCATGGGTGCTGGACAGTTAATAATAATAATAATAATAATAATATTTATTTGTAACCCGCCTCTCCCTCCGGATCGAGGCGGGGAACAGCAACAATATAAACATAAAAATCACAACAGTTAAAATTTTAAAATTTTTTAAAAAGCAAGAGAACAATACAACATTAAAAACACTGCTGCTGCAGTGTCTCTTCCTGATCTGCATTCTTTCCAGCTAGGGCAGAGGACTAACTGAAAGCTTCTCTACATACAGAAGAAATCCATCATTCTTACCAGGGCTTTTGTCCTCTGTAGTCTTCACACTATGTCGACATGGTTCCTGACACATGGCCATGTGATTTTGAATTGGAAATTTCCCTTCTCGGAAAGGCTCCATTGAGTTTAATGAAATAGCACCACCTAGTGGCAGAATTATAGTGCAGCACCGAGTTTACATACTGAGAGTGCCTTCAGTTTCTTGGATAATACCACAGTCTGTCTCTCTCTCCTTCTTTTAAAAGCGAGATTTCTAGGGAATAGCGTGGGAGACATTCTGGACATTGATGATGACATGTAATGGACCTGCCAACATCCATGAGTGGCCAATCATGAGCGTACAATAAATCACTTGTTTAGAGAAGCTCTGAGGCAAAGGCTGTCCCCTAGAGTAGGTACCATGAAGCCTACTCCACGGAGAACTTCCTTTCTGCTTGAGGCGGGGGCTGCCTGGCTCAAGCTGATATTCTGAAGCAGTTGGCTCCAAGAAGCCAGGTGCTTGTATTTAACTAAACAGAATGTACATAGCTTAATGCTAGAGGAGTAGCTAGGCTATTTCCCAAGTCCCTAGATCTAAGACCCCTAAGGGTCCGTTGGTGGCAATGGGAGGTTTTTCCTAAGCTTAGCTGCCCTCTGGGACAGGGGTGGTGGTGTATCAATGGGATCGCAGTTGGGGAGGAAAGGGTTAACCTTCCTTTTCTTGTGCACTGTGTTCCCCCTTCCCAACTCCCCTCTCCACATGGCAATTACGTTTGAAAACAAAATCCCTTCCATTGATGGCAATGGAAAGATTGGACCCAAATCTTTGACATTCCTAGCAATGCTTCTGCCTAATGTGCATCCGAGCCAAGATGCTTGTTCCCATCACGTTGCTTTTCATGGGATATGCATTCTCTGTCAACATTTTGGATGTGTCTCCTGAACTTTGGGTGCATGTTCTTGGTCAGCAGAGAACTGTGGATCAGACAGCAAAGGGTTAACTGCTCTTCTCCTTTGCTGCCTGCTCCACTTCCTGCTGACCAGAAGAACATTTCATGGTGAGTCTGACTGCACTTCCAAATTTGACTCCTGGGTCAGTAATCCAATGGAGACCACCCACAATCTGCAAGCCCCGCTGATTCCCATCGATTGTGGAGTGGAGATTTAGTGCTTCTGGGGACAACCCAATATGAATGGAAATACTCATAGAAACATAGAATAGCAGAGTTGGAAAGGCCCTATAAGGCCATCGAGTACAATCCCCTGCTCAATTCAGGGATCCACTGTAAAGCATCCCTGACAGATGGCTGTCCAGTTGCATCTTAAATGCCTCTAGTGTGGGAGAGCCCACGACCTCCCTAGGTCACTGGTTCCATTGTCATACTGCTCATTTCTGGAATTGGGCAGGCTGGCAGACCTCACATTAAAAAAAATCTGATTACCTGCAGGTTCCAGAAATTAGCGTTTCTGCTCTTTTCAGCCTTGCCCCTGGAAGCGCTAAACCTCCATTTTGCAAATGGTAGACGACGCTCGCACAATGGAAGCAGTGGGGAGTGCCACTCATAGAACGAAAGTAGCAGTGGGGCCCACTTGCAGGCAGGCAGAATTGGATACTGCCCAAGGTTAATGAACTTTCAGGAGAACAAAGGTAAAAGGAGAAGAAAAAAAAGATTCCTCTTTCTTAATTCATTTTTTTTACGATCTGTATTTAGATCAAAAGAATGCTGTGTTTAATGTAGAAAATAAAGTAAAATAAGTGGATATAACAGCAAGAACTAAAAGGAATCAGCAAAATGATTTTGCTTACCTACATGTGTTAAAATGTTATGTTCTCAGCAGAGGCACAAATGGTTAGGGTCATTTTCTATTAGGAATAGAAAATGCCAACCCATGCCAACAGACGCTCTTGGAGCCACCTGCTTAAAGACGGAACAACTACTTTATACACACACACACACACACACACACACACAGAAACACAGACACACGCTTCCCCTCTGTTCCACCTACAGCTTTCTGTGGGGCTCCAAGTATTCTGGCCCTGGCTGATGTGTTTTCTAACAATATTGGGAGTGGGGCACAGCCAGCAGAAGACATAGGATGATAGGGGGGGGGCAGCTCTGGGTGTGGGCTGGCCTGCACCACCACTTAGCTTAACAAGCAAGAGTTTGTTCCCCATGGGAAGGGTCTTCCCTTAGGCCTGGGTGTTTCCTATGGATTGTGCAGAAGGATGTGTAAGTAGCCATCATATGAATCATTTGAGTGTTCAGCGACTTTCTATTCCCCTCAAGAATGCAGGAAGGGAAGACCCCCCCCCCTGCTCTCTGCCCCACCCCCACCCGATATTTAACTTTTCCTTCCCCAACATAGCTGGCTGTGTGTCTATATTAGTCCTTACCCCATCCTCGAACAAGATAGCAATACTCCACTGATTGACAAGTCAAGTGTGCCACCCATCTGTTACATTGGGATGAAAACCAAACTGGAAGAAGATGGACAGGAAACCGGGGGTGGGGGGGGGGGCTGGTGGGAGCTGCTGGGTTTTGTTTTGGTGGATTACAGGCTGGGTGAGACGCCAGAGACAAAGATCCTATTGTTGTATTAGGAACTGGGTTATTATCAGTAACGTTTTTCTGAGGCTTAAAAAAACTCTACCTTATTTGAGGTATTTAAACATAAGCCACGGCCGCCGAAACACAAGAGGACATGTTTATGGGCTCAATTAGGAAACTCCTATTGTGCAAATGTACCCCTCAAATAGATAAAATGCCATATTTATGCATCTTTGTTTGAACAGAGCCAAGTACAGAATGGCATTTTATATGAGACTGAGCCATAGGTTGCGGCTAAGATAGATGCAGAAGTTTGATTTCGGCTTGAGACATATTAAAAGGGAGTCTACCAATTGCTGTCTGTGCATTAGAATAGGTAAAGTGAGATAAACTACAAATTGATTTTATTTATAACTCTTAAATTAAGTGCAACATTCTTCAGGAGAAGAAAAGACCCTAAAGTTGCATCACTGTATGTAACATTACCCTTAGGTAGTTAGTCCATCTTAATATGCTAATAGGTTTCTAGAAGAGATGAACATTTCTCTCTCTCTCTCTCTTTCTCTCTGTCTCCGAGATTTGGTTAATTTGCACCGGCTCCTAGTCTCTCGGCAATCTGATCGAAAGTCATATGTTACCGGTTTCTTTATGCGCTGTGCAGCCACATTAGGCAATATCTTTAAAATGTAAAAGAAGCCTGCAAAATGCACAGTCTGATAACAACAACAAATCTAATCCAAAGTGACAAGTGGGAGACTTTCCCAGACGTTTTTCTCTTTAATGTAACATGACTTTAAATTGATGCAGCCCCACAGTGATTGAAAAACCCTCAGAGCTTGTCTCCCATGATTACATTTCTGATCTGTACAACTTAATTTTTTAACTCAGTGAATCTAAACTTTGCGAACGAGCCCTTTATTTATTTGTTTGTTTGTTTGTTTTATTTGAGACTGGTGGAGCCCTCATTTGATGCAATACTTCCCGCGTAGCATTGTGGTGATTTGTGGCTGACGTTGCTCACACTGTTCAGTTGTCGCGCCTATGAGGAAATTGGTTGAACAATTAATCGTCCCTTTTAGGCTCTTAATAATGAACTGACTTTAAATTCCTCATGCCTTCCATACTATTCCTTAACATCTGGAGTGTTAGCTACTGCCAAATGAGCTTTTTGTTTCTATTCTTTTTTTGTGTGTGGTGGTGGTGGTCTTTTAAGCCATGAACTAGTCCATTGCCACAGTATGACAGGTCCAGAAGCTCGCCTCTTTGAAGCAGGCAGTCATTTTTTTAGGTAGCCTTTTTATGGCTGGTTGCAGATTCAAGGCAAAGCAGGGATGCAGTCTTAGATCAGTAAGGATAAAATGTAGTACTCCTAATTTCTGTCCAGTTGCTTCCAGCCTAATGCAGCAATAGCATGGTATCATAGGGAATATCCATGGCAAATAGTTTACGACACTTGAGATGCATCCACCTTTCTTGATTGGGCATGCCACAAACAATGCTTCTGTTAAATCATCTTAATGATTGGCTACTCTTTAATATTATTTAGATGTCCTCCAGAGTCCTATTATAGTCCCGTTAACAAATAAGGCTTCTGCATGGTGAATTGATTGCCTCCTATGTTTCAGAAGGAAGAGGATGGAGTGTTAGTGATCCCACATATTTACCTTTATTATTTTTCAGGTTTCCTCCTCCATGCCTTAGAATATGCTCCTAGAGGATAGTGATGTCCCTTTTCATTGTGGGTAGAAGATCCCTTGAGCTCTTTATTTGGAAGAGCCACAAATAAGAACCTGCTGTATTCTGGTCACTGAAACTACTAACAAATTGTTCATTATTGCTGGATGTTGGCAGAATCATAAAATGATAGAACTGGACCATTTTTCAAAGGGCCTTTCCTCCCTAACATTCTTTCCTGTTTCTGATGACATCTCCGATTCCTCACTTGCTTTACTTAACACATGACATTATGCGACTTTTTAAAAAGTGTTACACTTTTGGTTGTTTAGTTTAGGATAGAGATTAAAGTAGTAATCATTACTGAAAGGTTTCTGGTCCAAAACTTTGGAGGAATGGTGAAATAGCTATTATAACAAGTAGTCTAAGGTTATCTTCTGTAGGGACCATTGTTACTGGAATCTGACTGAAATCAGTATTCATCAGTATTCATTTTTGTGAACCACCCAGAGAGCTTCTGCTATTGGGCAGTATAGAAATTAGTGTCCCGGGGGTCCGAAGCGATGATGAGGGATTTTTGTGTTTTTGTGTTGTTGTTGTGCTTTGACCCAGAAGGATATTGTAATTTTAACTTGTTTTTATGCTTTGTTTTTAAATTTTGTATATTGGTGTTTTAATTGTTCAATGTTTTTAATTTTTGTAAACCGCCCAGAGAGCTTCGGCTATGGGACGGTATATAAATGGAATAAAATAATAATAATAAAAATTAGCAGAGGGAATACCGTCTCAATGTTGATTATCCATTTTTACGATTTATTTATTTATTTACAATATTTCTATTCCGCTCCCTATCCGAGGATTTCAGAGCGGTGAACAAATAAGGTACATTCTTAAAAGAAACACAGTGCAAATAAAACCACGGCTGGTCATTAAGGGAAGGCTCTAATGCCTCTAATTTTAAGATGTTTTTAATAATGTATTTGTTTTTATCTGTTTTAATGGTTTATCTATTTTATTGTTTTTATATTTATATTTGGTGTTGTTCCCCACCTCGATCTAGATGGAGAGGCGGGTTAGAAATGAAATAAATAAATAAATAAATAAATAATTCAGTATATGGGGGCTGAAAATAATAAGTGTGAGCTGGGGGGAGTGGAGCGGGCAAGTCTTACATCATTGATACTAAGTGGCGACCAGATAGGAATTCCCCCTTAGGAGTGTGAAGCTACCAAGTGGCTTTTGCTCTGCAAATTGCTTTGTTAGCTCCACCCCCCCACCCCCAATGAAAATCTGTGACATAATTCATTGGGTTGCTGTGAGGGCAGATTGTAAAGTGCAATATTCTCGTTCAGCACATTCCAGCTAGAGTTAAGTTCTCTGAAGTCTCAATGAGAGAGTGAAGTATTTGGTATTGAAATCAGTGGAGGGGGCAGAAAAGTGCGTAAACGTGGCTGGATTGTGGGGAAATTGTCTGTCTTGGAAGGTGGGAGGCCTTTATACTACGTCTTTCTAGATCTATGAAAACTTAGAATGCTGTTGGACAGCATTCTAAGTTTTCATAGATCTAGAAAGATCACAAAACCTGTTTTGCAGAATCTGTGGGCAACCGTAGGGAAAGCTTGATGGAGTTCTTCCAACATGATCCCACCACTGATCCAGCACCTAAGTGTAATTCTGCTTTTAGTTTACTGCACCAGGGAGTAGTCAGAAGTGCTGGAGAACCGAGGCCTTGCTGTATTCCGGGTGCATGGACTCTACTGCTCCAGTCTAGGAGTATCGCAAGCTCCGGTACTGCTACCAACAGCACCAATTATGCAACAATTCCCCCTACCCCGCCATGCTATACTACAATGATGAGATTTTGTGTGCAGGTGCAACTAAGTTTTCATGGGTTCAGTTTTGCATTTGAATGCTAGTACAATTTACTAGGCAGAGATGGTATCCCATTACAGTTGTGCATGGCCTCTACAGTCTTTGATTTCCCCCCAGGCTTGAATTTGGACAATAACCACTTAAGGCTGGAATCCTCCTTCCTCCTCTTTACTTCCACATATCCTTTCCTAACAAGGATTAGCAGTGTGGATTGCACTGATCCGATACAAGTTGGGTGAATTTCATTGCCACCTATGTTGTTGGGTGACTTTCATTGCTGGGTGAATTTCATTGTCACTTCTACTGAGGATGATATTTATTTATTTATTTACCTTTATACACCACCTTATTTGCTAAAAACAAAATAATGCTGATGCTGCATTGGTGAGGCAATGGCGGAGCCGCAAGGAAAATTGCCTACAGGCCCATACGAAAGTAGTGGCTTGGCTCACCTCTTGACTCATCTGTACCTTCTCTATTTGGCCCTTAAACATATATATCTGGCAAGGCTATAGGTGTTCACCTGCCCTGGAAATTAGTTTACAGTATAGTAGTCTTTCCCTGCAACTTCCCTACGGTTACTTAATGCCCTGTCCTCTGCCTGTAGTATTAGATCTGTGCTTTAAAAATCTCTCCCCTTCCATGGAAACCAGAAACAAACAGACATGAAATAAATGTTTATTATGGGTTGTTTGTCTGAAGAATGATTAAATATCCATTATACTTAGCCTCTAAAGAAAAGCCCAAGGGGACAACAAGGAAAAATAATATTCCAAAGGCCTGGAGAATCTGCCTGCAATCCCTAGTTCCAATGTAATTGTCAGCAAAATAATAACATATAAATAAAAAAGGTCTTGCATGTGCCATTCTCTCCAGCCCAAAGGAGCATGTGAACAGCCTGCTTTTGCAGAGTTGCGCCTAGTACTATCGGGCTGGGGGTACTGGGGGTAGTGCATACCTTCCCCCTACTTTGACATCTTGAGTCTTGGCTATGACACCGCTTCGTAGAGTTAATAAGCTGCATGAGCTGTGGTTGTTTCACACCCTTTCCTTGGAAAGTGGCCTGGACCATTCCTGGCTTTGCTGTTTCAGGATACTCTGTATGATCAGATGAAATAGAATTTATCTTGCATTAATGTGTTGAGTAGCGGTGAAGTAAATGAACCTAGAACGTAGTTTATTTGTGCCTGCCTATTTGTCACGGAGAGGAAAATGGGGTAAAACCTGATACTTTTGTAAGTTCTTGAAGTGCAAAGAGGCGCAATATAGCATTTGTCTATGGCTCAATTCGGACGACACGATAGTCAATGGTGGGTTGACTAACCCTAACCCTAACCCTAGGGGGCACTCCCCACACAACATGGTAATAAATAATCAACTGTGGTGTGGATGAGGATCAGCGCTGAGTTGACTATGGCAGCATTTGGATGACACAATAGTCAAAACAACTGACGATTGTTTCCCACACACCAGTTGTTTATTGTGTCGTCCGAATTGAGCCTGTGTGTTTTGTTTCTTCCAAGAAACATGAATAGCGTTTCTTTGTTTGGTACTGGGATTGAAACTTGGAGCTAGGTACACAGATATATATGTCGCTTGATCTGTCATTACTTAATGACTCAGCACTTGATAACTCTCAGCGGAATGTTTAAACGGTCTCAGTTAGAAAGCATGTCTGGGTTGGCACTGGATGATTTGAAAGTTCTGTCTCTGGCCATCGTTGGCTAATTCACACGTGCATATCTTTAGATAACAGCCACATGCATACTGCCATCAGCTGTACTCGAAGGCTGATTTAAAAGAATCCCATTGGAAAACCGGATATGCTCATGTGGAGATGGCAGTATTGAAACAGTAGCCCAGATATGATTGGGTTTTTAAAAAAAACTTTTTATAGAGATTTGAGAAAAGAGGTGATTACTCCATTACTGTTATCTATTCCAAAGAGGTCAGTTATTGCTTCTGTAACTTTTCTTCTCACAGATCAAAATAAGCTAGTGACAGCAAAGGCTGCAATTTTTTTTTGAGCAGGTGCTATTAAAATAAGACCTACCATTTTATCAGAGTTTTAATTTCATACAGTTCCTTCGACTGATTAGAAGTTTATTTACTTACTTATTTTCATGTGAAAAGTACAGTGCATTAATCTTGGGATTTGTGCTGATGTAAAGTTTTAGAATGCAATTTCGGTAACTTCAGGCAATTATAATCTTGCTTTTATTCTTTGTACCTTTTCTTTTAAATGCAAAGGCCTGTGGCTGATGCAAATAAAGGAATTTAATCTTATATGTTTTTAAACGCTTCAGTTGTTAAATTTCAGACTAGCTAAGCTGTAGCAGCAAGAGACACAGTGGCTCAGTTCGGACGACACATTAGGCAACGGAGGAGGGGGGAAACAATCATCAGTTGTGTTGCTTATTGTGTCGTCTGGACACAATAAGCAACGCACACGCAACTGACAGTATGTTAATCAGGCACTTTAAACAACGGAGCGAAACAACGGGCTTGCACGTTGTTTAGCCCGAAGCCCTGTTGTTTAAAGTGTTGTTCGAATTCAGCCCCCCTCTCTCCGTGGACTATTCCATTTTGGAATAGAGTTCTGCTGCCTAGAGCAGCCAAAAAACCCCAGCCGCTCTATGCAGCCGGCAGAACTCACGGTGCCTGCTGGGATATGGCTGAGGGACACACGGAGGAGAGGCTACAACCAAAATGGCCACCGCAAGTTCATAGCAGCCGGGGCGTTTGCCGGTTCCGAGCAGCGCTGGCTGCAGTGTGTCGTCTGTGGAGCTCCTCCTGCCTAACGCACGGTCAGTACGTTATTTACCCCCCGTTGCTTAATATGTCGGCTGAACTGAGCCATACAGGGCCAATTCAGAATCTAACAGCACATCAGGTTCGAGCCTCAGACTTAAACATTTGCGTGTAGCTCCCATCCCCACCCCTTAACACACAATGCATTGTATTTCACTTCATGGTTTGTTGCTGCTATAGTTTGCCATCCAGTTTGAACTTGGGACACTATGGTTGCCCGAAACTATATTTGCTTTCAAACTGGAATTGGAATCTCGATTCAAAGTGTGGTTTACAGGTAATCTGTGTCTGCTGTAACCACAGTTTGCCTGATTCAGATTAAAAATTGGTTACGCAAATGTCACAATGACTGGGAACCTTGAGGTGGCCTTGGACACTGGTGCGCATGATGGGGATGGGTGGGTGGCAGCTCAAGCTACGGCTTGCCCAGATGTCTAAACTGACCCACAGTGTCGAGTTGGTTTGGATTCTAGGTTTGTATTTTCACAGCAGCGTACTTTATTAGATATGTGGATACTGACTGTGCTTTGCGGCCATTTCTTGTAGCTGAGAAAGAATAGACGATTGCCCAAACGAAAGCTCATATACATTAATCCAGTTAATCGTGAAGGTTCCCCAGCAGTCTGTAGGCACATTCTTTAAGTATCTAGGAGGCTTTCATTTAAATCAGGCCAATGGACCTGTGTGGTGTAGTGGACTGAAGTAGGGGTAGGCAACCTGGTGTCCTCCAGATGCTTTGGGTGACAACTCCCATATTTGCTGACCTTTAGCCATGGTAGCTTGGGCTTATGGGTGTTTCCTGTTCCTATGTTTTGAAACATGATCAGGATTCAAGTGTATACTCAGTCTTAAAGGGAGTTGTGATCAATCCTGTCTTGCTGATAAATACACATATTTGACAGGTGCATTTCCAAACACATTTGTCACATTTACACATTAGGCTTTTCAGTGTACAATGATGTGATGTGAAGCAGCTCTCTGGTTTGGTGCATGTATGGATAAGTAGAATTTCCAATATCCTGTTCTCACCTTGCCACTTCCCGTAGTCTGCAGATTAGATTAGAATGTGTGCTTAAAAGAACAGAGATCCTAAACTTCATGTTCTTGTTTACGGAAGACTGCTCGAGTCACACCAACGAGAACTAATAAAGTTCTCTGCAAAGCCCTGTAAGTCATTCCTCCCCCCCCCCCCCCCCCGCCCCATTGGGTGTTTTTCTTTCAATATACATTTGATGAGGGTCATAAATGGAAATTAGTTTGATGGCTTCAATCTCTGATGATGTAGAACGTAGATTATTTAAAACATTCTAGCCTGAGGAATCACACAGTGCAAATTATATCTCTAATATCTTAAGAGCACAGAACCTGCATGGGCTGCTAAATAAACTTCAGTAATTACTTCAGGGGTTTTTCCTGTGCAGGGCTGTAATTTTTTCTAGTTTACATTTTTCTTAGGTTGCTGACCACAGTGACAGTTTTGCTGGTCTTGTATAAAATAACTAACACATGTACGCACCTGGCCCTTCATTATTGTTACTCTGCATTTTATAAAGAGAGAGCAAGATATGAAACTCGCTTTCAGTTTCTGCTGATAACAACACTTACCAAGGTTTTATATGCCTTGAAAGAAAGTACACAGCACCATCCATTAAATACGGTTTCAAAGCATACCTTTGCAAAATAGTCAGAGAGTTGTAACTATCATTTTACCACTTTAGTGCTACAAAGATGACACTTAAATTACAGTGTTCTTGACTTAAATTTGAGTGTCCCTATTTCCTTAATAAACAAGCCATACTTAAGGCTTTCTAAGTATTCTCCTTACTCAAAAGAAACAGTTGTGGAATTGCATTTGTATATGCATTTCATAATGGTAAAAATAAATGTGTACTGCTTTCCCCAAATCCCTTTAAATAGTGAATAATCGTAATTGACTTTTTTCTCTCTGGTAACGGACAATGAAATCAAGATGCGTAAGCTGATGAAATAATGTGAAAGTTGATAAATGGTCTTCTGTTTCTGCTAGCAGAATTTAGCTCACTCATTTTCAGGATGAATACTGAGGAGCTATTCCTTGGTTTCACATATAAGAATTTTTTCTTGCTTTTGACTAGTACCTTTGTCACTATTTAATTTTATGCGGGTCTAATGATGCTAGAGATTCCATTGCTTTAGAGTATTTCTATTGCATAGAGTACTAAAGAACTTGCTTAGGAGTCAAATGTGTGGCTATCAAGTAATATAGTTGATTAACAAAATCATTTCATTTTCAAAGAAAAATAAATAAATTACTGCAAATATCTGTAGAACTGTCATAATTGTCTATTGGTTAAGGGGGGATGAGTCTCTTGGATTCTGCTGTGATTAAGAGATGACAAGAAATTCCCAGAAAAGTTAGTGTCCCAACCAAGATATAACAGTGTAAAAGGAGGATTTAATTTTTTTTTTTAGTATCGCTTTGCCACAAGATGGCCCTATTATGTCACACAGCTTTAGCAAATGACACTTTTTTTTTCCTGGAATGGAGATTCTCGGCTCTTAAAAAGTTGATGTATAAATGTACAGTGGCATCTGTAGAGCCCATAAAAATAAGTGCCCAACAAAAATTAATATCAAAGCTTTGTCAATGGTCTCAGTTCTCATCATCATCATCATCATCATCGGTATCTTAATA
Organism: Anniella stebbinsi; assembly: GCA_029215795.1. NCBI lineage: Eukaryota > Metazoa > Chordata > Lepidosauria > Squamata > Anniellidae > Anniella > Anniella stebbinsi. The sequence goes on from JARDYH010000007.1 coordinate 24,091,739, forward strand.
ATTATGTAGTGTCCTTAATTTAGTAGGGACTTGATACAGGTAATGCATGAGCAGGATCTAGACCACAAGGTTACAATATTATAACTTAAAACATGAGACAGAAGGAAAAGCAAGTTGGAGGAAAAAGGTGTTTGTCCTATAGAATTAACAATTGTCTTACATGATACCTCAACTCAGGCATTTGACAATTCAGTTTCTGAATACATGTATGTATAAGTTTACATTTTATGAATGTCATATCTTCTTATTAAGAAATAAAATTGTTATTATAGAATGTTAAGACCAAAGTTCATATGCCAAGAAGCACAGAAAATGTTTAAAGTATCAGAATTGTTTTTATTAATTATAGTCTTTTATTTCCATGCTAGACTGGAAATAAAAGATTATAATTAAGAAAAACAATTCTGATACTTGGAATATTGCAGGATGGGGCTCAAAGAGGAGTGGGAGTCTGAGTTTTCTGGAATATTTGGAACGTTTCGATATTATCTTTATGCAGGAAACTTGGAGTAGTGATACAATAAATCTAAATGGCTTTTCCTCATTCTGTCTCCCTGCCCTTCCTAATAAGGCGAAAGGAAGACTTAGACAGGGGCTTGCTATTCTAATATCCTCAGCATTAAATGTTTGAGTAATCAAGGAAATGTGTTTTAATGCTAAAGCCCAAGCTCTGATATTGGAAATGGGTATCCCTAAGTTGACCCTACTACTAATTAATATGTATTTGCCGCCGTTGTTCTGTAAAGAAACTATATATAGGGAGTGGACAGAACTAGACTGTTTTTTTACAGACTTAATAACTAGGTTCCCGTTCGCCTTACCAATTGTGGCAGGAGATCTAAATGCTAGAATGGGTAAATACACTGTTAACTCACAGCTAGGAAAACGGGAAACGGAGGAGGAATGTCTACATAATCTCCAGAGAATAATATTAGACACTCTAAAGACAGTTGTACTAACTCAGTAGGCCACTGTCTGTTCAATTTTGTTGCTAGACACAAGCTTACCATTCTAAATGGTTGTACTGAGGGTGACCATTGGGGTGAGTTCACCTATATATCATCCAGTGGATCGAGTACTATCGATTATATATTGGTACATAAAAAATTGGAGTCTATCAGCTGTAATATGAGAGTGGCTGAACGGCAGGATAGTGACCATCTCCCACTAGAGATAAGTCTGGGTATCCCAGGCCCTAAGGCAGAGATACATCCCTGCCCCCTTTCAAACAATCACCTGTTGCTTACAGGAAGGAAAATCAAATGGTCAGTTGCTAGTGCCCTAACCTTTGAACAACTATTAGGGACTAAAGAATATTTAAATTACTCTAACTGGATAAATGTAAGCACAGTCCCTGAGAGATGTGTCTTAGCCTATGAGGACTTAATAAAGAGTCTAAGTTCTGCGCTACAAGGTAACCCTCCTAACTCTAGACCACAAAGAAAACATAATAACGGCTGGTTTGACAGGGAATGTACCATAGCCAGAAAAGAACTCCAGCTGTCCTATAGTAAATACCGTAAGAATAACGAACGGAAACTACCATCATCTTATTATGAACTAAAAAAAAAACTATAAAAAACTAATAAGTAAGAAAAAACAAAAGGCAGATATGGAAAAGTGGCAACTTCTGGCTGGTGCCACTAAGTCAAACAATACCAGAACCTTCTGGAAAGTGGTGACCGGACTGACTATTAAAAGTGTAAGGGAACCCGAATGTTGTGTATCAGCCTCAAGTTGGGTTGAACATTTCACTGAATCACCCTCCAAAACTAATGAAACTGAAAGAACCCATACTATAGATCCAGAAGAGTCGGCATGGCCTGATGTTGATCCAAAAGAAACTGAGGAGCTAATAATTAATTTAAAAGAGGGTAAAGCGCTGGGCCCTAATGGGATTCCAGCAGAACTGCTAAAAAGCAAAATCGGATGGTGGGTTCCACTTCTCGCATTCTTGTTTTCAGTAATAAATAAAACAGGAATTATCCCTGAGGCTTGGAGGAAGTCCATAATAATACCTATTCATAAAAAGGGCCCAAAAAATGATCCACAAAATTACTGCCCTATCAGTCTTCTGTCAATAATCGGAAAGACTTATGCTAGCTTCCTGAATGGAAAGCTAAATGCATGGCTTACTAAAAATAAGATCTTAGGTAGTGAGCAGATAGGGTTTACTGCAGGGAGATCCACAAATGATCACTGCCTGACTCTGATGCACTTGGCCTTTAAATATACTGCCCAAAGAGGAGGGAAGCTATTCTGTACATTCATAGATTTAAAGGCTGCATTTGACTCCATTTCGCGCAAATTATTATGGGAAAAACTGGAGAACCTCTCAATCGAACGAAGATTGCTGTTTTTAATACGCTCTTTATACACAAATACAACAGCCCAGATAAGATGCAGTTTAGCGGGGCAGGTTACAAAATGAAATTGTTCTAACATGGGGTGTTAGACAGGGCTGTGTTTTAGCGCCATCCCTGTTTAACTTGTATTTAGCCGATCTCCCTGCTGCACTGAGTATAATACAATCACATCCGCCTAAAATAGGGCAGACGAAAATAAGTCTACTATTGTATGCGGATGATGCAGTACTGTTGTCCCAGACCCATCTGGGTTTGAAACGTCTTTTGGATGGTTTCGATGCCTATTGCCAAAAAAACTGCCTGCCCGTGAACACCCAGAAATCTAAAGTATTAGTGTTTGCTAAAAAGAAGGCAAAGAACGTATGGTCCATGGGGAGAAACCAAATAACCCAAGTAGACTCCTATAAATATCTTGGAATTCATTTTCAAGCCAACCTCAAATGGACCATACACAGCAAATATATAAAACAAAAGGCAGAACAAACTATGGGTGCGCTCAGCCGATTCTGTTATCAAAATGGAGGCAAATCATTACCTGCAGCAATCCATGTTTACAAAGCAAAGCTTGTTCCCCAAATTCTTTTTGGCGCCCCAATTTGGTTACCCCTGTTTAAAGGTTCATTGGAAGGCCTTCAGTCTTTTTTCCTAAGGCAGATATTTGGTCTCCCAAAATGTGTAGCAGGCCCGGCACTTAATTTGGAAGCGGGTCTAAATTCCTTGAGTTGTGTTGGTTGGACTCACTCCCTGAATTTCTGGTTTCGACTTTATCACAGTATTACCCCAGACGACTTGGTCTCTCAGGTCCTATTGGACTCGTATGTATCCCCCTGGATCAAGGCACTAGCATATGAAATAAACTCCTTGGGATTATCAATCCCCAGTCTACTCTATAAAGATCTAGAAGGTGCTAAATATACCTTGAAACAGAGACTAATGGATATAGACTGCCAGATGATGAGTGCCTCTATAATGGATATAGACTGCCAGATGATGAGTGCCAGATGATGAGTGCCCATGTTCTCCCTTATCTTTAGGGCTATTGGACCATATGTGTGCAGATGGTATGGCCTACCTGTCTTGGTTCTCTGTTCCTAAATATAGGAGAGCATTTACGTTAGGAAGATTTAATGTCCTCCCCTCCAAACTTTTGGAGGGGAGATACAAGAAAGTCCCTGCTGAGGAAAGGTCCTGCCCATGTAACAATATGGAGGTAGAAACAGTTGCGCATGTTCTGTTTAATTGTAGTTTTTATAATGATGTTAGAAGATCACTTATATGGCCAATTACACAAAAATTTCCTGGCAGATCGCAGGATAAATTGGCTATTGCTCTACTTCAAGGGAACAACAAGCATATTTCTATTCAGGTTGCAAAGTTCCTCAATCTTGCTATCAGATGTAGAGCCCAAATGAATGTATAATTTAGTAGTAAGTGAATAAAAGATAAAAAAATACATCACTAATAGAATACATGGGCTTCTTTATCTCCAGTGGAATTGTACATGAATTCTAGCTTAAATACTAAACTCTCAGATCATTGTAACTCTTGCTGTTGTTGTAAAATTGTAATATATGCTGTATAGGAAATGGTCTATGGACTTAAATAAAGTTTGTTTGTTTGTTTCCATGCTAGACTGTTTTCCAATGGTTTAATTAAATCCCAATAGCCCAGATATTAGGGGTGTGCACGGACCCCCCGGATCGGATCGGGACCCGGATCGGGACCTCCAATTTTGTCCCGGATCGGTTCGGACAAAATCGGAGGCCCCCCGGACCGGATCGAGTCCGATCCCGACCCAAAAATCGTACATTTTTGGATCGGCCGCCATTTTTTTCCCCATAGACTTGCATTGCAATGCAAGTCTATGAGGAAAAAATGGCGGCGGGTGGGTAAGGGGGGGCCTAACTCCCTCCCCCCCCCGGGGCCGTCCGCTGTGGACGGCCCCGGCAGGTAAACCCCCTCCCCCGCGCTCCCTACCCCCCCTGGGGCCGCCCGCTTCCATCCGCTGGCGCCCGCGGGCGCCAGCGGATAGAAGCGGACGGCTCCGGGGGGGGGGTAAGCCCCCTTCCCCGCCACTTACCTTCTCGGCCCGTCCGGCGCCGGCGGCTACTACCAGCGGGCTCCGCGGCCTACTCTCGAGTAGCGCGCCGGGTGATGACATCACCCGGCGCGCCACCCTGGAGCAGGCCGCGGAGCCTGCTGGGAGTAGTAGGCGCCGGCGCCGGACGGGAGCCGCCGGGCCGGGCAGGTAAGGGCCCCCCTCCCCCCTCCCCCCTCCGCGCGCCCCCTCCTCCCCTCCACGCACCCCCTCCTTACCTTTCCGGCCCGGCGGCTCCCGTCCGGCGCCGGCGCCTACTACTTCCAGCAGGCTCCGCGGCCTACTCTAGAGTAGCGCGCCGGGTGATGACATCACCCGGCGCGCCATCCTAGAGCAGGCCGCGGAGCCTGCTGGGAGTAGTAGGCGCCGGCGCCGGACGGGAGCCGCCGGGCCGGAAAGGTAAGGGCCCCCCTCCCCCCTCCGCGCGCCCCCTCCTCCCCTCCACGCACCCCCTCCTTACCTTTCCGGCCCGGCGGCTCCCGTCCGGCGCCGGCGCCTACTACTTCCAGCAGGCTCCGCGGCCTGCTCTAGAGTAGCGCGCCGGGTGATGACATCACCCGGCGCGCCATCCTAGAGCAGGCCGCGGAGCCTGCTGGGAGTAGTAGGCGCCGGCGCCGGACGGGAGCCGCCGGGCCGGAAAGGTAAGGGCCCCCCTCCCCCCTCCGCGCGCCCCCTCCTCCCCTCCACGCACCCCCTCCTTACCTTTCCGGCCCGGCGGCTCCCGTCCGGCGCCGGCGCCTACTACTTCCAGCAGGCTCCGCGGCCTGCTCTAGAGTAGCGCGCCGGGTGATGACATCACCCGGCGCGCCATCCTAGAGCAGGCCGCGGAGCCTGCTGGGAGTAGTAGGCGCCGGCGCCGGACGGGAGCCGCCGGGCCGGAAAGGTAAGGGCCCCCCTCCCCCCTCCGCGCGCCCCCTCCTCCCCTCCACGCACCCCCTCCTTACCTTTCCGGCCCGGCGGCTCCCGTCCGGCGCCGGCGCCTACTACTTCCAGCAGGCTCCGCGGCCTGCTCTAGAGTAGCGCGCCGGGTGATGACATCACCCGGCGCGCCATCCTAGAGCAGGCCGCGGAGCCTGCTGGGAGTAGTAGGCGCCGGCGCCTGACGGGAGCCGCCGGGCCGGGCAGGTAAGGGCCCCCCTCCCCCCTCCGCGCGCCCCCTCCTCCCCTCCACGCACCCCCTCCTTACCTTTCCGGCCCGGCGGCTCCCGTCCGGCGCCGGCGCCTACTACTTCCAGCAGGCTCCGCGGCCTGCTCTAGAGTAGCGCGCCGGGTGATGACATCACCCGGCGCGCCATCCTAGAGCAGGCCGCGGAGCCTGCTGGGAGTAGTAGGCGCCGGCGCCGGACGGGAGCCGCCGGGCCGGAAAGGTAAGGGCCCCCCTCCCCCCTCCGCGCGCCCCCTCCTCCCCTCCACGCACCCCCTCCTTACCTTCCCGGCCCGGTGGCTCCCGTCCGGCGCCGGCGCCTACTACTACCAGCAGGCTCCGCGGCCTGCTCTAGAGTAGCGCGCCGGGTGATGACATCACCCGGCGCGCCACCCTAGAGCAGGCCGCGGAGCCTGCTAGTAGTAGTAGGCGCCGGCGCCGGACGGGAGCCACCGGGCCGAGAAGGTAAGTGCCCCCCTCCTCCCCCCCCCGCTGTCCACTTTCATCGGCGGGCGCCCGCTGGCGCCCGCCAATGGAAGCGGCGGTGGGCGCCAGTGGGCGCCCGCCGATCCGCCGATCCGCCGAACCGGTTCGGAGCTTTTTCGGACCGGTTCGGATTGGATCGGCCGATCCAGCTGCGGGATCGGAAATCGGATAATTTATCCGATTTCCCACTGGACCGGACTCGGATCGTGGATCGGGTCCGATCCAGTGCACATCCCTACCAGATATGGAGTTCATTCCCTCAAAATGTGTATCTCTGTACATGTGTATAGGCATAGATGTGCTCAGAGAAGATGCCTGTTAACAAGTTAGATCTATTGAAATTGATTTCGGGGTGATATAAGAGGTATCAAATCACAAAGGTATATGGCACATGAGAATAGAATTCTTCATCCCTGAATGTTTCCTACCAGATTCAACTTTGTGTTTGAGAGGACCAGCCCGCAGAAGAGGGTAGATGTAAACCTTGATTTTTAAGCCTTTTCAGTATGAAAAGACTACCTATCTTCATACATATCTACTCATGCATTAAGATCTGCAAGGGGGGAGGCTTCTTTGGGTACCCCCACAATAAAAAGCAAGGAAGGTAGCTACCATAGAGAAGACCTTCTTGATGGTGCCACCTCCGTTGCAGAAAACCCTCACCAGAATAGTATGTGTAGTGCCTATCTTATTGATCTTTCAGTACCAGGCAGAGACCACTTTATTTTCTCAAGTTTTTTAGGTACAATTTGAATCCTGCTAACAGTATTATGCTGTTTCTGTGTGATGTTGTAGCTTTTATTCTATTTACATTTTAATTGTTTTAGTAGTGTTGTAAACCATTTTGGGAATATGGTGGAAGGGTGGAGGGTATAAAAATACTTAGAAAAAATGAAAGAAATGTTATAAAAACAGTAGCGTTTTCCTGAAATACCTGATGTTCCTAAAATCCTCTTGGCCATTTTAAGCTATCAAACTAAATTATTGCTTCATATCCACTCCATCCCTGCTTTTAAACAGTGGGAAATCCTGGGTGGTCTTTACAGTGTAACATTTTCATTGGGAGGAAACTCCGCTTCATACTTGTATTACTTTTGTAATAGTTTGTTTACGTGCTCATGTGCAGGTTGAACAGGCCCTGTAATGCCTGCTCAACCTGTACATGAGCACATAAAAAGCCATGTCCAGTAGCACTATTAGTTCACTTCCCAAATCCAAACTAGCTCTCTTCCCAACAAATTTAAATGGGCTAGTACTGATCTCTCCTTGTATTCACCTGGCTGGATAAAATCGGCTACATTGTCCATCTTGGCAGATGGGCATCATTCCAGATGTTTAGAAATCTATCTGCTCATTAGTTCCCACTGTCCCCTGCCTATGATTTCCCATGCCAAAGCCTACAGGCAGGGCCACTTTATAGAAAAGATTTTCATGACTCTCAGCACCATAACGTGGAGCTGTAGTGACACCTTGTGGTTTTTCAAAGCAAATCTCAGACCATTTTTTTCAGCGGACTCCTGCCAATCAATGTTCTTTATAAATTAAAATAACCACCTTCTTTCAACTGGGCTATCAGAGAGGGATGACTGAGCATCAGCTTTGAAGGCAGAAGCACTCAGATTCGATCCCTGACATCTCCAGATAAGAGGACCGGTAGCAAGTGATGGGAAAGACCACTAGAGAGTTCCTGCTATTCAGAGAAGCCAATATGGGACTAGATGGACAAATGGCCTGACCTGCTATTAGGCAGCTTTCTGTATTCCTAGATTTCAGAGATTTTCATTAACAGAAAATATGTTAAGGCTCACAAGCCACAATTGCATGAGGATCTCTATTGCTGCACTAGGTGTGTTTGGAAGCTGCGTCATGCATCAACTTTCAAACCCATGTAATTGCAGCAAAACAGGCATGCAGTTAACACTCATGGTGGTTTATGCAGATGTTCTCAAGTTGCCTTGCACTGATGTTACCTCCATACCAGAAAGATGCCCCCTGTGAAGTGATCCTTTGAGAGCAATCCTATGGCCCCTAGACAGCGTCGGTGGGCATAGGATAGTTCGGATTCCTGGATCTGAGGTGGGAATCAGCAAAGGTGACCTCAACAAGGAGGGAAAGGGTTTGAGTCTGTGTGTGGGCATGGGAGGAGACTGGGGAGGCCAGCCTATGAAGAATCCTTTGGGCTCTCCAGCCTCCTTCCCTCATGCTCCATAGAGCCCCAGTTAGATGGGTGAAAAAGCTGGTCTAGCAAATATGCAGCATGGGAGAAGCCTCCCACTCTGCATAGTTTGGAGGCTGACAGGCACCCCCTCAGTCTGTTGGTTTGCATTAGACAACTTTAGCACATACATGCCATGAACCTGCAGCATACTTCATTAATTTTAAGTGACTATATGTAGGGTGACCATATGAAAAGGAGGACAGGGCTCCTGTATCTTTAACAGTTGCAAAGGACAGGGAATTTTAGCAGGTGTTGTTTGTATACATATATAACCTGGTGAAATCTCCTCTTCATCATAACAGTTAAAGCTGCAGGAGCCCTGTCTCTTGACCATGTAGAAAAGAGGGCAGGGCTTCTGCAGCTTTAACTTTGTGATGATGAGGTAATTTCACCAAGTTCTGCATATATACAAATGACACCTGCTGAAATTCCCTTTTCTATGAAACTGTTAAAGATACAGGAGCTCTGTCCTCCTTTTCATATGGTCAGCCTAACTATATGTTATGTTGTTTCTTGCACCACAACCCTTAATTTAATTAACACACATGTAGTGTACATGAAATGTAATTCCTGGGAGGACGATGTCTACTTCAAATGTTACAGGGTTATAGTAGAGACACCTAGTATGTTCTCCATGTATCTGTTGCCTTGCTAATCCTTAAGTGTTACTGACTTTAGCAATGTTTAAAGTTTTACTAGTTGGGATAAGATAATTTTACCATTAGATTATCTAATGAGGAAAACCCGTCACATGAATCAACCTACGCCAGCTATACTAATATGAACTTTCCCTGTTGATTGAATGTGTTTCTATTCATTTTTTTCCAATGTTTAAATAAAATCTATATGGCTATATTTCATCTGATAATAGGTGTAACCATTCTAATTAGTCTTTTTAGTAAGAGATTCCTTCTAATACACAATTAATCTGCCTGTCAGTGTTTAAAATATTTCTGTGTATTCCCCGCCAGCATCTCTCTCTCTCTCTTTCTCCCTCTCTCTCTCTCTTCCCCCCCCCCCCCCAATTCCTGGCAATAGCTAGGACCAGATGGCTATTTTGTGTTAACTCTGAGCACATTTTCAGGTGCATTTGAGTGAAGCTAACACATAATTGGTACACTGGCACATTAGGAGTTATTCATGAGATGTAGTTTATGTGCATTCTCCAACACTTATATTTTTTTAAAAAGTTTCTTCTTAAGGTACCTTCTCCTATCAGAGGTTAGCTATCATTACAGTTATTTTTGCTTTTGATGCCGTTGATCTAAATAATTGCATAGAAGTACAGCTGTACCATTCCCTCAAGTTCTTTAGCCATGATGTTTGTCTTCTTCCTGCTGATCTTTTCCCTTCAATCTTTTTCCTTGCATAATAAGTTGGGAGTATGGTATATTTTTCCCCCCTCTAATAATATGACCGAAATATTGTAATTTTCTTCTTTTGATGGTTTTTAATTCTGTTTGTTTACCCTACGTCCTCATTTGTTATTTGGTCAGTCCACGGTATCTTCAACATACATTGGTATATCCACATTTCGAAAGAATTGATTTTCCTCAAATTGTTCTAAAGTGTCCAAGCCTCCACTCCATAAAATAATACTGGAAACACGTGGCATCTTACCATTCGAATCCTTAGTGTAAGATTAAGTTCCCGATTACAAAGCAACTGTTTCATTCAGACAAATGCTGTTCTTGCCAACTTGATTGTTGCATTCATCCATTTCTTTCGGGTTTGGGGCCTAGTTTAATCTGTGTATCAAACATCATAACAATCTATATATAAAAATATAAGGACCAAGTTAACGGTTATTCTTTTGAGTTAATAATTAAGCGGTTTCTTCCCCACCATAATTCAGAGGCTAACAATAGTGGCACCTATTTAAACTTGTTGCTTGGAAATCACTCAGCTCTGACACAAACTTTAAAGTTTATTTATTTATTTTATTTCTCTACTGCATTTCTATACTGCCCGATAGCCGAAGCTCTCTAGGTGGTTTACAAAAATTAAAACTATTCAAAACCATTCAAAATATAAAATAACGACAGTATAAAAAGATAATTTAAAATACAGTATAAAAGCAAAACCAAGATAAAAAACCAAGCAGCCATGCAGAAATTGATAGGAATTAAAATACGAATTTAAACAGCAAGGTTAAAAATCAAACTAAAGAACTGTTAAAACACTATGAAAATAAAAATGTCTTCCCCAGGCGTCTAAAAGAGTATAATGTAGGTGCCAGGCAAAACTCTCTGGGGAGCTCATTCCACAGCCTGGGTGCCACAGCAGAGAAGGCCCTCCTCCTAGTAGCCACCTATCTCACTTCCTTTGGCAGGGGCTTACGGAGAAGGACCCCCAAGGATGATCTTAGAGTCCGGGCAGGTATATATGGGAGGAGGTATTCCTTCAGATAACTTGGCCCCAAGCCGTTTAGGGCTTTGAATGTTAATACCAGCACTTTTATGCAGTTGTTGATTATTATTATTATTATTAAATGAAAGTCTGGGGCTTTAAGGATTGATTTTTCTAATGATGTAAATGCATGTGTCTCATGCAAAAGGTCACAGGTTCTGCTCTTGGCATCTCCAGCTAGGACTGGGAAAGACCCCAGTTTTAAACCTTGGAGATCTGCTGCTGGTCAAAGTAGGCAATAATGAGCTAGATGGACCAATGTTCTGACCCAATATAAGGCAGCTTCTGGTGTTCCCTTTCTTCCGGGTCATTTCCTCCATTTTGTAATTGTATTGTCATAGTTGTTCCTTAAATACAGGATCAGTAACTGAGGCCAGATCTACACCAAGCAGGATGTAGCGGTATATGGTATGTGTCAATTGGCCCCAACAGTTATCAGTGCACTTCAATACCACTATAAAGCAATAGTGTGGCTCCTGCCTTTTATATACCACTTTCATACCGCTATATCCTGCTTGGTGTAGATCTGGCCGAAGTGCTAAAATCTGAAACAATATTTAATATGATTAACAATAATACTTAACATGATTAACATTCAGTATAATTTTCTTTTCTTTTTTCTTTTGCTTTACAAGGGAAAGAGTTTTAGTTTTGAAGAAATCATCATAATATTATAATTATAATAGCAGTAACCAAATAACAGACAAAAGAATGGTTTCTCATAAAAAATGTAAATGTTTGATCAGCCTTTCTTTTTTTTTTTTTTACAGTTTCATACTTCTGGTGGATTATTTTCTTTTACAATTTTTTTTCCTTTGTATTATCATAAGATAGTGGCCTTATTTCATTTTTTCAAAGTAATGTTTTTGTTTTAAATTGTAGAAGCAATTAAAGCAACCTAATAGGGAAAAATAATACTAAATTGATAGTCCTGTCTGCATACCATTAACAATTCATAATAAATCATGACAGTCAGAATTACCAATCCAATAATTTTAGAATAGTATGAAAGAAATTGGAGTTTTGTTTTTGAAATGTGGGATGATCTCCTGAGCTACATTTTTGTTTAGGTTTTTGCCATAATTATTTATGAGGGATACTTCAGAAATCCAGATCAAATCCCTGGCACTACTGAAATGATTTCAAGAAATGAGAATGTTTTTAATACCAGGTGTCTCCTTATAATTCACATTTACTGCAGTGGGTAACTGAAGTGTAATATAAAATAATTTGACGTAATACCAAACATTTATAATACTGTTTATAATTTCTATGGCAAGCTTTATATGTAAGAACTTTAAAAAGTGAAATGATGAACTAGTAGTAAGTTACTAATCTTCTGGGCATAGAAACATCTAGCATGGATGGAAATCAAGTCTTCTGTTACACAAGGAGAATAGCCATTATGTTCCCCTTCATGATCATTTTTACATTAAAGATGTTGTTTTGAACAGAGTGGAACACTCTTCACTGCCCTGAGATAACCTTTAAACCAGTTATTTGGGTGTTTTTTTTAAAATCATGTGGACAATCCTTTTTTATAGACCAATAGTGCCTTGCTAATAGGAAGGGTAGTTCAGGGATGTCAATTTCTTGGTGAGGACTGTGTGCACTTTTGGATAATCATGGTTGTGGAGATGCATTGGGATGAGGTCAAAGAAGGACGAGAACCAAGACGAATTCCATTGTTTATTTGTGTGCTGCGTGAAGAGGTCTTCCCTTTTATCTGTCCTCAATCTCCCATTAATCAACTTCATGGGATGACCCCGGGTTCTACTATTTTGAGAGTTTGTCTCCCTATCCACATTCTCCACACCATGCATAATTTTGTACACCTCTACCTTGCAAACGTTATGCCATATTTCTTTTAAGTATTCCTCTGGGCTATTCAGTATGGTCAGTGGACACCAAAAAGGCTTTGTGACTACTTCAAATGTTACATTTTCGGCCATGGCATTTTCCCATTGTGAACACTTGGCGAAATACATGTGCTTTCTTCAGATATTAATTTTAGCAGGTGTGCATAGTGAATGTGTGTCTACGTAAGTGGTACACATGAAGCAGCCCAGAGGGAGAGAGTCATATGTGCTTGGCACTTCTAAGTGACAGCGTGTTGAGCTGGGCCCCTGCTGTCTTCAATGATCTATTGATGTCATTTGGTAGACATGGAATCATCTTGGAAAACCGATGTCTAGAGCTTCATTAATGGCCAAATATATGACAACACGACTCCCCCCAAATAGATTCTTCTTCCTCAAATGGTTCACCTTTCTCCTTGCACAGGGTGGATTCAAAAAACCCCAATATTTTCTTTTTAAAAAATATCAAAATAAAAAGATCACATTTTAAAATTTAAATCAGATTTAAATTTAAATCAGTATTTACAAGAGAAATGCCCTTGTAAAAAGTAACTTGGTGACAATTATATCTCAACATAAACGTGCCCCACCGACACAGCTGCACATAAAATGGGTAGGGGCAGTGAAACTGGCCAAGGGCCAAATGATATCGGGGGCGTGCCCTCCACCCCCTCGATATCTTTCCATCCACAGAGGGTTTGGCAGGGGTCCACCCCCACCCGGTTTCATTTCATGGCCCTGATTTAAATCAATCCACCCTAACACTCACTTTGACTTCATGTCATGAGTATTGCACTTTTTTGTTCTTTATCACTGAATCTTTACATTGCACAAGCGGATGTCCAGGATGCTTGTGCAACAGGTTGTGTGAGCAGTTGCACAACCCATTGCACAAAGGGCGCAAGCAGTTGCATAACCAGTTACACAAGGGAGCAAGGGAGATTATACAGAGTCCTGAGGAATCCCATGGGCCAACGACAAAGCAGTAATTTCCCAACATCACTTTCTGAGAATGTTCATCCAGTCAGGACTGGAGCCACCACAAAGCAGACCCTCCAAGGCTAATACTAGTGAAACTTCCCGGAAGGTGCAACGGTATTGAATCCTAATGAGATGAACAGGATGCGCTGTCCTTGTCTCTTTCCCAGAATGAGTCATTGTCCAACGCCACCAAGTCTGTTTTCAGTTCCAAAACCAGGTCTGAACTGAGACAAGAATCATATCGCAACTCTGTTTCCTTTTACTGAGTTCCCCAATTGCTTTGTATTAAGTTGAAACTTGTAACCTTTAAGGCTCTTCATGGTCTGCCCCTTTCTTATCTGGCTTTGTCCTTGTTCTCCGCCTCAGCCTCTCTGTTCATCAGTCAACGATCTTATTAAATCTCTACTCCTTTGTGCTGCCTTTGCACTTATGGTCTTGTCCCGCGTGCGGATGTGGAACTCTGTCCAGCAAAATACTTGACTGGTCTCCTTGTTGCCTCACCTGAAGGAATTACTTAAAAACACACATACATACACCCTTCGTCTTTTCCATTCCTGCCTTTTCCTCTTGACGTACTATTTGAAAAATAACAATTCCTACTCCTAGGTTGTTACCTCCTTTTGCTTTCCCCCCTTTCTGTTATTCTTCTAGCTTACAGTTCTTCCGACTCCTCTCCCATTTTTCTCATGTCTCTCTTTTTAGATTGGCAGCCTGCAGGCAGGGACTTACCCCGTTCCTTCCTTTTTTCCCCCTTTTGTTTTGTATAGCGCCCAGTGCATGTTAGGCATTTTGACTTAATAAGCTTACTAACTTGAAATATCAAGCACAGCCTGGACCCAGAGAGTTCAAAGACCAGCCTCGAGGAATACGACGATGACTTCCTGGCGAGGGTTTCAGCGTATTGGGGATAGAAGGTTCCCTCAATTTTAAAAAAAGAATCAGGGGATTAGCAGCAAGGGTTGTGGCTCTCCAAGCTTGGACCGTTAACAGCGCTATATCTATCCAATATAAACTTTGCATACATTTTTGCTGTAGGTAGAAACTAATCACAAGAAGGTCTAATTTAATTTAATTAGCTGCTGTGCCAAGTGACCTTAACATATCTACAGTTTCAGAGTTTATGAAGTATAATTTTTGTGTACTGTTTCCCGCAGCCTTTTAAATTAAAAGCTGACAAGGTCTTGGCCGCGTAATTTAAAACGTTTTTGCATTATTTTTAAAAAAACTTATTTGAAAACTGATACGCTGCCTTTTTGACCTAGTTACTGTAGAAGGCTACATTCTTTGGCAAATATTAACAACCGCTTTGTGTGTGGCCGAAATAAATTTTCTAGTAAGAGTAATTGAGCTTTGGCTAGGATAAAGGAATCTTTTTCCCCCCACACAATTTTCTAGTTTATAATAAGCATTTTTATTTGTGGTTTTACAAAACATTGCAAAGTTCCAGTAAAAATAGATCCCATATCCACTTCCAAGGAAACCATTAAGCATGAAAAGAGGGCGTCTTACTCTAAATTTTGCCTATGTTGCTGTACAGCACACCTTATTGACCTAGTCTAAATATGGAATATCACTCCAAGGTTTTTGAGCAGCACACTGTGTAATTTTTCAGAGGTATTGTCTGGGGGAAACCATCTTGATTTACACTATTGGTTAAGTACAATATCTTTTGCAGGTACAATGCCAGGAAGATTTCCGTGGTGAGCATGCTGTTTTTCAGAAACTACATTTTAATTCCCAGGGTCACTGCTTGGATCAGGAGCTGCAACTCTGCTGAGCATTGAATTTAGGTTTATGGAACTGCTGAATATAATAATTCTTCTAAGCGAGTCTCTGTTGCAGAGACGTAGCCTTGCTGGTGGATTCACACAACCATTTTTTTACACTACAAGGTGACTTTTCAACCATCCCACAGTAGCAATCCATGTAGATTTGTTATGTCAAGTGTACAGCCACGTATTGGGCCATCTTTCGTTTCAAGTTCAAGTGATCTAAACTTCTCCCGTATAAGAAAGTGGGGGCAATACTAATTCTAATCCTCCTTGTAGTTCATATAACAAGATAGGGAGGAGCAAATTTGAAGGGATCCCTATAGGAAATGTCTGTACGCAAAAGCATGGCTTCCTGAACTTGTTGAATGTTCCAGGCAATATAGAAATCAATGGCATAAACATGAGATGAACTGCTTTGAAGCTCATTTTAATAAGTAATTAAATAAATAATACTTACTTTGTATAAAGGTTTCTATCCTATTAATTTTACAATATTTATATCCCACATTTCAAAATTTATTTACAAAGCAGCTTATACTATAAAAGCATAATACCGCAGCTGTTAAAATGAGCAAAAAAAAGCAATACAATCCATGACTACGATAAGGTTCAGTCGGTCAGTTTATTAAACAGCAGCTTCAAAGGCTAGATGAAGCAGATGGTGTGTGTGTGTGTGTGTGTGTGTGTGTGTGTGTTTTAACTGCTACAAAACAGGAAGCGATGAAGCCAAAAGCACCTTCTAGGTAGGTTTGTCCACATTTTGGGGGTGACAGCTGAGAAGCCTTTGCTCCTAGTAGATGCCAGCCTTGTATCACAATGCAATGCTATACATGCCTACTCAGAAGTAAGTCCCACTGTGTTCAATGGGGCTTACTCCCAGTAGAATGTGTATAGGATTTAAAGATGGAACCGTGAGCAGTGCCTCTCTAGGCGATTGCATAAAACGCTGGATGGAGGCGCGAGCAGGAGATTGCTGAAATATTCCAGTCTATTTAAGGTTTTATAGATCAAATCCAGCTCCTTGAATTAGGCCTGGAACAACATTGGTTACAAATGCAGTTGTTGTAGAACGGATGTGATGGGTTCTTGCTTGGTTGCCTCAGCCAAAAAAGAGGCACCACAATTTAGAACTAATTGAAATTTTCAGTCTTGACACAGTAGCAGTTAAGGGGGGGAGGGGATGTGATTACATGTAAAATGCAAAGATAGCATAAGATACCTGTAGTTAATCAGAAATGTTTGTTTATTTCCTTTTCATCCTTAAAGAGACATAATGATAGTTGAGACCTACATGTACAGGTAATTAACAACAGGCATCTTTAGAACAGTGACTACTTTTCATTGAGTGATTTCTGATTACATTATAAAATGAAACGTTTGTCATTTTCCCCCCCAAAATGACGAGTCCATAATACATTCTTAAATGTGTTTTTCATTGATGCACAGCTGACCTGTAGTGGGCCTTTACTGTAAATGGTTATATCCATTTGGACCTTTAAAGCCATTAAGTACACTTTAAAATGACGTCATGGCATGTGTCATGGGCTGTGCTTATAGCAATCGGGTTTTATTATATTTATGGGACATAAATCATCAGAACAGAGAACATCTCCTTGAGTCCTCATGCACCTTGTTTTTCTTCATAAATGAATTATGAGTGCATTACAACAATATTAGCAGCGAAGGCCAGTTTAGAGAAGACCAGCCTCCTTTAAGAACTTATTTTCCAGGGTGTGTTTTCAGTTGGGAGATAAGGCTGGCTCACCAATTAGTGCTCTAGAGCAGGAGGCAAATTGAGGTTCTACTAGCAGACGTCTTAGTGAATTTCAGTAGAGTGGCAAGTTTTTCAGTCACTCAGTTGCTTAACAGTAACGACAACAAAACTATTTTTTTCATCTGAAATAAACTTTTGAAATGAAGAAAGCTTGGGGTAATTGGGAGTGTGTGTGTGTGTTAAATGACTGTGAGCTTAATGTGAGTTCTGATATTAAAAACAAATTCCTAGGCTCAGAATGTGCTCAGAAGTACTGGGGGCTGTTCACACAACACACAAACCCACAATCAGTTAGCATGTTGTCTGAACCCAGGACAGGTTTCACAGGGTGACTTTTTAACCATGAAGTGTGGCTTATTTTCCTCAAACAAGCCATCTTGAGAACCCATGGTTTGTTGTTTGGTTGTTCAGGGTGGTTAACAAGCCACACTGCATGGTTAACAAGCCACCTGCATAAAATGTCCTGGGTTCAGACAACACACTAACCCACAGTTCAACAACAACCCACACTCAACCACTGAATGTGGGTTAGCGTGTTTTACGAACCCAGTCAATGAGTTCTTTTATTTGAAGTGCATGTCTTTTGCACCTGGATCTTGGAGGTCTAGTAAAATAAAAAGCAAAGTAGATTTGACAAGGCTGAAACCTACCTACCTCTGCTCTAGAGCAACTAGGGACCAGGGCTTTCAATCCTTATTGCAGCTTTCCCCCTCATTCTAGAAGACAAGCAAAAGGATGAAGCCTTTTTGTTACACACGAATGTAGCTGGGAACATGTCAACTGCTGAAAAAACACGGAGAAAGAGCTTTTTTCCTGTTTCTTTTTGTCCTCTCCCTCAGAAATAACAAAATGAGAACCCAACATTTTGTGTGGGTTCATTCCTACTCATGCATGTAACCCTAAATTGTGGTTTATCATTCTGTGTGGACACAGTCTATGTGTGTAGATGTCATGCCTTCACTAGAGGTATCCTCCTCAGAGGAAGAAGTAGAGCCCCTAGAAACCAGGAGCACACTTGATCAGTCGCTGGCACCAGACCAGGAGGAGCCTGGGCCTTCAGGGGAGACAATCCAGTCCTTCCCTGTCAGGGGGAGGGGACTCTGACTCTGGAGCGGATGCTGAACAACCCCCTGACCTCCAGGAGAGTCGTCACTTCAAGCGACAAGCTAGTAGGCCTCCTGTAAGAATGTTCCACAGGAGAAAGTGATGCCTCTTGAGTAGGTCTCTGGCCAGAGTGCTCTAATGGGCAGCAGCTGAGCCTGGGTGGGGCTCAGCAGCCTTTGTGATTAAAAGCTTTCAGTCAGAGCTTCTTAGTAACAAGGTTTTTTTTTTTTTGTTTCGCCTTGTGCTTGAATCCTTGTGCTATGATCTTGGACTCCTGCTTGGCTGCTACTGAATTGTGTATGTATTGGACTGCCTAACTGTGTTTTGACCCTTTGCCTGTTTGACCACTCCTGCTTTGCCTGAACTCCGTGGAACAGAAAACTTTCTGCTGGAACATTGGCCTGAGGTTACTTGGCCTTGTAGTCAGCCCTACAGCCAGTGCAGGACAGTAGGCTTTGTACAAATTATAGGGAGACGTACTTGTTGTACAGGCTCTGAGCTGATGAACATGTGGCAGTTGGGAATCTGCTGCCATGGTCCCATTTCCCTCTCTATGTGTTCAGTATATCAACATTGATCATGTGTGGGGTTTTGTTTTTGTGTTTGCAACAAATCAGCTTGCCAAAGCTAGTTGGATCTCCATTGTGGAAAGAAACATGGTTACGTGTATCTTTTCCCCAGGAAGGATAAAAGCAAGTGCATTTTTAGTATAAGAACACAAGGGAAAAGGCAAGAAACCCATTCACTGTTTTCCTATTCAAACTGAAGCTTCAGTGGTAGTTGTGTGTGTGTGCAGGACCAGTATTAAGCGTAGATATGGTTGGACACCTACCAAGGGCCCAAACCCAGCAGGGACCCATTGATAACAGCCCCCTGGAGTTGCTCCTCCTCTTCACTATGGTGGCAATGAGGAGGAGGAGCAGCGGATGCCACTGCTACTTTCTCACTGGCTCTCTGCATCTCAAGCAAGCAAGTGGTACCAATGATGAGAAAAAGGGTGAGAAGCTCTAGCTTCTGGTGATAATGGTGGTGAGAAGGTAGACTTGCCGAAGGAAGGGCCCATTGATGATGCCTTGCCCAAGGCCCTCAAAAACCTGGAGCTGTCACTGTGTGTGTGTCCCTGAAAAGCAATTACAGAACTACATGTAATGTGTAGCTTTTCCCTGAGCGTTATGGAACTTTCTATTCCGTTCTCCAGGAATTTGGCTTGTAATATACCAGCTAGAACTTCTGTCAAAAAGTCGACATAGGTTAGGACTCTCATTGGCTGGTTATTTTCATCAGAGGCTATATTGAGACTTTAATGATGACCTGGACTTAGAGAAGAACCACAGAGACTTCAGCAGAGTTCTCCTGTTAAGGCATCTTGATTACTTTTGTTTCCTGCATCTAGTTTCTAGCATAGGAGTGGGCAGCTCAGGGCCATACATAAAGAACTCTGCCTAAGTCCCCTCTAAAAATGGGTTAAAAAGAGCCTTTTGCCCATGTCTAGGCTTACTCAGGACAAAATGCTCAAAGTGTTGTAGAACAGGTTCCTTTTGTTTGGGGTCAGATCAAGACCCTGGGTCAACGGCTGCCTATCATTAGAATAGACTGAAGCGCCACTAAAGGAAAATACTAAGGATTTAGTATATCTTGGTGCTCCCATCAGATTTTTTGCAGCCTCATTATTAATTTGTTTAGGACCTTGTGTTCTTAAGTGCCATTCTCCTTCAGCAAACATACATTTTGTCATGTCTCCTTTCCTTTTTATATAGCTTTGAGGAATTTAACTTGGTTACTTTTCACCAGCTTTGTTTGATATTTCTGATTTTTGTTGCTGTGGTATTTGCTGTGTAAAAACATTATTGATGGATCTTAGGTATCCCAGATGACAGTGAGTGATAGGGCATGTGTAAGAATCTGTTTTTCGGGATAGAATAAGAGATTGAATGACGGCAGACTTTTATAGTGTCTTTGAGCAGTATAAATTGCTAGTATCCTTGTGTTCCTATAAGGCAATACCTGCTGAAGGCTCAGTGGAGCTAAATACGTTGTTTACTCTGCTCTTGAATCTTGCAGTAGAACAATAAAAAAGTGATTAAAATTTAAGTAGTCTTGAGAGATTTTTCTCTATATCCAATTTCTTGACTCTTTGTGTGCATTGCATAATACAGTTAAGTAGAGTATTACCACACTGGCTTCTTTAACAGCTAAGTGAAATAAGGACAGTAATAATTTTTATCAGTAACCTAGAAATGGATGCACTCAGTTTAATGGTTATGTAGCATTATGATTTTGTTAGAGTTTCGTCTGCGGACTTACAGGTACCATTTCTATACACAGCAAGAACAAAATCCTGGCTAAATCAACACGTGGTGTGCCAACTTTCACAACCGAAGTGTGTGTGTGTGTGTGTGTGTATATATATTACAATATATGCACATGTCTTTATATGTAATCAATAATGCATGCAACTCATACTATGTATACATGTGCGGGAATATATATGATATGAAATGCAGGGCCTTAGCAGAAAATTGTTAAGATTGATGATCAGATGGCAATGGATACATTGTAGTTTTAAATCCAGTGCTTAAAAGGGTAAATTGACACATGTTGGGTATTGAAGCCAAGGAATTCTTCACATGTATTTATTTTAAGTATTTTTATGCTGCTCCTCAGCGCCCCCCCCCACACACACACACACCCCAACTCTCCCGGAACGTTGAAGGTAAAAGACATTCTATACTATAAGACATTTAGGGTTTAATGATGGTTTAATGCCAGCAAGCACATCAGGAATTGAATCTCTTCAACTCCTGTTCTGTCTTGCGATGTATGATGAGGCCTTTTGAGCTTCCCTGCTTCCTTTGGCTAAAATCCAGTGTAAGTCCTGCTTAGAGTAACCCCACTGAAAAGAATGGTGTTTCTCTAAGTAGGACTGACATTGGATTTTATCCTTTCCTTCCAGCCCCTATACAATGAAGCGGGCCAAAGCTGGTGGGTGGCAAACAAAAACCTGGTTGTGCTTTATGCCGGTTTTGCTTTCTGTCTCTACTTGCCTTGCTCTGCATTGATCCTCTGTCAACCCATAACTTTTTCGTTATCCTAGGTGGTTTGTTCCTGCCCCTTTCCTTTCACCTTCATTCAGTTACTCCTCATTGCCCCTGATGACGACTCACTTCATATTTAAACAAGAAAACTGATTCTTTTGTGCTTTGATAGTGAAGGTGACCTGCCCACAAATGCCTGTCTGGAAGTTATGTTTCATTTCCCTGGACGCTATACTGATCGGTAGGATAGGTAGATTGTGTGGTTTAGTCTAATCTATCCCAGTAGGATAAGGGCAATTTGTAGAAGTATTAATGGCCTCATCTTCTGATGTAGCATGTCACATGACTGCTGATGGATTTCTTGTTGTGAAAATCTTTGACTCCCTATTTCACTTACTGCAGTAGAAACTGTCAGATCAGAAGCAAAAGCAACTCAGACTTTGGTCCTCTCCACTTCTTGTGGCAAGACCAACAATCCAGGCTCCATGTTTAGTATTATTACATGAGGCAGCCCTTTTGGGATGCTATCATTTCAGACATACTCATACGGCACCAAATGTTTGCATTAAAAAGCAAGAGAAAATAGCTTAAAGTTATGAAATTGCTTTTAATATGGAAAGAGTTTCAAAAGCAGTTAATAACATAGCATGGAGGCCAGTTATCCAAAATAAAAAATGTTACAAATTCCAGTGAGGCATTTGACAACATGTGATAAGATTTGTAATGAGTCCTGGGATTTTTATTGTTGACTGAGCGATTTTTTAAAATATATTTTTGTATGCAAGTATTTTTATATCACGTTATTGTATTGTATTTTTAGGGTTTTAATTTTTGTAACTCACTCAGAAAACTTTGACTGTTGGGAAGTATAGAAATATAATAAATGAAATGAAATGAAAATAACCTCCTTGCCTATTTGGTGTGACCAGAGTCATTTGCTTTATCCCTCTGCTGCTATCTGGTTGCCTCTGGCTTTAAAGGTTCATGGAACAGGAACATGATCTGTTCCTTAGTTTACAAAATTCCACAACCCATGGGTTGTTGGGGCGGAACGTGAACAAGTGGACTGCCTCCGGCTCACTGCCTACTTCTACTTTGCATCTGCTTTTAGAAACAATCCGGGATTCTCTCATTCCTGGCACTTTGGGTTATTGAAGGTTAAACATCCCAGAGGTTGAATCCATGGTTGCTTCAGAAATCGGATGCACAGCAGAAGTGTCAAGCAGGTGGGAGGCAGCATGCTCACTTGCTCTGATGTGGCACTGCCAGTCTGTTGGTTGTTTAATCCATGAATTAGCATTATGTGCAAACCAGGGCAATGTGTATATCTATTCTGATTTGCCGATTCTGCAAAAAACAGTTTTCTTACTACCTGGCTGCCATGTAGAAGGCTACTTGAAAACCTCTGCCACCCTTTGAGCTTGGAGAGGGGGCATAGCTCAGTGGCAGAGCATCTGCTTTATATGCAGTAGGTCACAGGTTTGATCCCCGCCATCTCCAGGTAGGGCAGGAAAAACTCCTGCCTGAAACCCTGGGGAGCCGCTGCCTGTCAGTGTCCACAGTACTAGGCTAAATGGACCAATGGTCTGACTCAGTATATGGCAGCTTTCTATGTTCCTACGAGCTTCATGGCCCAAGGCAGGAATTGAACCCAGATCTCCTTGGCTCTAGTTAAACACTCAAACCACTACTCCATCCCACCCCTTAATTAATCTGTCCATTAATGAAACTCTTCCTGCACTCCAGTGCAGCTGTACTATATCCAGAGCAATTGAAAGAGTGAATGTATAAATTGAAGGGCAAACACACAGCCAGGTATGGATGGGCTTGATTAAGTTTGGTGCATGTTCTGTTTCACCGAGATTTCGTTTGTTTTTAGCATTGCAGTCAACAGCTAGGGGACAGCTGTAAGAATTCCTCCTTCGGCATTTGTTGCCTTTTTTGGCATAATCTCATGGGCCACCTGCAAACATGTAGAACAGACCCTGGTATAAAGAATTGCTGAACTAGAGGTGAATAGTTCCATATGGTGTAAGATGAAGCATGCTATCAAACCAGCAAGCTTCTCTCCTATCTGCCTGCCCACACTGAAAATTGCACTGGGATATTCCTTATTGCACAGAGAATTTCTTAATAACTAACCTCACATCTCTGCCCTTGTTAATTAGACACTGCCATATGTAATTAGCCTGCTGTAGCTGCTACTGCACTGTGCTGTGGCATGGTTGTGTGTGGTGTGTGTGTGGTGCGTGAGATATGCTTTTGTTTCATTTGCTGCATCCTCTTGAAATGAAACTTCTCTTTAAGTGAGACAAATCCTGTTATATTGTCATGGAGGTCTGATGTATTCGAGATTTGTTGATGCATTTCATTATATTGATATGAAATAATTATTCCAGAAGCATTTCACATAGAAACCCTTAGAATTTATCAACTTTGCATATATCCTAGGAACATCAAAAGCTGCCTTATACCAGACCAGGCTATTTGTCCAGGTAGTCCAGCATTGTCTACTCGAACGGGCAGCATATCTGTTGGGGCTCAGATAGAGAACTTTCCCCATCAGCTGTACCTGGTCCTGTTCAGTGGAGATGCCAGGGATTGAGTTTAGGTCGTTCAGCATGCAAAGCATGTTCTACCACTGAGCTATTGTGTCCTGCTTGTGGGTTTCCCATGGGCAGCTGGTTGGCTGCTGTGTGAACAGAATGCTAGACTAGATGGACCCTTGGTCTGATTTCAGCATGGCTCTTCTTATGTTCTTACATTCTTATTGATCTCCTATATTGCCCCTATATTGTATAGGCTTTCAAGACAAATGGTGCCAATGGGGGATTTGATTTCCTTCCAAAGGAAGCACTGGGGATTTAGAAGAAAGATTTTACTCAGGTTTGCAATAGGAGAGTAAAATTTTAATTCGTTCTCTATAAACAGCTCCATTCCCCTTAATTATTACCCTCCCTTAGTTGATGCCATTTGCATTTTTTTTTTTAAAAAAAATCTGCACATTGAATGCAAATACAAATTTATATGTAGTGGAGCCCTGGGAGAACGTGTTTTGTTAATGTATTGTCCTGTGATTCCACTCAGTTGGCTTCGTTGTTTGGGTATATTATTAGATTAGGCTGCAATCCTATACCACTTACATTGAATTCCATGTGACTTTTGAGTAGACATAAATAGGATTGCACTGTTAGACAAGGTATTTCATTAAATATTATTGAAATGTTTATTATTGGTTCATAATTATGAATTTGTTGTGGTACTGAACTGGTTTCTTAGATACATATTTTATTGTATATTGATTGTAATTTTGATGTTTTTGTACGGATTCTGTTTTCTTTTGGAAGGAAAACCAGGGTGCAGATATTAAATGAAATGAAGTGAACTATTTATTTACTTGCATTATCCATATTTGTCACTTACCCCGTACTGTTTCAACAGTGAATAGTGATGCATTTTCACACTTTTAATACAATTGACGTATATCCCTTGAAATTGCTTATTATTTTTTCATTCTGGGAGTTTTTAAAAAAATAAATAGAAATGCAACGTTACCATTGGGTACAAAGATGATTTCTTTCTGTTATGCCTGAAGAGAATTTCAGAGAATACACAAAGACATATTTCAAGTGTTATATGTGATCTCCGCTGAATATTTACATCACAAATGCACCTAATTACTCTTGATTGTTGAAATGTCAAGCATAATTAAGGCACAATTGTCTTGTAAAAATGGCCTGAATACCATTTGTTGAAAATTTTACACTGTAAAATATACCACAGAAAAGGCATTGGAGTTGTGTAGGGAAAGACAGAGTTTTTAGAAGTGACAAATGTATTTTGATGGCAAACAGCAATTTTATATGACAGTGTTGTTTTCTTCTTACTGTTCTTTTAATGCTCTGAGTTATGAGAAAATTCAGTCATTTCGTTGTTAGTTACTGATTTACAGGTCTGTGACAGGAAGATGCGTAACTTTTGAAGCTGCTTTGAGTTTCAGATAGGATAGCTTTATTTAAAATTGATTAGCAGCAAGTCACAACAGCTTGTGAAATTGCTAATGGAAGCCATTTGAATCAATTCTCCAATATAATTTAACACTGTTTGGCTGCTAAGAGTTTAATCAGGAAAGAGTAGCAGCCTGCAGTTGGTAAAATTAATTATTCTTTTCATAAATATTTTTCCCTGGTCCCCATCATCTTTTCCTTCCTTCCTCAAAACCCCTGACATGCGTCTACAATAAATGTTATGTTCAGTTAGAGGTGCTTCAAACGGCTAATTTGAAAAATGTCACAGTATTAGTTCCCGCTTGCGTGTGTCAAAAGGTATTTGCATCTACGCTTCAGTTTATTCCACTTCCTGATAAGTATTTTTTGTGGAGTGTGCATTTAACACTAAATTACAAATTGGATTCTGCTGTTAACTAAGGGCCCTATTCAGCAGAAATTAGATGCAGATTTTTGCACAGAAGGTCACAGATACTGGCTGTTGCACCCAGCTAAGTGATGCTGCAGGGAAATCCTCCTGGCTGTGGATCTATCTATCTATCTATCTATCTATCTATCTATCTATCTATCTAATCATCTGTGTGGGCTTCCCAATGGATAATTATTTAGGTGGAAGCTTTTTTTTTTTTTTGCCATAGCTTTGCTTGCTGCTGTGATTGTAAGCTCTCCCATCGAGATGTGAGACCACAGAGAGGTCCGCTGAGCAATCCACAAAACCTTTCTTCACTAAAAAAAACACACCTGAAGGGAGTGTGAATGCTAGGATCTATCCTCTAAGCTTAATTTGCTAAACAAAGGAAGGGAATTGCCTAACAACTAAATGGACCTTTCTTGCTGTGACTGGCAAGCTTTAACCAGGCTCCTCCTTCAGGCAGGGTCCTTTTGACCCAACTTCTAACGTGCAGCAGGTCTGGCAGACCATCTCCCACCTCCTCTCAATTCCACCCGCTTGACCCTGTGCTGGATTCTGTTATCTGTCAATTCCGATGCTTCCTCCCCCTCCGACAAAAGTTGAATTCCCAGGAGGAAGGGGGAAGACGAACTCTGAGCCTGGGCCTCCTGTTTGATAAGCTCCTTGGAAGATTCCTCCTTGACACTTGGAGGGTTTTGGGGAATTTCCTCCCCTGCTCCCTCTTGGCTGGTTTTCTTCTATTTCAGCCTCTGAGTCTGATTCAGGATCTGAAATTAAACCAGGGAGGCCAGGCCTCATTTGGGTACTCTCCTGCAGAACTTTGCAGCTGTACTCATATACATATCTACTCAGAAGTTACTCTCCCCTCCCCCACATTTAACAGGACTTTCTCCTGGTTAAGTGTGTATAGGATCGCAGCGTAAGTAAAAGACACTACCTGACAGTAATGACTAGAAGCTATGAAGGGAAGGAGACCTTGTTTCAAAAATAAGTCCTGTTGAACTAGTGAAGCATTGGCATGTTGTCTTGTGTGTGTGTGTAAGTAAAAGAGTGTGAGAGACTGAGACAGGCACACACAAACAAATGCACCCTTCTGTATAAACTGGTAACTTGGCATTGTTGGCTTGAACTTCCCACAACCAGCTTATATGTTGACTTTTTAATGCAGAACTTGGCTAGCACAGGTAAACTGTGGGGAACTCCTAGCTCACTGAGTGTGCTAATAGTCTAGGGCAGCCTTCCCCAACTTGGTGCCCTCCTGACCTTTTGGACCACGACTCCCAGAATTCCTGACCATTAGCATTGTTGGCAGGGGCGGATAGCAATTGAAGTCCAAAACATCTTGAGGGCACCAGGTTGAGGACGCCTAGTCTAGGGATTCAGTGGGTGAAGGGTGTTGATTATTTAATTTTGTACCGAGTGTACAGATCCCTTGTTTCAGACTTATAGCTGCTTCCCGAGCCCAAGGCAATTTATGTAAGTGATGACTTGTGTTTGAGTTAATAATTTGTCAGTGTATGAAAAAGGAATGGATGTTTAGTGATCTTGAACCAAGTTTATGAGTTGCTGTGATGAAGCAAATATTGCCGACTTGTATTGCCAGCACACAGCAAATACTAGATTGATGAGAGAAAACTGAAGTGCCATTTTCCCACTAACAGTCATGCAGGCCTAACAAGCACATAATATGTTCTGGGTCAGAGTGGTCAGTGTCTTGCTGGGCCTACGGATGCTAAGGAACATGGTTGTTAAGTAAAAGAAAAGGTAAATTTCTAGCAATTGTGGCGGCAAAAGTAAGTTTGTCTGGTGTAAGTCTGAATAGGTTAGATGGCAGGGTGGGCAGAACAGAATGCGAAACACATCTAGAGAAAGAGCCTTTTCTTCCTGTGAGATGTTATTTTAAGCAAGGAGATACTGGCTCAATTCGGACGACATATTAGGCAACGGAGGGGTAAATAAAGTACTGACCGTGCGTTAGGCAGGAGGAGCTCCACAGACGACATGCTGCAGCCAGCACTGCTCGGAACCGGCATACTCCCCGGCTGCTATGGACTTGCGGCGGCCATTTTGGTTGCAGCCTCTCCTCCCTGTGTCCTCCAGCCATATCCCAGCAGGCACCGTGAGTTCTGCCGGCTGCATAGAGCGGCCGGGTTTTTTTTGGCTGCTCTAGGCAGCAGAACTCTATTTCGAAATGGAATAGTCCACGGAGAGAGGGGGGGCTGAATTCGGACGCCACTTTAAACAATGGGACTTTGGGCTAAGCAACGTGCCAGCCTGTTGTTTTGCTCCGTTGTTTAAAGTGCCTGATTAACGTACTGTCAGTTGTGTGTGCGTTGTGTGTTGCCCTCCAAACGACACAATAAGCAACACAACTGACAATTGTTCCCCCCCTCCTCAGTTGTCTAATGTGTCGTCCGAATTGAGCCACTGACTCTGCTCCGCAGATATGGCAATGTTGCCTATAAGAGTTGGCTACATGAAATTGTTCCTTAGGGTTAAGAGTTCCTCCTCCCTAATATAGAGTTAGTAACTCACATCTGAATATGTAGGAAGTAATAGATGTTTAACACTATGCTACATTACCTAGGGATGATGGGCAAAAGTTTTTGTACTGGTGTGGGTTAAATGTGTGAGCAGCATACAGGCTTTATATGGTGGCATCTGTACGGCAGGGTGTCCCAGATATTGTGGAGCATCTTCGTAACTGAACACCCAAATTCCTGTGTTCTTTGGGACCAGTGTTCTTTGGGATGGTGGTCAGTGGTCAACCTGGCCAGGGTTGTCACACCAAGCACCCCAGAGTATCAGGAATGTTTATGCTCTAGTTCATTTCCCTCCCCATGCTCAAGATTTTGAAGGCCCTACACCAAGGTTTTAAGGTCTGATTCCATTTATCTAACCATGGTAATTTTTTTAAAAAAAGAATATTGGAATAAGTAAAATAGCAATACATTCATCAACCATCCTTTGGCATCATTTGTGTTAACTAAAACATTGTATAAATCCAGTCCTTTAGCCTATGACATTTTGGCATGCATCTGAGTGCTGTAGTTGACTTCTCCTGATTAGAGAATAGAGGAAGAGATGCCTGGATTTCTGGGGCTCTTAAAACGCATTGCACCCATGGCCCCAGTTAGAAAGTGAACTCCCAATGCTTGGTTCTCATCATGCTGAACAAATTGGTTTCCATTATTTTGAAACAGAATATTCTTACTGTAGGGGGAAAAATACCACCTACCTTCTGCACAAAAGCAGTACTAGAAGAAGCATGAACTGATGTAGATTTGAGGACCAGATTAAGGGCAGAATCTTCAATTCCGGATATCAAATGCTTCACCAAGCAGGATACAACACTTTGAAAACATTTTGAAAACTGTATATGGAATGTGTCCTGGGCAACAGTTGTCCCCAACAGTTGTCACTACTGTTTTAAACCGTTTTAAACCGTTTTAAAGCAGTAATGTAGGTAGGCTCTCAGTTTGTGTAAAATACTTATTTGTTAAAAGAAATGAATATATTCCAGCTTTCTTGTTAATAATACACTGAATTATCTTATTCACGTAGGAGGCCTGTCCTGGGAAAACAAGTCTTGAATTGTTGTTGTTTTTTTAAAAAAGTTGCTTGCTCAATTAGGACCAGTTGGTTGAGCTGATGAGAAATGCAAGCAAGCAAAGTTTAGAGGAAACCCCCTCACACTTCCCTCACATAAATTTACTAGAAGCATGTCAGACAAAAGAAGGTCTCCTTCATCGATCCTGAATGTGAGCCAAAGGAATTAGATACATGCTATCCCAAAGTAGCTGAGCTGGGTGATATTTCCTCTGGCAAAAGAACTCCAAAGCTATGTAAAACCGCAAATCTGTGTTGACATTGGGATGTCCCCTGATATGTGCCAAGGGAAGACCTTGGGAGAATCTCATGAAATAGCAACTACAAAGCAAAACGCTGTTTGTCCAGTGTGTGAAAATGTGTGCAGTGATCCCCCCCCCCCCCAGCCCCGAGTGGGGGTGGGCTGATTCAATTCGTTCTTAGCATTTAGCCCATGTTTTCACAGAACTGATGTGATCACAATAAATATTTTTGAAATGGCATATTTAAGTTACCAGAAGATTAATACAAATTAAGTACACCATGGTCGAAATTTAAAACTCCCTGCTCAGGGAGGCCTGCCTTATCACTTCCCTAATATCTTCCCCTGCAGTAGTGAAGATCACTCTGGGAAGGACTTCATTTCTTAGAGGCTTCATTGAGTTCTGCTTGATTACTTTTAACTGTTCTCATTGTTTCCTCCACTGCTTCTTTCTTTTCAGTAATTGTACTTTATGTGGTTTTTTTTGGTTGTCTTTTGTATTTTTGACCGTATTTGCTTTCCCCTACCTTTTTGTTAGCTTGAACGTTTTAGACAAGGTGGTACATATTTTCAGTAAATAATGCTCCTCCTATTTCATGAAATATGAAGATACTTTGCCCTCATTTTGTAACAACAAAGAGCCCTTGTTTTTTATATACTTGGAGCATGTTTTAGATTGGTCTAGGTCTGTTCTTCCTATTTATTTAAATTTATTTTGAAGCAACTGGTTAGAATGCTTAATTTATTAAATTCAAAATTTAGATGCCACCTTTCTGTTTAAAAATCCCACGGTAGCTAACAACAGTGAAACAAGTGGTAAAAATCATAAAACTCAAACCTACTTAACAGAACAATCCACATTTTACAGAAAATAGGAACCAACCATCAGGCCCCACAAAGCAGAACATTCCCAACCCAAACACCTGGCAGAAGAGGGAAGTAAGTGAAGCTAAGCTTTACTGTGTCTGGTCAGTGCCTGGATTGGAGGAACCATATAGACGCCATTCTTTCATTTCATAGAAGAAAGACAGGGTGTAAACCACTTGGGACCAGGATACCTAGCAGACTACTTCCCTTATATATACCCAGGCAACATTTAAGAACATCAGAAGGAGGCCTTGCTGGTCATTCCAAAATGAACAAGATGTTGCCATGAGGAACCCCAATGGTGGGTCTTCTCACCCACCATTGGAAAATACTCCCCAGTGCAGTTTGGGAGGCAGAAAATGTGAGGTCTTTTAAACGGCTCTTGAAATCACGCCTTTTTACGCAGTTTTCCCAGGGCTGTAACTGCTGCTGGGTTTTACCTTGGTTTTACATGGTACTTTTAAAATTTTAAAATTTTTATGTTACGTTTCATCACGTTGTATTTTATGGTTTTAATTGTTGTGAACTGCCCAGAGAGCCTTGGCTATTGGGCAGTATAGAACTGTAATACATTATAAAAATAGTAATAGTAAATGTCACAAATAATAATACAATATAGGGAACATGCTTAAAATGTTCCTTTTAGGACGGACCATCATAATTGTGAGGCAACTAATGGATAAGGGGGTCCCAGCGATAATCAGTTTCCACCCATTCTCCCCTCCAGTTGCAGCCCCCATTCCACACCCCATGCTACTGTGGAGGATCCCCAACCCATCAAAAGCCAAAAGGGGGAGACGGGAAAGCCTTTTCGTACTTGCAAAACTCAATTTGTGGTTGTTTGGATCTTGCCCCATGATATATAAAGAAGCTTTAATGTTTCATCTCCTATTACTTCTAAAACTTTCTTCACCTTTTAACATTTGATGTAGCAATTTATTTTACAGGTGTTGTTTGTGTTAATATGTGTTTCTGAAATCTATTGGGTGTGTGTGTGTGTGTGTGTGTGTGTGTATATATATATATATATATATATATATATATTTACAGTTGTAGAATCACTGAAGAATTTTACATAGTGGACTTTATCTTTCCAGTAACCATTTTTTCCCCTTGGTGTCTCAGAACTCTCATTAATTTTTCACAGGCTTGTGATGGATAGTTTTTATTTATTCACGTCTGAGATTCCGTTGCTTGAAACGGGCTCATTTTCTAACATTACATATTCATGGCTTGGGATAGATGGGGAAAGGAACTTATTATTAATATGTCACAGTGGGAAAGTTACTCCGGGTTCATTTGAGAACCTTGTTAAATTTGGTACGGTCAGCAGACACTGCTGAAATTTTTCGATAACGTTTTATTGTAGAAGGCAAAAAGGGTCAGCGATTGTTTTCTTGTCTAAACAAAAAGTCTGATAGTTTCTTAATGCATTTTCAATGTTGTGGCAAGACGGGGAGGGAGACCGTCGGAGGAGGAATGCTCTTTACTATGACGGACACGGAAGGTGGCCACCTAGTTGTCGTAACGTTGCCTATGCAATTAGCAAAACCTTCTATCTGGCTCCTAGGCAACAGGCCATCTTTGCTGTGCCCACCTGTCAGAGTTTCTGCAGCTGCTTTCCCACTTCTCTGAATGCTTTCAGACAGCAGCAAACAAAGGAGGAGGCGCTATCGCTGAGAGGTTTTAGCCTTGCTTTTACAAAGTATTTTTTAAAAATTTCTTCTCTACCTATGTATATGCATATTGCCGACTTAGAAAATCACTTCTTTGTGCATCTGATGAAGTAGTGTCCCTTCTACAAAAACCTGTGCAAAGAGTGGATTCCTGCATTGAGCAGAGGGTTGGACATGATGGTCTTATAGGCCCCTTCCAACTCTACTGTTCTGTGATTCTATGATTCTGGTGTTGTTGCACGCTTTCCACTTCCCCAAGCAGGAAGTTCCAAGAGCAGTGCAAGCTAGGGTTTGTTCCTTTCCGATAACAAGAGGGCCCGGGGCAATGATGATGTCTTTGTAATATTTACTTTATTAGCAAGCTAGCTATTGGTCCCAGCTTTGCATGGGTTGGAATTGCCGTTCGGACGAGACAGGGAAGCCTTCAAGCACACTTAGACAGCTGCCACATTTGGATACATTGTGCCTCTGCCCCACCTGAGTGAAGGCATGCCTGCTGGCGCCCCCAGCCACGGTCCTTGCTATGGTCCAC
Organism: Anniella stebbinsi; assembly: GCA_029215795.1. Taxonomy (NCBI): domain Eukaryota; kingdom Metazoa; phylum Chordata; class Lepidosauria; order Squamata; family Anniellidae; genus Anniella; species Anniella stebbinsi. The sequence continues at coordinate 24,124,329 of JARDYH010000007.1, forward strand.
CCTAAAGCCTGGTTAGGGAAGGGTCTGCCCACTCTATCCCCTTTAGATGGAGTGGCCCCACAGCAGAGGAGGAAGACCTATAACTCAGCCTACTAATTTTCCTTGGTTTCAAACTGTCCTTTTACTTTTATTTTTCATACTTCCATAAGTTTTTTGGTTGTTTTACATGGATGTTGTATGGTTAAAATCTGGTCACTGCAGTGCTGAATCATGACGTGACATTTGGTTGAAATGGATCAAATTGTTATTTAAGCAGTATATCTTTATAATCCTTGAATTGCCACCTCTTTGGTTCAAGATGGCAATCAAAATTTTGGCTATGCATAAAACCATCCCAGATAGAGCAGGAACAAATCCTAAAAGTTTCATAACAATCGGATGTACGGTTTTAGAGTTCATTGTGGACATACAAACAAACACTTTCTTTTACTTATATAGAAGATCTGAGAGTAGAATTAGAGAGGCATTTCTCCAAGGCAGAAGATCCACCACCCCACATCAGATCCCGAAAGGGAAGCCCAGAACCTCCAATGCCTCTTTCAGAACCATTGCTTCCTTCACTCTCAGGTGCATGATCCCCAGCTCTAAGGCCATCATCTTCCACAAACTCTATTGGGTATCTCAGAAGTATGTTTTGTTGGGAGAACAGAAAGCTGAGAAGGGACAGGATAGTATTCTTCAAATACTTGGAAGGCCATCAAATAGAGGACGAAGTGGTGGTTCACAATTTAAAATGATGGCTTATAATTTCATAAGCAAGATACAAAAGTGAAAAGGGGCAGAGGGAAAAGGAAAGCAAGCAAATTCACATACTGAACATATACCCTCCTTTCCCTTTCTCCTGTGCGGCTGGGTAGAGGGGAAAAAAAACAGGATTTAGTTTCACTTGAGCAGATTCCTGGCTTGTGTTATTTGCAAGCCAAGAATTGTGCCCAAAAGGTAACTCCAGTCAATTTCTAAACAAACAACCCTCAAACCTGAGATTGGGGTTTTGTTTTAGTTTATTTAGAAAACTAGAGTTTATTTTAAACCACAATTACTGGTTTGCATGTAATGATAAACCAGGAATCTGGTAAAAAGAAATCTGGTTTACTTCTCCCAGGAACATGGGAGGTGAATTTTATTTATTTATTTATTTATTGCATTTTTATACCGCCCCATAGCCGAAGCTCTCTGGGCGGTTCACAAAAATTAAAACCATGAAATCATTTTAAAATATATAAAACAAGGCACAATCTAAAAACACAGAATAACATACAATATAAAAAACACAACCAGAATAAAACCAAGCAGCAGGAATTAATACAGATTAAAATACAAATTTAAAACAGCAAGGATTAAAATTGAGTTAATTTAACTGTTAAAATACTGGGAGAATAAAAAGGTCTTCACCTGGCGACGAAAAGAGTACAAAGTAGGCGCCAGGTGAACCTCTCTGGGGAGCTCATTCCACAGCCGGGGTGCCACAGCGAGAAAGCCCTCCTCCTAGTGGCCAATGGAGGGGTCTGTGGCGGCGTACAAACGTGACATTTCATGCATGCTCATTTTTGCTCACATGCATAACATGAAATTATGGTTTAATGTTATGTGCAAACAGGCCTACTGTGGGAGAGTGACATGGAATGGCAATTGATCTCTGCTGAGCTGATGGAGGATCTTTGCTGTCTCACTTCTTCTCTCTCTCTCTCTCTGAAGTGGGAGATCAGTTTGTAATCATCCACAGGGTAATACAAAGTACTGAAGGCAAGAAAGATTGGACGTTCTGCAAGTGTGATCTTGACAGCCACAAGCAGTTAAACAAGTGAAGGCTGTTGAAATGGTTCACTGGTAGGAACTGCTTAGGTCCACTGTGAGATCACTGGGAGGAGAAGGGGAATTCCACTCTTATCCCATTTTAATGAAGCAACAATAAAAATTACTACCCGGATTCTCCCCAGGGACATTGATAGCGTATTGATCAGAGAGCTGGAAGAAAATTAGTTCTGAAAACCCCCATTTAACTTGGATTCATGCCGTGGAACACAAGTGGGATCTGTAACAAAATGTTGCAATATATCCTCGCCTCGTTCCGCCTCGGTTCAAGGTTCCTCAAGCAGGCCGTTTCAGCCCCTCCATACCACTTTATACCGTATATGATGCTATATTATGTGGCTATCTGAGTGTGCTACATCCTTATTGGGAGTTTTTGGGGAGAAAGGGGTCCTCTAGAGCTTTTTTTTTAAAAAAACTTTTTGTACTTCTCCAAAGACGGAGTTCCAGTGATCGTGTAGATACCATCCACTTGACTCTTAGTTGTCCTATTTTGGGTCTAATCCTGTTGTTCTATCACCTGAATTTGCTATTAGAGGGAGTGCTATTGGCATGCCTGCTTCTGTCCCAACTCAGGACAACTCCTTGTCAGATGAGGATCCAGACCTCCCAAAGCTGGAGGACTCTGGGAGGTAGAATGAACTTCTCAACACTGGAATTGACCACGAAGAGCCCAGTATCCAGGGCGAGATCTCACCATGCTTGTTACCACAGGATGCTCTTGGGTTGGGTCACCAGCTCATCTGCACCAAAAGAACCCCTTTCTGAGTCAGGTGGATTTACAACACCAGAGAGTGTGGCCACCTGACAAAGGAACAATTGCTTGGAAACCAAAAGTAACAGCTAATTGTGAGTACAGGGCTCACGGAGAGTAAAGACCCTTTGAGAGCAGAACTCAATGGCTTAAATCGGATGGCACATTAAGCAACTGTGTGTGTGGGGGGGAAACAATCATCAATTGTATTGACTATCATGTCGTCCGAATGCTGCCGTAGTCAACTCAGTGCTGATCCTAATCCACACTACGGCTGATTATTTATTACCATGTTGTGTGGGGAGTACCCCCTAGATGAACAACTGTAAAGTTGATTATTACCCCACCACTGACTATCGTGTTGTCTGAATTCAACCAACGCTTGCAGCTAGATCTGGGTGGGATCCAGGAGACAAGACTACGTAAATCAGCATTTCCCAACCAGGTGCCCTCCAGATGCTTTTGATTTCAACTTTCACAAGTACCAGCCAGCATGGTCAATGGTCAGGAGTGCTTAGAATTGTAGTCCAAAATGTCTGGAGGTCTCCAGGTTGGGAAAGATCAATATAAGCCTTCAAGTTGAGCGCTCTTTGCTGCTATAACATGCCTTTCAGCTCCCAGTCTTTCGCAAACCATCTTACCTGATTCTGATCTACTTGTTGACTGAACTCCTACACTTCTCACTCCTGGACCCTTGCTTTTTCAGACTACACTTGCTTCTGGACTTCTTCACTGTGTGATTTTTAAAAAATATATTTATTTTACCACGGCTTCACCGAAGGCCCCTGTTTCTGAACGGTTCTGTTGTGTTTCTGACCTCAGCCTGCTTTCGATCTTTTGTAGATTTGCCCCACCCTCTGTTCAAGGAATGACATTTTGATCTGGGCTTAATAGGACAAATATGGAACTTGAAAGGTTGATTTTTTGGTAGCAAATTGTATTATTGTTATTATTATTATTATTATTATTATTATTAACTGAGGAACTGTATATATGGACTTACTAGGATGAGGATGACCAGATCTAGAAATGCATGCTCACTTTGGTCACAAATGGCTGCACCAACTGGAATAATACATCAGGGCCTGTATGTTTTGCGTAAAACAGAACGTGCAAATAAATACGTTCAAGTTTGTAGAAATTGCAAGACATGTATGCCGAGTGTGAGCTATAGCTGTACAAATACACTGGGAATTCCACAGTGTAGATGATATTTCCACTGTGTCCATAGTGCTGAACAAGAAAATAAATGATGCATAATACATATATACTGTCTTACTCAGAACATTTGTAAATAAAAAGCTTGATATTTGAATATGTGATTAATTGGTCAAACAGTATTGCATATTTATTTACTCCCTCAATACAATGCAGTGGGGTATTCCCACCCCCCACCACCCCAAATTGATAGTATTGGATATGTAGTTTATACTTCATGCAGTTTCAATATTACATTTTACAGCATTTCAGCATGAAGAATACCATCTGTGGGAAATATAGTTGAATAATCCATATTACAAATGCCTTTCACATATGCCTTTTGTTGTTGTTGTTGCATGTATAATGACAATTTGAAGAAAAAGAGATCTAACTATTGGTTTAGTTGCTTTATGATGCTATTTATTTATTATAAAATAACTGGGCAGTGAGAAAACTGTGGTCTATTAAGAGTTTACGAGTGTGTGCATGTGTATACAGTGAAATAATATCCAGTGTAATAGGAAGTGACAGTCAAAATTACAGGTTTTCTCTTGCCGCAAGGGTACTTCTGTGCCAAGTATAGTAATATTGTTGTAGCAGTGTTCAAGGTTGTCAGCAGTTCTGGGTTGCTCTGCAGAGAGTCATAACAATGTGTGAAAGGAAGGAGCTCCCTGTCAAGGGAAATACTATAATTTTGATATATATTTGTTGGTGCCAAACTGCAATTAAACAGGAAGCATTGGGAAAAAAGATCTTATTTACCCAACTTGAATGTGTTGAATAATTAGTAAAATCTATTTCTGTTAAGTTACAGCAAACTTGGCAGGTTATTAATTCACACATATTATTCAGTGCAATTATATTTAGACCTTCTTAATTTTTTCCTCCTGTTAATGATGTATCTTATTCCTATTGACGGATAGTGTCATGCAGAATGCCTTTCAGAGTTCAATGAGCTCCGAGTTATTATTCACACTCTCGTATTCTAAATTTAGCACCTTGGAAAATACAGATGCACATTTTAATAGTTAAAAAAAGAAAAGAAAAGAAAAGAAAAACAATCTGACCTGGAAAGCTTGTTTTCTCCAAAGTTGTGCTGTGTTTTCAAAATGAACGTAAGTTTTTTCTGCTTCAAGGTGCATTTCAAGGAAGGACCCATTGGCCATGTTCACACCGTGATGAACCAGTAATACTGGTTTATTAAACCACAGTGTGCATGAGCTGTGTGTTAATGGTTTGTACTTCCTGCTCATGCAAGTGGATGCACAAGCCATGCATGGGGAACCCAGCATTACATTTAAACCCAGGATTATGGCTTACTGTGCCCAAACAAGCCAGGATTTGTAAGTTAGTTTATGAATCCTAGTTTATCTGGACAAAATTATTATTATTATTATTATTATTATTATTCATTGCATTTATATATCGCCCCATAGCCAAAGCTCTCTGGGCGGTTTACAAAGATTAAGAACCGATATGCAAAATATAAAAACCATGAAAAAGTATAAAAACAGATTACAAATACAATATCCATTTAAGCCATAATCCTGGGTTGGATGTAATGATAAAAACCATTTGTGTCTTGGTTGTTTTTAAATTAATAGTTTCTTTCTGAGTCTCTAGCATTTTTACAACAGGTTGTAGAAGTTCTCCCACCTCTGATAACCCCTTCTCCCCTCCCAACTCTATATTTTCACTTGTTGCAAATTGCTTATTACAGTTTCATTGTTATGGAAGGGGGTGGGGGAGACACAGAGAGGAGGAAACATATTTTTTTGTAAACGGGCCAGAGAGCTTTGGCTATTGGGCGGTATAGAAATGCAGTAAATAAAGAGATAGAGGAAGTAAAAGAGGGGGAAAAAACAGGATAGAAATGAGAAGGATAGGCAGGTGGGGTAATTAATTGGCATGTGTGGTTACGTTCTCATCATCAACATCGTCATCATTTCATTTCTATATTGTCCAATAGGCAAACCTCTCTGGGCAGTTCACAAAAGTTATGAATCACAAATAGAAGATAATAAAATCTAATATAAAATCTTTGACATACAAAATCTAAAACGATTTAAAGAGCTTCCAATAAGAGATTGGACCTGATAAAAAGCAACTGACATAAGTAGCCTATGATAAAACTTCAAATGCCTTGGGAGTAGAGAACAAGCTGGTTCAAAAAGATGACAATGTTGGGAAAGCATTTTAGAATTTGGGGGGCACCAGTCGTTCAAAGAAACTATTCCAACTTGTTTGAATGTTTTCCTATTTTTGTAATTTTATATTGAATATATTTTCATGGGCTGCTGGGAAGTGTTAAATCCAAGTGTCAATGCTCGGGACGGTTTTCAATTTCCAGTTTTGTGGAATTTGGTGTTTGGTTGGCAGTGTGGCTCTGGCATGCATTGTCAGTTTACCAGCTCATGCACCTTGTAGTTTAATAAGTCAGGATTCCTGGCCGATTGTTATCTGAGAATTCAACCCTTGTCTCTGGTGGAGAGTTCTTGCACTTGTCCATGAGCTGGATACCTGAATGCAGATCTCCTCTTAGACTTGGAAATACACTTGGATTAATGATTGTAGGGAATGTAGTACCAGTGATGAATTAAGACCTCAAGATGTGGTGGCCTCTGTGGAGGAGACACCTTTCAACGGTTATTAGCCATGCTACCTAAATGGAACTTCCACAACAGCTGGGACTGTTTAGCTTGGAAAAAAGGAGGGTAAGGGGAGACAATCGTGCATCTCTCCCTCTTTAATAATATTAGAACATGCCTTTTTAAATGTTCTTTTGTTCATTCTTATTATTTCTTTTAAAACACCCTGGCATTTTCAGGAACCTAGGACTTCTTCCTGTGTGCTTATTGGAGAAGTGAGGTCACATGGTCTCCAGTAGGCATTCACTAAGAACTGCAGGGCTCCTCCAAATGCTGGGGGAAGGGGGGTGGTTTTAAAAAACAACAACTTAAAAATAGGAAAAAGACCCCTCAGCAACCGGCTACACTTTAAAAAGGTAAGTGGAAACCCTGTCCCCGCCCAAGTGAGAAAATTCTCCAAATTTCCCTGCCTCCCTGTGAAAGAGGCAGAAAAAACAACACCTCCTTCACATGGAGAAAGTTCCTGAAAATAGGGGGCAGGATTTGGCCCAGCAGTATTTAAGGATACCAAGGAAGTATCTAGACAGTGGGCTGGATTCAGGTATCCATCCATAGAAGGGGGCAGACGGAAAGTAATGTTTCTGCCACTTCCCCTCCCTGCCAGGGAAACCCCCCGGTGCCTCTTTTTGGGGCAAGGAACCTGCTGAATGAAGTGGGTTGTGGCAAGGCTGTTATGTTCCTTTTTTCTTTTTTTTTACCATAGTGTATGTGTAGGGGGCTCAATACAGATCAGGACCTAGTGTTGAGGGGAAATGGATCAGAATTTGCCATTATACATTCCAGGCTCAGGTCCCCCCAGTCGGGATTGGGGCCGCAGTGGGAGAGAAGGGTTAAAGTCCCCTACACCCCATACTAGGAACCTAGTCACAACTGGGATGTGGCACTTAGACTAAACTTAAAAAGAGCAAAGAGAGCTGCTACCTATGTCTTTAAAGTAATGCTCAGCTTTGGCCCTCAGAATGAAGAACTGCTGACTTTTTTTTAGGGATCTTGAATTGCTCTGCAATTGAAGGCACTGGGCTGTGGTACCCCCAAAAGTAATTTAGAGTAACCCCAAACCTATCCCAATAGCTTCTGGTCTCTTTTGTGGAAGACAACATCTCTCATGCCAGAAGATGGCGTGGATTATATTTATGAGAGTGCAAATGTGTGATGTGATCAGCTTGTCTTCTTTAAGGCTATCTTAGTTTCCTAAATGCTCAGTTACACATTTAATGTTTTGAAGACCCGTTTAATAGGAATTGTCACATTTGGGCCTCTAAATTCTCACATTTGGGCCTCTGAATACGTACTTTTCATCCCACTTTCTAATTCAAGAATGGATCAGATATGGAAAGGAAACTCACGTTGGTGGTTCCATATTTCTAACCTCTCTGGGGCTACATTGTATGAAAGCAACTTACTAAAGGAAAGGTCTTTCAGAACGCTATGTTAATGTGTTTTTGTTTAATTGAATAAATATATTACACAGCAGGGCAGGTTATTTTCTTCATGGCCTTACTGTTTCAATTTGAAAACAGACACAATTTTCTTGAGCTCATGAAGAATGTAGCATCTGTTCCTGGTTTCCTGCCGTTTTCACACTTCATACAATATACTTGGACATGTGTTTTCAAGACCTTCTTTTAAGAGACCAGAAATTAATTTTTTTACCCCCGCCTTGAAAACAGTGATATTACTATGACAACAGTGGGCTGAGCTAAACTCAGTTACCTCAAGAAAGAGCTATAAAAGTAGATAGATAGCCCTCTAAGCTTCACTTTATTGGATATTGTAATTGACATATAGTTGTCATTTATAATCATCTGTCCATTCCTGTGAGTTGGGAGCAGTAAAGTTAATTGTGGCTGCTCATTTGCATTAATCTCACCTCTGAAGGGTACAGTAAGTCATTAATATCATGTCATGATGAATTATCACAAATAACATTGAACATATTGATTAATGATCTCCGAGGTTTGTATCTTGTTAAACATTTTGTTATCTCTTTAAACTTTTAAGCAGGCAGCCATCGTACAAGTGAGAGGTACAGGGATCACTCACAACATGATAGAATGCTATGAAGTACACATTTTGGGGTGCTCATTAAAACTTCTTGTCAGTTTCCTTGATATGAGTATAATCTAGTGCTATTGGTTGGAAATGTGAATTCTGATAGCTCTTTGTTGAAACTAACTGTTCACTCCGTCGAGCTTTTAAAAATCATGGTAATTGAAGCCTAGTTATTGATCCATTTGATATTTGGATTACTATTATTGATATAGTACCCGAAGTATATTTTATGTTTATGTATTTTAAATGTTCATGCTTCGTGTTCTTGCATTTAAAACACAAAATCAATAAAATACTAATATCGTGTGTGTGTGTGTCCCACATTACTGGTTATGTCCATCTACTTCACTATTGGAATTAATCAATGCAGTTGCTTGACCAGCTAAGAAGAGCATGCATTTTTGCTTACTTTGAAATTGGCTTATAAATTTTAGGTGTGATGCAAATTTCTAAAGTAAAATAAAAGTAGAACTACCCACAGAATGGAATGAGAGAGAAATGGTTCATTTTTTGAAAAAACTCCAAGCCTGGTAAGAAGTATTGTGCATTTTCCATACAGTAGCTGTAAATTATTGAATGGAAGTGTAGGTAAAACTGGATTACAAATGTACACATGGCATTTTTATAAGATACCTTTAGTTTGTACTACATAACCATAGACAAACCATTTCTACGTATCAATGTCACAATTTTTGGTCACCTGTTGCCTAGTTCAAGTTATATCATACACTTGTTAATGTTAGCCATGACAACTTTCCGCTTCACTTGTAATCTTCCACCTTTACAAACAATAGGAAGAAGACTAATGAACCCTTATTTTTGTGTATCAATAAAAAAAATTAGAGTGTTTGGAAAGAGAGGGAGACATAACTGGATGAAAGGAGTGGGGAAACCCTCACACCTCATCCTCATTGACTTGGAATACAAAGAATCCATAAGGAATGAAATTAATCAAGATATTTCATTGCAAGGGGTTGTTTAAAAAGGCAATCCTATTCAGAGATTAAGATGTCTCTAGGAGCTCTAAACTAACATGGAAGTTGATGTCTGTCTGTCTGTCTGTCTGTCTGTCTGTCTGTCTGTCTCTCTCTCTCTCTCTCTCTCTGTCTCTCGGCTAGTCCTTGTTTTTCTCTCTCTAAATGGCACTTTGTATCAGTCTGTCCTTACGATCTGTCTGTGCTACGTGGCAGGAAGATGAACAGCGTATAAATCTTCTTGATACATTCAAATACTTTGTTCTACTCTGCTTCCTCGGGCCCAAACCTAGAGTCCCACCGACAATTTAAACCTTTCAACAGATGCACGCTTCTTAAGTGTTTGACATGGATCCCTTTGGCAAGGGTGGGCAAATTGTGGTCTTCCAGATTATTTTTGCCTACAATTCCTATCAGCCCTAGCCAGCGTAGATAATAGTGAGGGATGATGGCAGCTTTAGGCCAAAAGACTTGGAGGTCCACAAATCCCCCCACTCTAAATAGTTGAGTGTGAGCTAACAAATCTTTCAGTTTGGATTTGACTGGGGCCAAGCATGTTTTCCATGTGGCCATTTATCCTTCCCTGGTTGCTTATCACAAGGATTTGCTATTCAAGCTGTACTCCTGCAATTTTCCTTTGAATGGTCAACATTAAGTGAACATGAGATTATGTAAGTGTGTCTTCTTGGTTTGTTGGAAGGCTGCACTTTTTCTTGAATTCAGGAGATTTTAAGTTTTGAGATCAAGTCTGATGAATTCGCAGATGACAGTTTAAGAACTGATAGGCAACAGCCATTGGGTTTCTCATCATCCATTCTGTACTTCTCAGAGGGTCTTTTTTAAAATTACTGTTTGTATTTCTTTGTCTTTCACTGTATCGATGGTAGCTTCCTAGAGCATTACTTGGTGAAAAGATGGAAAGTACATTTAACAGACACAAGACTTTCACAAACTGGCCCACAGAAATGGGCCTTGGAGAATCCATACTGTGGAGAACTGAAGTTTGAAACATTTTTTTATCAATTTAAACAACTGGTCATCTCTTCAGGGGTTTTCTGTCCTCAAATTTAGGGCATCCCGTTAGATAGATAGTTTTGCGCTCTCTCTCTCTCTCTCTCTCTCTCTCTCTCTCTAACATTTGAATTGTGAGCCAGGGTGGTACAAAGTCTGGAGAATTTGATTTGGATGTGGGAAAGCCATCCCCTTTGTCCGCCGCTCTCTTATATGTGTCGATGTATACATGAATGCAGCCATGTTGTGTTTGTATTAGGGATATCCGGATTTTGTGAAATCCGCCCTGCCTGTCATGTGTTCCGATGTATGTTCACAGACAATTTGGACCCCCCCATAATAATAATAATAATAATAATAATAATAATAATAATAATAATTATTTCTTACTCACCCATCCCTCTGGATCGAGGCGGGGAACAACATCAGTACCAACAATAAAATACATAAACTGATTAAAAGCATAATAAAATTAATACATTGTTAAAATCAACAAAGTCTTAAAATTCGACTGGGTTGGCCTGCTGGAAGAGATCAGTCTTTATAGCTCTCTTAAATTCTCGAAGACTGGTAAGTTGGCGGACTTCTCCTGGCAGGTCGTTCCACTGTCTGGGAGCGGCAGAAGAGAAGGTCCTCTGGGTAACAGTTGTCAGCTTAGTCTTGGCCGACTGTAGTAAATTCTTCCCGGAGGACCTGAGTGTGCGGGGCGGACTGTATGGGAGAAGGTGATCCCGCAGGTAACCTGGACTTAAACCATGTAGGGTCCATGTAGCTTCAGCTTTGCTTCTCACCCATGGTATTAATCCTGATTCATTTAAAAATCTGCTAACGGAAATATTTCCATTCATCTCTTTAATCAAAACATGCAATAATTCAATGAGAAAGTTCGCAACAGTTCACATAATTTATGTCGGTATGTAAATTTTAGTGTATTATCCCCCATTCCATTTTACTTTTCCTTGTGGATATTTCCCAGTATGGTGTAGTCTCAGCAGAAGCATGCGTATTTTCCAGCAAATGAATTTGTGTAAATTTGGGGAATTAAACAAAACAAAACAAAACTGGAAGTCCACGGACTCTACGTGGCCTGGGAAGATGGTTCCACTGTGGATTCCACGGTTGGGTTCTTAGTTCATATTGTATTTCTATTCATTTTTTCCAGCTGTACCGAAAGGTGATTGCTTGCCTGCAACACATTTTTAAAACTACATTTAAAATGAAGTCTGGAAACATAAAATATATATAAAAAGGGGAAATCCTCCACAAAATCAATGCAAATTGGGGGAAAAAACCCTAGCAAAAAGCCTTCTCGATGTTAGCTTCGCCCATAGAATACGAACAACCTAAAACCATAGGGAAAGAGATTTTAACTCACTTGAAGATGTTCAAGTTCAGAGTCTCATCACGTGTTACAGCAAAAGGCGGGTCCATGCATTGTTACTTTTCTTGATGCATTTGATCATAGAGAAGGCAATGTAATGTTGAAATGGAATTGTTCTCATAAGAAGAGCCCTGCTGATGGATCAGGCCAATTCTGCCTCCCTCTGTGTCCAACTGCAGCTTCCCTGAAGTCTAAAGCTGGGCATTAGCCACCGCTTTTTGCCCACTGCTGCCCTTCAACATAACTATGAAGGGGAGGGGGTGTGAACCATTTTTCTTTGGCATATTTGCTGTATACCTTTTCAGTGAATATTGGTATGTGTGGTGGGGGGGGTGGGAGAGGGGTTTGTTTAAAACCTGTGTAGAACACTAGCTGCAGCTTTGTTTCTCACCCATGGTATTAATCCTGATTCATTTTAAAAATCTGCTAACGGAAATATTTCCATTCAGCTCATTAATCAATTGTGATTTTCATTCCCTTGTTTTGTAAAAGCTGTTGCAATAAATACTTTCTTCACAAAGCGAAATCCAAGAGATGGATGCAGCAAGCGTAATTAATAGCACCCAGTTACAGGAGATCAGCAAGTTTGTGAGATTCACATGCTGCTTTACCATATGGCTGCCCAGTAGGCGAAAAATTTGATTAATGTTTTGAAGTAGATTTTTTTCAGCAAATAATACAGCCCCAGATGAGGAATTTTTACTTTCTAGTATCGTTGAACCTAACTACAATAACATATTCTTTGATTTAAAGCTAAATAATATTTTGATCTAGTGGAAGTTTACATGCAAAAAAGAACTACACTTCTACTGTTTTGGGGGGAAAAACATATTTTGTTTATACTTCTTCCCACAATTGCTTAATTTTTTTTAAAGAACAAAAACAGGTTGGTTTGAAAACCTAGTTTAAGTCTATAGTATTATAGCAAAGAAATCAGTAATAATTTGAATAATTCCATGCCTTTTGTGTAGTTTTTTAAATGAATTGTGTAGAGAGAAATGTTGAAGAAGTGCAAGATAAATTGATTCTTTAATAGAATAAAGAGGATATTTCTATTTCATGTACAAATCTAAAAAAAAAAGCAGGGTGAACTATTGGGGACAATATTATCGCATAATTATTTCAAGCTATCCATTTTAGAATAGTGTTTTGTTTTTTGTTTTTTTAAAAAAACTCCACCACCATCACCACCACAACAGTGAAATACATTTACATGATAGAAACATCATTAGTATATAAGAAGTTGATGCCCTCTTTTGTCATGCAAACTTAATATCCATCAAGAAATTACTACTTTTCTCGCAAATTCTCATTTTCCATACTGGGAGTACTAGGAGCTGGTAAAATAGAAATCAGGTTGCTGAGCTAACATAGCATGGTGAATAATGAGCCATTGCTCAGCTAGAATTGTTGTTTTAAAGGATATTGTAATTATAACTTGTTTTTATGCTTTATGGTTTTAAATTTTGTATATCGGTGTTTTTAACGTTCAATGTTTTTAATTTTTGTAAACTGCCCAGAGAGCTTCGGCTATGGGGCAGTATATAAATGGAATTAAATAAATAAATAAATAATTAGCCAAACACGTGTGCTAGTTTGGGAAAGGATAAATATCAGGGTTTTATGAAAGTTTATAGGTAGAATCTCTCAGTTTAATAAACAGAAACAATGTCTTCATAATTTTTTGTTTGATTCCAATGTTTCCGACTCCTCCACACAAGCAAGGGTCATAGCTCAACAATGTAATTGACATAGTTTAGACCATAGGATGGCTGAAGAGATGAAATGAATAGAAATGAAACTTTACAGATTTGGCAATTCTGTATTTGCTCTGTGGTATGTATTTGATTTTATTAATCATGACATATACAGAAAAAAGATCTAGTTTACGTTGTTCATGTTTTGTAATGGGATATTTGCAGCTCTCAGTGTCGCTATCTTAGGGCTTGTAAATTATGCAGGCAACTAAGAAATTCCAAGGTTTTTTAAAAGCCACGCTCTTAAGCAATATGGCTGAGGGGTTTATTATTTGGAGATAGGGCAATTAATTAAATTGATATCAGTTGCAGACTTACATTGTTTGAAGCCAGGCTTCATTTTTTTGTTTGTTTCACATTTGTTACAATTTAGACTGCTATTTGAACATAATTATTAAAAAAAAAAGGTTTGGCTTTCTATGTGAACAGATAATACTTTTATTATTGTTTTCAAAAGAGCACTTGACTAGAGCTAAGATGTTTCCCCAATTTCATCTTTCTTACATGCAATTGTCAGTATATTATTCAGGTCTAAAATGAAGGCATTCTCAAGGAATCTTATTTTTTTTATTTTTGATCATTTCAGAGAAATCAATGAATTTCCTGTTTAATGTGAGTTGTGAGGTTTATAATAGTAACATTCTTCAATGACTGCACTGGTGATTTCTTTAAATCATAGGATAATAATCTAGAACATTGTCTTGTTATGTTAATGTAAATTGTGCATGATGGTTTGCATTTTATTTTCTTTATAAGGGAAATTACTGGATTTGTTCTGCAGCAATCCTTTCCTGTTAAGGTTTTATGGTTTTAACTCTTTCTGAGCTAGTTTCGCTGTCCATAAGGGATATACCCACACATGCAGAGTCTGTAGAGTGGTCAGTCTAAAAAAACTCCTTAGTGTAGTACTTTGAATTTTAAATTACACATATAATTCAAAGGTAATGTAACTTGCAGTGTCGGACTTCAGTCCATTCAGTTAAATTGAGAAAAATGACTGACGTAAGGAATGAGTTATTGATTCGTTGTGGGAAAATGACTTCTATAATATAGGAAGTATGGTAAAAGGAACAACTTAATTATTTAGGGGGCATATCTGAAAAAAAGTGCTTTTACAGCACTGCAAATTGTATAGACTAGAGTTGTCAGTCTGGATTTTCTTTTAATTTTTTTTTAAAAAAAGAATTCTTGAAGACAAATTATTTGGGTGATATTGTGCTCACTCTTACTTTTAGTATCACAAACCAGTGCAGTTACTATATTGAATAGGTAATGAAATGAAATAAAAATTTCATTTTAAAAGTGACACTCCTACATGTGCTTATGGAGATTTCCAGTTTATTTATGTGGTGCTTTTCATTATTCCAGTGCAATTTCAACTTCTGAAGCAGAATTAAAACACACAGAGACTCTGAAGCTTTAAAAAGTGTGAGTTATCAAATTAATAGACGGAAAAATTGGTATTTACACCAATGACTCCTTTAAAAATATATCAGAAAAATTATCTATGAACTATTTTTGGCTCTGCTAATTTGATTTTTTCCCCTCTTGATTAGTTCTCTCTCTTTGGGGTTTAGGATCACAGAGGCATGTTGTTTTAACTGCAGTTCACAAAAGTTTACATCATTTCAGCAAAGAAGCACATTTGCGGTTTCTTTGTTGAGCACAACCAGTTGTTAAGAACTTTGTTAAGAAATCCTTAAATCGTCTTGAATGTTTATCCATTGCAGGTTGTTACAATACTCTTTTTAACGGAGTTTGTCATAGTCTGTATTGAGAGAGGACATCCCCAAAAGGAGGGAACCTCGTTTCACATTGGGCCAGTTCAGACATCAAAGTAAGTTAAAATTCTAGGGAATTCTGGCTTATTGGGATCAAGCAACATACCAGGTCACTCTTGCTTGGATCCTCCTGCCACCTGGAACAGCTAAACAAACCATGGAACATGGTTTCTTTATCATGATGTCTGAACCAGAGGTTCTGTTTTTTTTTCTCCCCAAACAAGCCAGAATAATAAATTAACAAACCATGGCTTAAGACTCATGTTTGCTTGGAAAGAGTCAAGCCAGAATCTCCAGGTTGCAGAGAGAGTCCATGGCAGGGGAAGCCAATCTCAATCCTGCACAGTCCTGATGCTCCAGAACTCTGGCTTACCATGATGTCCAAATTAGATCATTCTCACCTGCTGAGGAATCCCTACACATCTGCCACAGAACTCCCAGCCAGTTGCAGAAGATTTTGAGTCATGTTTAGAAGATACAAACAACTCACGAAGGACACTGGCCAAGCATTTTCAAACATACACAGCGCTCTACTGTGGCTGCATGGTGTGTGTATGTGGGGGAGGGAGACTGGGGATGTAGGACAAATTAGAAAAACTGGTTTATCATTAATCATCTTCGCATTAAATAATCCCTCATGAGCTTCTGAGAAAATTTTCAGATAGTCAGAACACCAGTAATTCAGTTTTGATCACATTTCATTTGGGGAAAATTCTTGGTGAAGGTGAGCTGTTTATCAGTAAAAAGCTAGTTTAATTTCCATTTAAGTTCAGTGTGGATTGCTTTAAAAGTTACAGTCCCCATGAGGGCTGCCAGAAATGTCTTAGCTGCATGTATACTCTTAACACGCTTAAGTTTTAAAAGTTTATTATCCAGTGGGCTGAGTCATGATGGGTTCTGGCTTTTCTGTCTACCGCCTGGTATCTACAAACCTGGTGTGCACTCTTATGAGCCAGTGCACAGGTAAGAAACCTTTTGTACATAAAATACCATTAAATTCTGCTGAAACAAAGGGGTGATTTTTAGTAGCTTTTTTGTGACAGAGAGTTTAAATAGACAAAGTTGAAAACAGTCACAAAGTTGAAAGAAGAATGGTAGCCAGGCTGTTTAAAACCTGTTGTAAAAATTAGCCAGAAGCTAATTTTGCCCATGCATAACAACGTGTAGTATGTCCCTGATGGTTTTGAGACATATAGTTCAATACATCGATGGTGGTCTTCAATAACTCTTATCTGAACATGCTAGAATATCTTTCATTGTAGATGGTCCTTTCTCCCTCGCTGCCCTGGATGCTTGGAACTGCCTCCATGAACATTTGTGTGATGTCTCTTACCTCCTACAAATCCCTTCTTGAAACTCACCTTTTCCATGAACCCTTAGCAGGGCTGGTCTTAGGGCTGGATGAGCCGGGACACTGAGCTAAGTGGGGCGCTGAGCTGAGCTCAGTGGCTGTCTGTTTATATATATGTACTGTCTGCAGTGAGCTAGGGTTGCAAGAAGCCTGTGTCTGTAACCTTTCTTCCATGGTTCTACTGGTTGTTTGGGTACTAACTACAAAACTGATTTTCCTTCACTTAGCTTCAAAGTATGTTTCTTTTTCAATTTCCAGTTTCAGTGGAATGCAGCTTTACTTTGAGCCTATCTACACACACAGGATAAAACACTTTGAAAACGTTTTGAAAACTGTATATGGAGTGTGTCCTGGGCCTCAACAGTTCTCAAAACTGTTATAAACCATTTTAAACCGTTTTAAACTGTTTTAAAGTAGTAGTGTGGATAGGCTCTTTAAGGCAACATTACGAAGCATTTAGCAGTTCAAATAATCAAATCAAATCAAATATTCTTTATTACAGTCAATAGATGAAAAGTATCACAAATATAAAAACATTCTGAATAAAATATATATATATATACACTTTTATTCTAAAACGATTAGGCTGATATTAATGTTCTTGTTTATATTGCCAGATTCAGAAACTTGGCCACCTGTTCTGTTATTGTCTTAGACGAACCTTGTAGTAACAGATTTGTAAGTTGTTCAGGTGATCTTCCTGGTAAGGAATGTATAATGGGCTGAATTAAATCAGCTCTGGCCTGGCGATAATATTCACAGGATATTGGCTAAGATCAAGTGTAGTATCCAGTTCAAATGATGTAAACACTATAAGCACTATATAAATGATAAAATAAACCATAAACGGGAATAAGTTAGCTGCATAGCTTTTTTACTTATAACCTTTCATTATTATTTTTAAAGAAAAAATAAGAATGGATATTATAAAATAAAGAATGCTTACCAAAAGGTAGGAACTGCTAAAATAATGGAAAACCTGTGATGGGTGTTCTGTGTTGCATAGTCCATTGCCGCTGCTCAGAATGTGGCTTTGCAAATTTTGGCTTGTGCAGACTGTAGCACAGTGGCAGAATGATCAAAGTTTTGGAGCAATGCCATTCTTGATGGTCTTGTTGACCGTAATAAAATTTATTTATTTATTTATTTATTCTTGATGGACATCACACCTGCACCAGGCTCCATAAATCCTCTGGGTGGCCTTGCAAATATGACTATGGCGGGAGGGGAGCATTAAAGGTATTCCTCGTCCAGAGTGCTATTTATCCTAGGGCTATTTCTGATCCTTGGGCTCCATTAGGTTCTTAGGTTCCTCTGAAACAGTAGTTGGATCTGGGTCTATTCTCCTGAAGCATAGTAATTTCGGCCAGCACAAGGAACTCTGACTGGTTTAAGATAGTCATCTCACAGATGCAAAAGAAGAGGAAAAGGAAGCATGTAAACCTTAGGCTTGTTTTACATGTAAAAGCCCTCGGGACAAATGTTCCCTACTTCCCCCTTCTTCACTTCCTGGTTCAATTAAGCCATAGTTTACCATAATGTCTAAATTGGGTAAACCATCATTTGTGCAAACCATAGCTTGAATTCTTATCAGAAACAAAGATACAGTTTAAAGTGGGCTTCCAATAAAATAGTCATACCAACGTAGAAAAGTAAAATTTAAGCTGAAGTAAACAAACAATTGCAAGCCAGGGCAATACAATAAGAACCTGGGGATTATTAAAAAAGCAAATCTACAAATAAACTTCACTCTAAAGTGCTAATGTCCTCTGAAAGAGCAGGTTTTTTGCTTTGAAACATAGGTAGAGAGAACTAGTTAGGTGGACCTCGCTAGAGATAGTTCCTCTTTTATTTCTTGGGAGGGTTATACAGTGAAAATGCAGAAAATATGGCTAGTAATAGTTTCAAATAACAGGTAGGAGAAAAATAATAACAATCAGGTTGTAAGATGTTACCTGTTTAAATAGAATTCCTGTGCGGATGAGAGCCCTGATGATTTTCTGATGTATGGGTTTTTTGTATTTTTTTTGGATTCCTGAAATAAAAATGTAACTTTTGTCTTATTATTTTAATCTTCACTTTTCTTTCTGCATGGATCATTTATTTGTGAACTGGTTATTTCAGTGAAGGCTCAAAGGTAATTTCATGGTTTATAGCATTTATATTTGAGGCTTTAATGAGTAAAACATATATTTTCTAATACACGGAAAAGGGAATCTTCCATTTTATTTTCATTCCCCAAATATTTATGAAGTTTAGAGCAGTGAATACACCCAAGAAAAGAAATTATACCTTTTCCCTACACATGGGAAATATGAGTGTTTGCAACTCAAAAATCAGCATTCATAGACTGATGAGACTGTTTTATTTTTAATGAACGTAAATGATACCAATGAACTAAGCATTGTTTGTGCAACGTGGTTGCAGGGCACATTTGAAAATACAATAACAGTATATTACTTTACTATGATTTAGTTCAGGAATTTATGCACTCAAATGAATGTAAGAGCCTTGGGTACAATTCATGCGGCATATTGACTCTCGGAAGGCTGCGTGTAAACACTTTAAGATCCAGCTGGGACTTCACATGGTCAGATAGATTAAAATTTGTCCAGCCCCTACTTTTTATGTTCATTAAACTTTATATTCTCTTTGGATGGGTTTCATCTTAACTTTTATGTTTTGAGCCTGCCTTAAGGATATTGAGAAAGGGAATTGATGATTAAGGGAGAGAGAGAGAGAGAGAGAGCCTTTCCCCCCCCTTTTTACATACTAATTTGCAAACCTCCAGCTCCCCCAATATTTTTACTAGCTTGTAGAATAAGAGACTATGCTGAGATGTGGAATACTGATTATCACATTTTCTTGTTGACCTATCTATATACATGTTCCATCCAAGGACTACATTCGCTTTATCTGTTAAAGCATCGTCCGTGCCCTTTCATCTCCAGCCATAGAATCATTATCTGCTCTCTAAAATTTGTTTGTTGTGTGGTTTCTGCCTTCGATCTACAGCAGCCTATGCTATCAAGTACTTTCAGTGGAGCCTTTGATGTTTGGACGGAGCCCTGCCCCGCTCTCAGCTGATTACCTTGGGTCTGACTCCTTGTTCCCTCATAATCTGCACAACCTTCAGACTCGGCTAATTATTCCAGAATGGAGAAATTCTCACAGCACTTTCCTTACCTCTGACTGGAAAGGCTTTTGCAGAACTTTTGGTTGATCCGGGGTGGATAGAAGCTATTTTAAAAGACCTCTTAGTGAGTAATAGCTAATCTCATGTCCCCCGGTGGAAGTTTTGAAATTATTGGTGCCTCAAATGAAGGAATAGTTTGTAATCTGTAGCCAACAGTTTGAGCTGTATCACATAGAAGGTTATGCACATTACTACTCCCAGGGAGATGGACTGTGTCAATTATTACATATATATATATATATATATATATATATATATATATATATATATTCTGTCCTTCCAAGGGGCTCAGGATAACATATTTGTTTCTTCCACACGCCCCAAAGGGATCCTCACAACAAACAACCCTCTGAGTTAGATTACACTGAGAGATACTGCCTGGCCTAGGACCATCAAGCAAGATTGATGGCTAGGACAGGGTTTGAACCAAGATCTCCCTGTTCCTAGCCTGACAGTCTAGCAACTGCACCATACATGGCCTCTGTAATTCTTCAAGGGAATAGCTTTCTCCCAGAGACCTCCTTCATGCATATGTAAGAATTAATACAAACTAGGATTTTCCCACTTACTTTCTAATCGCAGGTTTTTACATTGCATTTGCCAATGAGCCTACTTTCAAAATGGGCTTGTCAAGTGGCACAAATATGATGGGTGAAAGTGGTTTGTCAGCTCTGTTAAAACTAGTGCAGGTCATTCTGCTTCCCTTTCAGTTGCAGCTAAAGTCTTCATGCAGGTATTGTGTACACAAATGAAAAAGAAACCCTTCTAAATAAGCAGGAGGGCCAGGATCGCTTCTCGATCATCCCAGAATGTAATAATAGGCTCAAGTTACAGGAAGCCAGATTCCGACTGAACATCAGGAAAACTTCCTGACTGTTAGAACAGGACAACAATGGAACCAATGACCTGGGGAGGAAGTGGTTCTCCCACACTAGAGGCATTCAAAAGGCAGCTGGACAGCCATCTGTCAGGGATGCTTTAATGTTAATTCCTGTATTGAGCATGGGGTTGGACTTGATGGCCTTATAGTCTCCTTCCAACTCTACTATTCTGTGATCCTATGATAATCTTAGTTTAAGGCCTCCAATTTTTGAGGGGTTGGGAACTAGAAAGTTGTTTCCTAAGAAGCAATGTTACTTAATTTTAATTTCCATTAAACAAATTATACTGACTCATAAAGATTTGACAATTGTTCCTGCTCTCTAAAGCCAACTGGGCCATACTAGGTCACCAGTCTGCATTGGAATGTATTAGTACTACTGTTATTTGTCATCTATAAAGAATTTTTGATGCGTGAAATACTTTGCAGACTCTGTAAGTGTGCATTCTGGGTAATTCTGTGAGAGGTCACTATCATTCCCATTTTACAGATGGGAAATTAGGGTTGAAGGAGTATGGCTGACACAATGCCACATAATTAAACCAGGGAGTTAAGTCCATATATATTCTATACAATAAATGGTGATTATAAGGATCAGTATACACTTGGTGGAATCTTCGCTTTGGAATCAATGGCAGCTCACAAGCTTCTTTTAGTGTTCCAGTGTGACCCACTATGTGCTTATGCAGATGAAGAGATGGGACTATAGTCTCAACATGTGATCTGAAGGTACATGATACAGGGCCTGTTCAGACAACACACTAAGCCATGGAGCAAATGGTTAGTGAGTGTGTTTAAACCATCGCTATGTAGCCACTGTGGTTAGGAATGGTTCACATGACATCCTAGGTCATGGTTCACACCATAATGTTTAGCTCAAATTGCTTAACCACTGTGGCTTAGCGTGTCGTCTGAACAGGTTCACGATAACCTTGCTGAAGTGAAGTATGTCTGAGTCTGGACAGTGCCTAGATGGGAGACTGCATTCCTTATGTCTATTACTTACCATGATGGAAGAAAGGTGGGATGTGAAAGTAATAAATAAATAATATCCAGATCTCAGCAGGTTATATTCTCAGCAGCTCGAGTCAACAGGATAGTTTATCCTTCTACCAAAATGCCCCCCGAAATGTCCCTCCAATATGGTAGCCACTAATGTTCTGCTTGGGAACAATGTTTCAGTGAGGACAAAGCTGCTCTCCACACCTGATACTTGATGTCCCAGTAATCACTGAAGGGAAATGGAATTCACATTGCAATTCCCAAGTTGATCTTGTACTGTATACAACACCACTCTCCATACACACCCCGCCCTAATATAATGGCAGGCATATCACAATAAGCAGTACTAATCAGGGATTGTCATTAAGAAGCTACTGATCGCCAAGAGCATTATTGATAAAGGAGCTAATATCTTCAACATTGACTAATGCATTATCAGTTCAATGAAGTTAGCCTGAACAGCAGACTTGCTTCCTCCTTTCATTCTTAGATAGGATGGAACTATCTCAGTGTGTCACAGGACATATATTGAACCTTGGGGTATCCTAAGTAAAGAGAACCCCAGCCCTGACATGGTACTGTCCCTGATCTAGTGGTTTTTTCTCCAAATATTTTTCTTGAAAATTTTCCTAAGCAAATTAAACTAATTTAAATAAAGAACATTTACATTGGTAAATTTGCATAGAGTAATTTGCAGAGGGAACATTTTCAGATTGCATTGGAACGTTTTCTGATGAGTGATGTAATTTAGCTTGTTTATTTTACAGCATGTATCTCCCGTACATTGTTTACATTTAAGAAGAAAACAAATCCAGTGTGGTGTAGTGGCCAGAGTGTTGGACTGAGAGTTGGGAGATCCGGATTCTAGCCCCACTTGGCCATGGAAGCTCACTGGGTGACTTTGGGCCAGTCACAGATTTTCAGCCCAACCTACCTCACAGAGTTATTGTTGTGAGGATAAAATGGAGAGAGGGAAGATTATGTATGTCGCCTTGGGTTCCTTGGAGGGAAAAATGTCGGGATAGAAATGTAATAAATCAATAAATTGAATCAATCAATCAATAAAATAAATACACTATTTTTTAGGAACCCAAAGAACTGTGCATGATATGCCGACAACCACTCATCTACAACTTTGAAAGTGCCAAGTTGTGTAAAATTAGTGATGAAATGGAAAATTTTCCATGGGAAAAGAGAAAGCAGTTGAAAATTTTCTGCCCCCCATTGTTATTATGTAACACTGTTGATCCAATTAACAGTACGAGCTGAACCAAGAAAGAGTGCATCTCCCTCCCACGCCACTCAATTGTCTTGCAAACTTTAGTTCAATACCTCCAGGATTTCTTAAACTACACTTTACAATTATGTTGGACCAGAAACTGTGGCTTCATCTTCGACTACCATCCTGGCTCGCAAACCAAGATTGCAAACATGGTTTGCAAGCCTGATTTGGACCTAAAAAATCACATTTTCCCACTTTTGATATAGCAACAAATTGTGGTTTAAGAAACCCTCGATGTATAAAATTAAGACACATGAGAAAAGGGAGGAGGGAACATATGGACATAAAGTTCATTGTCAATCCGATAAACCCAAGATTTATCAGACTGAAACTACCACGTCTAAACTGGGCCACTGCTCTAAATGCCCAGGCGCAATTCCGTTATACCAAAATCTTGAATGAGAATGACTATTCAATGAAATAATCTGAGTATCAATCCTGGCTGTTCCTTAGAATCCTGGTAGTGCATGAGTACAGCCAACAGATTTTACCAGTTTGTGGGGATTTATTAAATTTAGGATGAGTTCTCTGTCGTCAACCTAGATTTTCCTGCAAACTACACATGTTTCCCTAATCCATAGGCCCACTTCTACCCTCTCCCCATTTTGTTCTCAGGCTAACATCCATTCCCTACTTATACATCCATCCAGGTTTCACAAATCTTCATTTTTATCACGAAAAAAGAATATTTCCCTCCTTCAGCAGATTATGCTAATAGTTTACATCCCTTAGCCATGTTTAAATTGTGTGGTATCCAATGGTCTTGCTGGAATTTTAAAATTGAAATTGGAATAATAGAAATCAGTGTTTGCAAACATGCCATTCCAGGATCATGAAATACTATAAAATCACAACTCACATTCTCTGTAACGAGTGTAAAGCCCATGTCACCATGGGCTCTAGTAATCCTGTTCCGTTCTTGCTTCTTTGCCTCTCAGAGCCCCTCCACCACAGAAGGGCTTATGAATAATACAAATGTGGCACAAGCATCGTGAACCCCCCTCCAAAATGTGCATGTGGCACAGCCCCACCCAATCCCCCACGAGTCTCGATTGGTTGCGTCCACCCCTTCCCCCTCCCTGCTGGCAGCAACAACCTAACGGCACTGTTGTGCCCAGGGCCTGCCTTCGCACCACACTGACTGGCCCATCATAGCTGTCCATCATCCTGCTGGCAGAGGAGCTGCTGTGCCTGTTATCATTGCCATCAAAGCTTGAGCTTCAATTTTTTTTTGAACTTTCAAAATTACCTGCACGTCCGCACTGCTCAAGCTTCAGTTAAAATAAAAAATGAGCAAAACTAGTCTTGTAGATCTCAAGCACTAAGCCTTACACTGCTGTATTCTTAAATAGACGAAGCATTTGGATCAATAAATTTTAAAATTAATTCAAATCTGAATCTCTGCTCCCAATCATTTAGGACCATGTGCCCCTTTTTTGAGCTGCAAATTTCTAGAGATGTCACAAAAATAGGTTTTCGTTTAAACTACATTGTCAAGAAGTCACAATCTAGTGTCCCAGAAACTAGTGGGAGTCTTGTCATTGAATTTAATAGGATGTGAGTGGTACCTGTTGTGAACAAGATATTGTAAAGCATTGTATATGTTGCCAGGTGTATTTAGAAGCAATGCTTCATTCTTACTTTGATACAATTAAATATTGAAACTATTGCTTTTCCAGTTGTCCAATTGGAGTATTTAATGAGTGCAATTAAATGGGAAAAAATTGCCTTTTTAACTGATGATAGTCCATTAGTGTCTGTGTATGCTCAAAAAAAGGATGGAAATGAATTATTCGAATGACAAATGAGTCAAAGTTACCACAGTGATGGAGAGGTGTGATTCCCTTCTACGTAATCTTCAATTAGTGATCTTTGTAAGAGGATGTTTTTCAAAAGGGTAATAGAGAAGTAATGAGATCAGAAGGAGGTCAAAGCCAGCCTTCTTCGTTTGACAGTTTGATTAATTTATTTCTCTCTTGCAGATTGCTGTAAGGGGCTTTTGTCACCCGGTACTTTTTCATGGGACTCTAATCCAACTGACTGCTTGTATTAGGCTTATGTGTACCAGTTCATGTTCATTCACTTATTTATTTATTTATTGCATTTTTATATTGCATTTTTATACCGCCCTATAGCCCAATGTGAGAATTTCAAAATAGTTTTTAAAAGACTCTTCTGCTGCGCTTTAAAGCTGTACTTTTCAAAATATCAATGCAAACAATGGCTGTGTTTGGACGTCAAGCTATGCCATGGTTTATTGAGATATGAACCCGCCTAGTCTCTTCTGGGCTTCCCTTCCTTCCTCCGGTGCATCCGACATGTGAAGGATTTTGAAAACTCTAGAACTGTCATATAAATGGGATATTCTTCATAATAAATAAATGATGAATAAATACCTGAACAGCTGTAGTTTGGGAAGTAGCAGAATTACCTTCTGAACCTTTTTTTTTTGAGTTAAGTAGGAAAAGTTCTCTTCCTATGTACAGCAACCAAACTTCAGCACTGTCAGCATCCAACAGCACTAGAAACCTGGATGTTAAAACCTCCCCTCCCCCTTTACATGGCTGTCAAAATTGTTAAGAGGTCTCTGCTATTTTGGGACCTGTGTCAAGATAAGAATGGATTGCCAGGATGTTAATATGCTATTAATGAAATTCTTAGGGGGTGGGAAATCCTTCATTGTTGAAGTACTGGTCCCTCAACATGTTATGTTGATTGTAGCAACTATATAATATTTAAAAATCATACACAAGACAAAATATATGCCATGTGCTCATCAGTCTTCTTCCTGAAAACAGAAATTTGTTGGTGGAATGTGTTGGATAGCCTCTTGTCTTTAATTTTTATTTATATTCTTTTTTTTTCTTATTCCTGTTTAATTCAGACAAGTTGGCGTTCCTACCAAAGACTGGCAGTGAACTGAGGAAACCATTCATGTAGTAAATCAGTTAATTTGTTTCTACCCCTAAAGATTAAAATATAGATTTTCTTTAACTGTAGTATTTCAACACTGCATTTTCTTCTTAAACTCAATTTTCCTGATCATATTTTAAAACCGATTGAAAAGTAATATGTGTATGCATAAAATTTCTCCAGTCCACCTGGGAAGTTATAGGTATAACTTACCACCCTTCTATCTGCCATTAACTTGCTGTCACAGCGTCTGACTTTTTAACCTAGTTTTTGGGAGATTTTCCCTCCACATTTTTCATTTAAAACAAGAGTTGATACATAATAAAATCTCATCAAAAAATTAGCTAGCAGGAGCAAGTAAAGGAGATATATTTTAAAAAATGCTGTTTGTTTTAAGAAGGGCCTCCACATTTTTTCTCATTTATTATTACCCAAAAACCATGAATGTTCAAAAGATATATGAAGGAAATGACATGGGTGAGTTCTAGGATCCACCTTCACTAGCAGAAGACATTTCCATTTGCACATTGAGCAGAGTTTTTCTCCCGATGGGAAAGGTACATAGCCGAGTGGTAGGGAACAAGATTTGCACAGAGGAAGCCTCAAGTTCAATCCCTGGCATATCCAGTTAAAAAGATCAGGTAGCAGGCAGGGCCAGCCCTACCATTAGGCAGAGTGAAGCAATTGCCTCAGGCTGCAGTGGCAGCCTCCAGGCTGTTCCTCAGAAATTCTGTCAGTTTCCCTCTGTTGGTGGATGGAGATATGCCTGCCTCACAACCTTCCTGCACTCCTTAAACTAACATGCTGCCTCAGGTGTGGTGGAGGATCCTGTTGGCGTTGAAGAAGTAAGATTCAGGTGTCCGTCTAGTCAGCTTCTATACGTGGACTGGGGAGAGGATGCCATTTTGTCCTTTGCCTCAGGTAGCAAAATGCCTTAGGCTGGTTCTGGTAGCAGGTGATGGAAGAAGACCTCTGTTTGAGACCCTGATGGCTTCAGCCAGTCGTCTGCATTTAAACACAATCTGGATTTCATGCTAAACCATGGGTTAATGTAGGGTGTGGGAGCCACATTTTCTCAGGGGAGTTTTTGGGGGACTAAATGGGGTTCAGAACTGGCAATGGGTGGACCCAGAGCCAAACATGAGTAGACCTAGAGCTGAAAGTGGGTGTGGGTTTCAAGATTGCAGGATTCTCTCTCTCTCTCTCTCTCTCTCTCTGTGCTACCCCATCTCTACAGGCTGCATGAATGAGGGAAGCACAAAATTAGCCTTAAGGAGCCCATCTACACCAAGCAGGATATAACACTTTGAAAACGTTTTGAAAACTGTATATGGAGTGTGTCCTGGGCCCCAACAGTTGTTACTACTGTTATAAACCATTTTAAACCATTGTAAAGCAGTAGTGTAGATAGGCTCAAGGTTGTGTTTGTCCCTTTGTGCATTGGTTCCCTACCCTGGGTTGCTGTTGCAGGAAGAGGCCTAGGTTTGTTTTCAGTTTCCTCCAGTGCCACAACTGAGGGAAAATTTAAAGCTTTTACTAACGTTTTTAGGTTAAATTCAGTTTAGCAGGTTATCCACACCCTGAACTCTGCTCAATCTTATTTCGTATTTGTGAAAAGAAGCCAGCTTCATAAAGTATGGTTTGAAGTTGGCTTGTTCCTGCTAACTACAGTGAAGAGTAACAACTGTTTGTGTAGGTTCAGATGATACAACAAGTTGCACTTTATCAAAAATAGAAGTGAAAGCCTCCAAACACTACCTTGCTGCTCCAGAGGCAAAGGGGGAAACACACAGACTCAAGGGCCTGGGTTCATCCTCATAATGGAGAATGTCCAAATCTGTATTTTGTGGATTATACCGGTATAAGGCTGTGTTGCTATTTTGCCTACTCCATACCAAGCAGGATATAGCAGTATGGAAGTGGTGTGAAAGCGGTATATGGTATGTGTCAACGGGCTCCAACAATACCACTATAAAGCAGTAGTGTGGCTCCTGCCTTTTGTATGCCGCTTTCATAGTGCAATATCCTGCTTGGTGTGGATTAGGCCCCTATGCCACCATCTTTGTCCCACAACTCTGAGTAGTAGCTTTTCAGGGGAGGGCACAAAGTGAGAAAGAAATTATGGTGAAGACCTTTCGGTGAGTGGAACTCTGCTTAGGTTCCTCTGGATCTAAATGTACAATCCACTAATGTCAGTGTTGGGCAAGACACGTTCAGTGGGCTCCCCTTTTCAGTGAGTGTACTGTCTTGCTGCCACTGTCACTAGCTACTTTTGCTCCTCCTCTTTCTCATCATGGCTTCCACTTCCTTGCCAGTGAACAAGTAGGCCGTGGCATCTCCTGCTCTTCCTTCTCACCACCACCATTGTCTGGGCCAGAACGAGAGGCAGGTGAACGAGAGGCAGGTGAACAAGCAGGTTGCCATGGCGAAGAGGAGGAGCAACCCCAGGGGGCTCTTATCAGTGGCCAGTTGCTCCCCCATGGCTATCCTTGACCCCAGCCCTGTCTAGTCTTGGTCGTATCTGCATCACTCAGAAACCTATATGTTCAGAGTAGTTTCAGTACTCTGGTCGAGTAGTTTTTGTTCATCCTCTTGTGAAATGTTTTGGGGTCCATCAAATGACCACATCTGAAACAAGTGGGATGGATGGGTAGATACTGAGCAGAATGAGAAGAATAGAAAGAGTGAGGTAGAATTTTCACTCGTAGCTCCATCACTTACAGATTGAGACATTATTTTAAGACATTGGTTATTCAGCTTTCCATCCGCTCTGGGTCTCCCCCCCCCCCCCCCCACACACAAATAAATATTTCATGAAACAGCTCTTTCATTCTTGTGTCAGCTCAGCTTTCTTAATTTACACACCACATATTAATATATCCCAAAAGTTTTTAGGAAACAGACATTGCTTTACCCCTGCTTTCATTACTCTTGCAGTATTGAGTGACGGAAACGCTTAGAGTATGTGACTGTTATCGTTTCTTGGCTTTGCAAAGGCAAACGGGTCTGTTGTTTAACTTTTTTAATTTGGGACATTATATGATTCATGTGTGGTAAATATTTCATGCACTTTACACTCGCCTTTGTACAGAAAGGTAAATGGGAAGTAAATCCATGTGTACTTTGAGACAGTAAAAAGGCATTACTTGATGTTCTACTGCATAAACATGCAGATTTGATTCCTGTTTTTTTTTCTTTTTACAGCAGGAGTAAAGTTTAGCCATACCTGGAAATGTAAATGCACTAGCCCTAATGTAATGCTGAAGAAAAATTAAGACAAATGATACTGCAGCCCTACCACAAACTGCAGCTCGTACAAAATTCACTTTAGTTATTATACTGTGAATACGTGAACGAAACCCTCCTCTGTGTATGCACAATTTATGTTGAATGCAACATGAATCATTTTAATAGACCAAGCAAAAAGTCCCCAAAGTCAATTTTCAAATTATGTACCTTGGAACTGGAATATAACAACAAAGAGTTGAGGCTTTATTCTGAACTATGGATGAACCATTAAAAGCCTTGCGCTTGAAACATCTTCCTTAACTCTAATTCCTTAACTGTGAACAAAAAGAAATGGTTTGGAAACAAGAATTTATTCTATTTCCTTCTAGAAAAGCAATTTTGTCAAGTACTCAAACAAACAAATTTGGGACGTGTGGAACGGTTTTGAGCTCTGACACTACCATAATGTAACACCACCATAACGTAACAACTCAGATTGTCCACCTATGCTACCTCTTCCTGGCTTCGTAGCTTGTTTGTTTATGTGGTTTCAATGGGTACGGCATGTAAATGGGAAAAAAATGTTGCTCGGCAAAGTATCATTTCTCCTGTTGGCTCTAGCTCTCTGCTGGCAGTATGAACATGGAAGCATGAACCAGCCCTAAGGGTTTGCCCATGTGCAGTGACAGAAGTGTTCGCTTCATCTTGCTGACTATGGTGACCTTATCGTCACTACTCATTATTTCTTCTCTTCCTAAATTTACATTGCACGTCAGTATGCCCTTAACTGCATTGTGTTTCTTCACAGAGCAGACAGAATACACAACAGCATAGAAAACAAAAACAAAACAGAACACACCATCCATTCGCCACCTACTTAATCTGGGAAGACTGGAATTGGAGTATAGCCATCAAGATCACTATGAAATTTGAACGGGAAAAAGAGGCATACGATGACTTTGCAGCACATTAAACCCCAAGTGTGTTCAGATACAATTAAGAGAAATGGATGGTCAGTCTCCATAAAGATGAACCACCAGTGCAAATTATTTTTGTCAACTAGGTGTTTTGGGGGAAATCACACAGCTTAAAGTTTTCCTCTGTAAGGCAATATGTAACCAAGCATATACATAAAAAATGTAAAGCAAAACATATACAGGGTGTGTGTGTCTTGACAACATTACTTTGCTGCTCATTCCTTCAAAACTACGTTATCGCAGCTGTAGAGCGGGAGCGGCAAATCCCCATTGCAGGAGGGAACGTGGGCTTTTCAGGCAGCATCAACATTCAGCACATTGAACCCCCCCCCCCCTTGCCCTCTGCCAGGCCTTCCAGTGCATTCCACCTACCTACCTTGGGTCTCGTTCCCCCAACCTACCTTGGGTTTCGATCTGCCCCCTTAATGTCTCCAGCCTTGATGCGAAGGGAGGTCACCGACAAGTAGTGGTGACTTCAGTGTAAATGAAAAAGTTGTGACAAGTCAGCAACTTTTTAAGTGTGTTCAGTTGGGGAGGGGGAAGCCCATGGTGGGTGGAAGTTGGTGGCTGTGTGGTATAAACTGTGCAGTGCCACTGTGCAACCACTATGGGTTATACGGGGTGTATAAACAGACCCTGATTAGGATCTGATGTATCATTTACTAGTTGTGAGTAGGGGGGAAGTAATAATAATAATAATAATAATAATCATAATAATCCCAAATTGGGCATGCCTAAGCATTGGAAGTGCTTAAGTAGCTCTTTGAATTAATTCTCATGTAATATTTTTCAGTTGTACCTGCAGATAATTTTTCATCGTGGTACAAAATCAGAACCATCCCATTTGATGATTGCACACATCTTTTTTTAAAAAAATCATTATGCTTAATCCTCTTGTCCCATCACAAATAGACTCTATTTTTATTACTCCTCACTTTCTTCTGTGGATTGCTATCTCTTAATAATGTTTCTTATATTTAACTTCAGCAGTATCATCATCTCCTGTTATTTGCGTTTCATTTTTTACACCTTTAGAAACAGCCGGCTCAATTTTCTAGCAGCTGTTCTCTACTGGTAGGCATGCAGGCAGTGGTATATTAACACCTGCAGGTGAAAGATTCAGGCATCTGTATATGCTGCTAATAGAATTTTCACACATTGGTACATGTAAATTCTTTCGCAGATTTTCATGTTTAGAGCTCATTTGGGTCAGCACCCAGGTAGAAGCAGATGGAGGCCACAGATCTTACTTTTATTTTTTTATTTTTCTACCAAAAACTAGTTGAAAATAAAAGCCACAAACCTTTTACTGATAGTGAGTAAAGCCACTAATCTTCTGTCTATGTTGATATCATTGCTTGGCCTATGTACATCTGAAAAATTGACTACTAGAGATATTTGGGAAATGGGCTTTCGCACTTGTCATAGCAGGACAAGTATCTTATATTTGTAGAAGTATTTGCAGTTATATCATTAAGTTCTTGTGAAGAGCATAGCTGGAGCATTAAAATAAATAGTAGTGCTGGTAGAGCTAATTAGGGAAAAAAGCTATATTCAAAAGAACCCTATTGGGGCAATTTGGAATTAAAAACTAATTTAGAATCTCTAATAACTTTAAGCACTGAACTCCACAATTTGGGCTAAGCATAGCAAAATGCTTTGTTTACGTGATTGTAATTGGATCATTGGCATCCGTAGAGCACAGGGTGTAATCAGCTGAGTAAAGAAGCACATCACGGAGATCCTCTCTGGCTTTCCAGGCTCAAACAGAAAATCTTGAAGTTCCTAATTAGAGAAGTTGCTGTTTTGTACCTCCTAGGGATGAGATCCACATTGAGTTGCATTTGCAGAAGATATGAATGACATTTCTTGGAGGATTATCCATTCTCCGTTCCCTCACCCCTCAATTTGACGTTTTGGACGGAAACTTCTGGCCCATACTTAATGGATCAGTGAGACAATTCATGTTCATCCTTGTAAACAAGCACATAATTTTTTTAAAAAAATGTCCTGCAGTCCTGACTGCTGTTCTCTTCGCCTTACCTGACTTGGTCGATATTCTCTAGACTTCCATGGGCATTTAAGTCTTCTTTTTTCTGCACAGTTATGTACATGTATTTTAAATGTTGAAACTTCGGTATATATCTTTTTATAGCTTTTAACTGTATATGTTTTAATTTTGTAACCTCTATGGTTCAGTGTAACGCATAAAAAGGATATCAGGTTCTATCTCCTGCATCTCTAGCTAAAGGACCTCAGGTCTGAGGTCTAGGAAAACTCCCTGCCTGAAAGCTTAGAGAGCTAAACTAGACGATGATGGGATATATGCACCTATTTTCATGTCTTTATGTCATCGTAGTCTCTTTCACTCAAGCACGATAACAAACAACAATGCTTTAAGCCCTTAAAACGTGTACTCGGGGACATGTGTAGCCTGCAGCAACACCATACAAGTGGTACAATTTGCACTGAAAACTATATATATATATATATATATATATATATATATAGACAACTATTAAGCCTTTAAGATGAGACATCTTAAAGGTGTATGAGCAATGCCTGGTAGAAACCAGAGGGACGACTGAGAATGATTTCAAGTTGATGGGAGAAGAAGCTTCAATACAGTGCAATGCGCTGTGATGCTCCCCGTGAATAACCGATTAAGAATGAAGAATGCAAAATATGCAGAAGTAGGCAAGCATTGCTTATTTGCATGATTCGTACAACTTCCGGAATTTTGGTTTCTGATCCATGTTCACTCGTCTTGTTGTTGTTGTTGTTGTTGTTGTTGTTGTTTTTAAAAATGTGGAGATTAGAATGACCAATTTGTGAAATGTCCACTTCTTAGTACTGCAGCTATGAAGATGTATGTTCTTCTTCTCCGTTACTTTTTGTTCTCACCTTGCTTGTTTGGCCCTATCCAGAGTACCTCCAGCATCATATTTTCAGTCCACTTCCAGCATCTGAAACAAGTAGATCAATAGATTGTTAGCTGTGTTAGTATTTATGATGGCAGAACTCTTAACATTTAAGTTGAAGATAGCAAAGCCTTCTGCACTTCCGATGTAGGTAGTAATAATAACTGGAATGGATGTGTCTAAAGTAATGGTTTTCAAACCTCTTAGCCAGAGAACCAAGTGGTATCATGGGTAGAGAGTTGGACTTAGATTCAGGTGATCCAGGTCAACTCCCTGCTAGGCTACTACCCAAAGCATACTGGGTAACCAGTTATCATCATTGCACAGTCTAACCAACTTCACAGGGGTGGGGAGACAGACACGTCATGCACACTGTCCTGGAGGAAGTCAGAATAAATATGCACTAAATCTTTTCAATTTGTCTATGAGGAAACCCCTATGTACCAGCCATAGAATCCCTTTGCATTGTAGAGAACTGCTGGGGCGTTTTCTAGCGTTCATAGTGTGCTAGCTAAGCTGATTGGGCTTTGCTGTTGCCCATGCAATCTGACAAGTACTCTGTACAACATGCCTGACACCATTCTTGCCCTGAACATTGCAGGGGATAGCTAATAATGGCTTAGAGATATTTTTTAAAATATCATAAGCAGGATATAAACCTATTAAGGGCACAGTCCTATTGCTTCTGTCCTTGATGATGATAAGCCTCTGAACTAGGGAGGCTTATATGATCATCCAGTGCAGAGTGAGAGGCATGGTGGAGGCGATCTTTGCCTCCCTGTCCTACCGCTCTGCATTTTCACTAGATGGGCTTTTTGGAGAGAGAGGAAAGGAGGCTGGAGAGGCCCTAGCATAGCTTTATCCTGGCCTCTTCTTTCTTCTCCTGACCCACCCACCAAAATGTCCACTTCTCCATGATCGAGTTCTCAACTGTGGAAAGCAGCTGGCATGCTTCTTTCTGCACCAACGGAGGAGGAGGGAAATCGGAGCTCCAATTTCCAGCTCTGAGGGTTAAGTTGTGTTTACAACTTTGGGGCTGGGAATCCAAAATACCCTTAGACACTGTCTTGGGGCCATAGGATTGCTCCCCCCGAAATAATAAAATGAGAAACTGGCTCATCATTGGATATCTTAACTTCAAGGAACCATTGATATACTTCTAAGGAACCCTCAGCTTTTCAGGAATGCACTTTGAAAACTACAGGGCTAAATTTCTTTCCGCCTCCTCCTCCTCCTCCCAGATAATCCAGCAAGTTTATTTTCCTGCTTTGTCTTTCTGTGCCTTTGCTCTGAAATGATGATTAATCCAATGTTTCGAAAGCAATTCAATGAACATCTTCATAATGAACGGTTTGAAAATTTGATGTTGTAGAAAATTTGATGACAGGAATATTAAACATCTGGTCTATTCACAAAGCATGGCTTTATTCTTGCCTTATCCTGTTAAGTCTCCAGGTAACTAATTGGTGCCACCATTTTGCTGCTCAGGCACAGGGTGGCAAATTTCCGAAGCCGTGGCTGCTTTCCCTTTTCCCAAATCCTCTCCCTCCTACGGCTGTTACTGATATTCTCATTCTCCCCCCCCCCCCCCAAAAAAACATGACCACTAGTGACTCTTCTTTCTATTCAACTATTAGTTGTGTTACCTCCTAAGGGACCAAGCTACATAGTATCCAGAATTTCAGTATTCTTTTCTCCTGGGCACCTACTGCCTCTGAGCCATTGGACTATAAATATTGGCTCAGCTTAATATCCATTTCCCATTTACATTCCTTCACCCAAATCCTTTGACTTCCTCTGGCATGTGCAGAGGGCTCGTGAGGAGAGGAGCAGATGTCTTTAGCGTGAGCTGCAGTTCGGAGATGGTGAGAAACAACAAACGTCCCTCTCGCTGTGCTTTATTTTCCCCACATGTCGATGCAAATGAGATAAAACCTTGCCTCATCCTTAGGCCTTGATGAGATGCAGAGGGCATGAGTGAGAGACAAGGATTTTTCTCATTTGTGCTGGGTACTGAGAAGGTGTGTGTGTGGGGGGAACCCACAAACACTTGGAGGACAACCATCTTTCATGTATGCTTTAAGGTGGATTCCTGCACTGAGCAGGGGGTTGGACTCAATGGCCTTATAGGCCCCTTCCAACTCTACTAGTCTATGATTCTAGGAACTCCTGCTGTTTCTTACCTTTTTCTTGGCCTCTACTGAGAGACCAGCTTCCCTTTGATCTCTCCAACTGTCCCTAAGCCAGTAGTTACTCCATCAGGTTACCTGAACTATTTATATCCCAGCTGATTGTAATAACAACTATAACTTTAAGAACCGATGCCGGAACATGTTCCCTTCCCCCCCCCCCCCACTCCCGCCTTCCTCCATCCCATTTTCCTTGTGTGTCATGCCTTTTAGGCTGCCGTACTATTGATCAGTGTAAGCTGTTCTGGCTAAAGAGCAGGTTTAAAAGGCTTTAAATAAATAAATTTCCCAAACTCCAAAGTTGCTTTCCCTGAGCTGCATGTTCTCCCACCAGGGAAAATACACGGGGACCTTTTATCTCCCCCCACCTCTGCTCATGGGTTTAAAAGCAATTTTGGAAAGGCTGTTTTAGAAATGGGGGGGGTATTTTGAGCTTAAATAAGGCTAGAGGGGAAAAGGGGGTTGTGTGGCTGTTTGCTTCTTTATTGTACTGGAGGGGGGGTTGTGGTAGTGGGAGATTAGACACATAGACCGTAGGGTTTGTGATGGGAACAGATGTGGTATTGTGAGTAGAGTGTTTGACTTTGACTAGAGGTGTACAAAATTATGACTGGTGTGTAAAATATAGATAGGGAGTCATTTCTCTCTCTCTCTCTCTCTCTCTCTCTCTCTCTCTCTCTCTCTCAAAATACTAGAACCTGGGGTCGTTCTATGAAGCTGATTGGTAAGGTATTCAGGATAGATAAAAGAAAGAACATTTTTACATAGTACATAGTTAAACTATGGAATTCGCTACCACAAGATGTTGGCCACCCATTTGGATGGCTTTGAAAGGGGGTTGGATACATTCCTGGAGAAGAAGGCTATGAGTGACTACTAGTTCTGATGACTGTGTGCTACCTCCAGTAGCAGAGGCAATATGCCTAGGTACACCAGTTGCTGGGGAACATGGGTGAGTTCCTGGTTGACAGCTGGTTGG
Source organism: Anniella stebbinsi (assembly GCA_029215795.1). Lineage (NCBI taxonomy): Eukaryota > Metazoa > Chordata > Lepidosauria > Squamata > Anniellidae > Anniella > Anniella stebbinsi. Next base: position 24,160,614 of record JARDYH010000007.1, read on the forward strand.
CCACCATGAGAACAGAGTGCTAGACTACATGGACCCTTGGTTTGTTCCAGCATGGCTGATCTTATGTTCTTGCGTCCTTTTTGAACAGATTCCCAAAAGTGGTTCAGTATCTTCATAAAATACCGCAGGAGTAGGCATGTGATGCTGTCTTTGCCTGCTGCCCTCCCTCTCCTAATTTTCTGAGAGAGGGCAGATAGCGGCATGGCTATTGTGGTGGTGCAGTAGCCTCTCCCTGCCTACCTTTCCTCAGCTCGGACTGCCAGGCTCCCTTGGCTGCTTTTAGTTGAAAAACAATGCTGAAAAAAACAATCATGGAACTCCTTTTGAATGTTTCATTTGGCATGGCATGCCTTTTCAGTCCATTTCCTAGGTCACTAGCAACATCTTTGACTAAATGGGCTAAGTAGTAAGTGGGATTACAGAGATATACGTAGTTTTTATCTCACCTTTTTAAAAACAGAAAGTCCTGGTCATATTTTGTTTTGTGTTGTTCCACTTCTTCCATCATAGAACTCAAGGCTGTTTACATGGATGTTTTCTGGTAGGATGTCTCCTATTTATTTAATTTATGTCCTGCCTTTCCACTAAAAATGCCCAACAAGATGGCTATCCAGGCACTGAGCAGACCTCAGATCACAGGGTCGGGTCCAGGTTTTAGCACCCCACTACCAAAGTGGCCTCCCATGGGCTCCCACTTACATTGGCTTAGCAGCAGGTGGTGTGGGCAGCAATGTTACTATTTGCCTTGAGAGCTGACCAAGGCCGTGGAGTGACACTATAACTGGGTTCGCACAGCATACTAGCCACACTCATTGGTTGAGTATGGTTTGTTGTTGAACCATCAGTTTTTTGTTGAACTGTGTCTGTGTTTTTGTCTGAACCCTGGACACTTTCTGCAGGATGGCTTGTTATTCTGCAGGGTGGCTTATTTTTCTCGAACAAGTCACCTTGAGAACCCATGGTGTGTTGTTGAGTTGTTCACAGTGGATAACAATCCACACTGCATGATTAACAAGCCACCCTGCAGAAAGTGTCCTGGGTTCAGACAACATGCTAACACACAGTTCAACAAAGAATCCATGGTTCAACAACAACCCACACTCAACCACTGAGTGTAGGTTAAGTGTATTGTGTGAATAGTCCCTATGTCCAGTGCATTACAGGCAATTAAAATGGTGCCTACATAAATCTGGGACCAGTGTCAGTGGTGGGTTCAATGTGGATGCTGGAGCCCTGGCACCAGCCAGAAGATGCTGGGTGTTGATACTGGCCCTGCCAGTCCTGCTCAGCTTCCACAAAGTTGCTCTGTCAGATGCCTTCAGACCAATCTGTGGTCTGAAGGCATAAGCAATGTTAACAACATTGGAAGAGCTGTGTTGGCTCAGTCCAGCTTTCTGTTTTGCAGTGGGAAACCAGATGTCTATGGGAAGCCTACAGGTAGGACAGAGAGGGGCTGTAGTTCAGTGGCAAAGCATCTGCTTTGCATGCAGAAGGTCCTAGGTTCGATCCCTGGCCTCTCCAGGTAAGGCTAGGAAAGAATACTGCCTGAAAGCTTACAGAGTAGCTGCTAGTCAGTGTTGACAGTACTGGGCTACATGGTCTGACTCAGCATGAGACAGCTTCCTATGTTTCTGTGACATGAAGGCAATAGCTTTCTCCCCTTGTTTCCCAATGACTGGTATTTAGAGGCATGCCAGGAAACAGTACATAGCAGGGGTGGACAGAAGACGATCATTCCCTGCCCCCTTCCATTATTCTTTCTAAATCTGGTGAGGCCAGAAGGACGAAGTGTATAATTAGTATTTTTCACTGGGCTGAACAGAATACCCAGCCAGGTGTAGAGGAGACTGGATGGTATTTATGAATTAATGTCATTATTTTGACAGGATGATGAATGAACATACCTGGCCTTGGTCAACGCAGTTACGGGAGCGGTTGTGTGGTCTGGTCAGTCCAAAGTCCTGCGGTTTGTGGGAATGTCAGGCATAAATTTGGCTTATCATTCATCAAAGAGATAAAAACAAACCGTGAAATTAAAAGTGGGTGAAATCTGCATTATGATGTTCAATGATGATGAATAAAATAAATGTTTTGGGCAGCAGAGTGCCGGCACTGGGGAATGCTGTCTATAGAGAAAACCCATTGCACCAGTGAGCACTATTGGTGTTGGGCTGGAGGTCATTTACCCTGGCGCAACATAATTTAACGTTAGTGGCACTGTCATATTGGATACTGTCCTTTGAATTTACATTTTGTCAAAACATTCTGATTCCCTTTCTCTCGTTTCCACATCTGATGCATCTCTTGCATGTGGAATGGAATTTGAAAGTAGAAGTGAATTCAGTGACTGAGAATTGAGAGTTTGTAAGAGTTTAATTTACACAATAAACATTCCTCGAATACCCCATGGGTGGCCGTAGAGTTATTTAAGGGTTGTTTAACCCTCCAACAAGCCATGCCACCTTGGTTCAAATGGCACAAAGAGATGTGGCCTGCTGGTGATTATGCAAATTGCACCAGGCATGCAGAGCACCCGGCATGCAGAGCGGCTCACAGCAAGCCACTGTGGCTAATTTAAACCACAGTACCTTGTTTTGGTCATGAGAACTGGCCCCAGTAAGATTACAACCCATCTTCATTATTTATTTATTACATTTATATCCTGCTTTTTTTCCTCCAAGGAATCCAAGGCGACATACATAATTCTCCTCCTCTCCATTTCATTCTCACAACAACCCTGTGAGGTAGGTTGGGTTGAGAGTCTGGGACTATCCCAAAGTCACACAGTGAGCTTCCATGACGGAATGGGGACCAGAACCCGGATCTCCCGACTCTCAGTCCAACACTCTAGCCTGGTGTCCAACACTCTAGACTGGTGTCTTTTGGTCTTATCACCTTAGTGATAAAAGCATAAGAGCCATGCTGGATCACATTAAGGGCCCATCTAGTCCAGCATTCTGTTTACACAGTGACCAACTAGCTGCCCATGGGAAACCCACAAACAGGACATGAATGCAACAGCATCCTCCTGTCCATGTTCCCCAGCAGCTGGTATACATAGGCAGGGGGTCCCCTGAGGTAGGATATAGCCATTAGCACTAGTAGCCATTGATAGGTAATATCATTTCCTCCAATGCCTAAAACAACTGCAATGAAATAAAATCTTACAGTGTTCTAAGATCATTTGAAATTTACCATCTTGTTCCTTAATGTCAGACTTTTAAAAACAGTGTTTTATCTGGGTAACCTAAAATCGCTTGTAAGTAACTTTAAATTCAAAAGAGATGACAATATTACAAACATGATTGGCTCCTGTTTTTTGAGTTGTATGTATATGCAGTACGTACAGATGGGAAGAAGAGACAGATGTTAAAACCCTACATCCAACACTTTTCGGAGTGGTACATCTTTAGAGGATGGGATCTCAATGTTGCCGCCATTGAAGATGCTTGACCTCTTAGACTAAATAATGGGTTTTTGAAATGACGTTTGGAAAACCCGTTCTATTTATTTGTTTGGCTTCCAGGCACAGGGAAACGGGGGTGTATTGACCTTAGCTAAAGACTTATTCCTGACTTCAGAGAAACAATAAATTGTGCCGTTAGAGCTAAAGTGAATATATCAGCGGAATGGCAACACAAAAGCACACCAGAAACGGAGGTGGTGTATAGTAGAGTCCGGAACAGAGAACAAAATGTTACAAAAGCTAGTTAATGGCAAATATGGTGTGTGTGTGTGTGTGTGTGTGTGTGTGTTTTGGTGGGGGATGCCGCATGCCTTTAGAAAACAATCAAGGAAACAAAAATGTATAAAGTCATCCAAGAACAGTTAGGTTGCACTCTGCATTTCCGCATTTGAAAACACCGACACAACGGAAACAAAAGAGGAACATTGGCTGTTTAATGTCACTTCGCCTAGATCGAAGCTGTTTGTCGGGGTACCAAAAATAAAATAAAATACAAAAACAAATCTTTGGGACATGTCCTATCCCACAAGGAAATGCATTTCATTTTCTTGAATTACAGCACAGTCTGTGGATACTTTTTGGCCAGAGAGGGGGTTGGGGAGGGATAATGGGAGGTGGGGGTGGTGTGTAGGGAGAGTGCACAATAAGAGAGAGGAAATTGAAGTTGGTAGGGCATAATGCTGCTTTGCTATGAGCCGTGTTACCTGAATGCGGCGTTCTGTAGCGTCAGCAGTTTTGCGCAGCTTTAACTTTACCAGTGCCCTTGATGAGGTGCAGAGTTGTTGGCATTCTCGTAAAATTTCCTCCGCGATGGCTTCTTCTGTTCTCTTTATTTCCTTAAGTGAACATCTGTCTAATTGTTCACCTCCATTGCTTTAGTGCTTTCCTCATGCTTTCTCTGTTTCCAGACAATAAACTTTATTTTCTTTGTAAGAATTCAGTCTACGCAAGGGCATTAGACAGCTTGTTTGCACCTTTTAATTTCTGGAAGTTTTCCAGGAAGACTTTTTGCCATAGTTCCGATGGGTTCATCAGTGAATCATGCAACATAGCACGGCGCTGCATTTGGGTCTTTTCCCCTTCGTCTTCTTTTTTTTTTAACAGTTACCTTCTGTTTATAAACATCTGTCTGGAAAATGTTTCTGATTTGTTTAGCTTTTTATTTCTCTCAAAGTGATATATATATATATATATATATATATATATATATATATATGGATGTGTGGGATACTAGATGTAAAGGAATTATATTCTTTGCAAGGCACAGAGGTAGTATGTATACAGTGGTGGGTGAAAGTACTTGCTGGTGTTGACTGAAACTGAGCGAAAAGACTTAGGTAGTATCTAAGAGACTGAGACGAACGTAGGAATCTGCCTTATACTGAGTCAGACCCTTGGTCCATGCAGTCCAATATTGTCAGCACTGACTGGCAGCAGCTCTCCAGGGTTTCATACAGGAATTTTTCCTGCCCTACCAAGAGGAGATGCTGGGGATTCATGAGATCATAGAATAGTACAGTTGGAAGGGGTCTATAAGGCCATTGAGTCCAACCTCCTGATCAGTGCAGGAATCTACCTTAAAGCATCTCTGAGAGATGGCTGTCCAACTGCCTCTTTCCTGATGTCCAGCCGGAATCTGGCTTCCTGTCCTGCACTCTGGGATGGTCGAGAAGAGATCCTAGCCTTGCTCTGTGTGACAACCTTTCAAGTCCTTGAAGAGTACTATCATGTCTCCCCTTAGTCTACTCTTCTCAAGGCTAAACATGCCCAATTCTTTCAAACTCTCCTCACAGGGCTTTGTTTCCAGACCCCTGATCATCCTTGCTGCCTTCCTCTGAACCCCCTCCAGGTTGTCTGCATCCTTTTTGAAGTGTGGTACCCAGAACTGGATGCAGTACTGAAGATGAGGCCAAACCAAATAGAGGGCAACCAGTACCTCATGTGATATGGAAGCTATTAATGAAGCCCAAAATAGCATTTGCTTTTTTTGTAGCAAATAATAACTATTTATTTCTTACCCGCCTCTCTATCTAGATCGAGGCGGGGAACAACAACATGATAAAATACATAAAACTAATTAAAACATGACAAATATTATTAAAACTGCATTAAAACATCATAAAACATCCTAAAAACATTCTAAAAATTACACTGGATATGCCTGCCGGAAGAGAACAGTCTTTATAGCTTTTTTAAATTCTAAAAGACTGTTAAGTTGACGAGTCTCCTCCGGCAGGTCATTCCACAGTCCGGCAGGTCATTCCACAGGTCATTCCACAGTCATTCCACATCACACTGTTGGCTCATATTCAGCTTGTTATCTATTCCAAAACCTGGGACCTTCTGCATGCAAACCAGATGCTCCACCACTAAGCTACACTCCCTCTTCCTAGTCAACAGGAAGTCCCCAGTTCAAATCCTGCCTCTGCCAAGCAAGTCACATGCTTCCAGCTTCAGTCTCTCCCCCCCATCTGCATGATGAGTAATGATTACCTTTACAGCAGCAATGAATTTCTTTCAACCCAAGGACCGAATTCCATTTTGGAGATGTTCCCTCGGGGGGCGCATTCCAACAGAGGGCAGGGTTGAAGCAAAGTTGTGAGGCCAAAATACCCGAAGTATCAACGCATTTTCATTTGAAGATCTTATTTTCATGAATTAAGGCTTAGGAGAGGCATTTCAGCCTTTCAGAATCTAAAAATCGTATTTTTCTTAGGGAGCTTTGCAGGTCAATGTCCAGTGAGATGTGAGACAACAAAGAGGTCTGCTGTGCAATCCAGAAAAAGCTTTGTTCAGTAAATTGGCACCACACCTGAAGGGAGTGTGAATGTTGGGAGCTATCCTCGAAGCTTAATTAGCCATACGAAGCAAGGCAGTTGCCTTTCAACTAAATTGACATTTTCCCAGCAGGGTTTACCAGACCCCTCCTTCAAAGAGGGTCTTTAAGCTTCTAGCAGACTGCCACCTCCTCTCAATTCCACCTGCTTGACCCTGCCGAGGACTCTGGAATCCTTCAACTCTAATGCTTCCTCCCCCTCCAACAAAGACGGAGTTCCAAGGCAGGGGGAGAAAGGGGGAGATGATCTCTGAGCCTGGACCTCCTGATTGATCAGCTCCTGGGAAGATTCCTCCCCAACTCCTGGAGAGCCTTGGGAACTTTCCTCTCCCACTGACTGTCTTGGCTGGTCTTCTTCAACCTCTGAGTCCGATTTGGGATCCACACCAGGGAGACTGGGCCTGATCCTGAAAGAGAAACCTTGGCCCTCTTGAACTTCCACTCTCTTAAATAGGATCAGAATTTGGCCAGCATGATTTTTAATAGAGTAAAGCTTTATTTTTAATATATGAAACATCCCATTGTGTATTGCCTGTATGTTATGTAGCCTACAAGCATAATTATCAGATATTGATGTACCAGTAGAGTGTTATAGAATATTTACAATGAGTGATATAGCATACAGGTTTTTAAAGCAATGTTGCATTTCAGTCTGCACCTAGCTTCTGGCAGGACAAGCTGCCCAGAACATCACTGATCTTACAGTTATTACTTTGTGTCATATATAATCTTGCTTCTCTCCCCCCCCCCCCCCGCAACAAATAAATCTTTCGGCCTCCCTGAAAAAAAAATGTGGTTACTGTATAATAAAAATAAACCACTTGTCATGACTGCAGCTGACATTTATCAGCCTATTTGTGGGTGCTCTTTCTCTCTGTGTGTATAATAGAGAACATAATTTGTCACTTTGTGAATACAGTCTAGTTTAAATTCCTGCCAGCACCTGTTAGAGCTTGAAGGATTAATATGTGGTGCAGGGCATGTGTGAGCTTTTAGGCAACAAACTTACTTATGATCATGAACCCTAGGAGAAAAAGATGGAGGGCATTTTCATATTTGGTTAAAGACTTTTTCCCCCCCTTTTGGGCATTAGGGCTTCTTCAAGCCACACTTGTCACCTGCACAGGTTGTATTCAGTGCCTCTGCGTCTGTAAAGCCTTCTGGGTTATACTTTGGAATTGATACGCAGCCTTATGCTGAGTCAGACCATTGGTGCATCTAGGAACAGAGAACAGCTAAAGCACCAGTAAAACACTCCAGATTTTTCTGGGTATTGGGGGAGAAATACATTGCGTCCTCTCAGCTGGGATACCATATAATGCTGACCATATCTCAATAAAAGCTCAAGCAATATTGTGATTAGAAGCCCCTGCAGACAGGAGATTCTCCATGCCTGAAATACAAAACTCACACAGTGTTGGATGACAAGAATTTGCTAATATCCTAATGACAGCTCACACAGTTGTTAGATTACGAGAGTTACAGTCTTTCCACACGATTGTTTGAGCAATGAATGTTCCTCTCTCTCTCTCCTCTCTCTCTGTTTTGCATTTTTTTTCTCCTTGGTTGCAATTCTGTTATGACGACATCTCATTTTCTGACAAATTGAAGCACTGTGTTTTGTACCTGGGAAAATCAAGAATTGCATGCTTTCTTGTGTGCAATGGTACTGTGGGATATTTTTGTACGATTTCATGAATATCCTTTTCCTTCATGCTGTGCCTTAACTTGATCAGGATCGGAAAACCTGGTTTAGGTTTACTCTAGAGCTTTCTTGTCTGACTTGCATTCAGGACTGGGATATCATTGCTATTGGAGAAAAAAACAGTTGATTGAAATGCATTGGGCGTCTAAACAACTGTTAAAGTTTTTAAACAAATAAATCCAGTCCTGGTACTTTGGGGTCTTTATTCCCCTTTTTTTCCTCTCGTGTGTGTGTGTGTGTGTGTGTGTGCAGATTATGATACTGCTCTGGCGGACTCTGTGTCCCAAATTGCACACTGGCAGGATAAACAATTTTCATTTTACAATAAATAGAATTTTCAGAATGTATCGTGGTAGATTAGAATGTCGAAAAAGGCACTCGCCTTAAATTTAAAGCTGCTCTTGTGAATGTTACCCACAACAACATAGGATCAAACTTGGCCGGGTCCTCTGGGTTTAATGCTGTCTCAAACACTGTCCTTTAGATGGTAACAGTGGAGGCTGGTGGCTCTGATGTCTGTGGAGCAGTGAATCTGTTTTGGGTTTCAGTCGGAACCAGTTGGATCGCTAAAGGAACTGTCCAAGGTGCTGAAGGTCCCTTGGATAGCACCTTGGATAGTTCCCTTAAAGTTCTGACTGGTTGTGACTGAAACCAGGAGTGGATTCACCGCCCTGTTGATATCGGAGCTACCAGCCTACACTGGTAAGGTGTATTATTTCATTTACTTTACTAATGCGTTAAATCAGTTCTGTTCATTCCGCTGAGTGGAGCCGTGGGCTATTTCTAGATGAGAATTTATTGTGGAATCGCCATGGCTCATCCACTCACATTTTACAGGGGAACATGACATTGTCATCTATTTATCATCCTTCTGTGTGTGTTTTCTTGGTGCTATTTCCACCCCACCCCCCCACTGGTGAAAGTGTAATACATTGAGGGAGGACAGGAAATTAATGCATCCTCCACAGGTATAGATGCCCTTTACGCTACTCTTCCATCTTTTTTTCTTTTCTTTTAAGAGGTGCGGTTTGGATATGGGCAGTGACCTATTGTGCAGGTGAACCTATCACAGCCCAGCACGTATTCACCCTACCCTTTGTTGTAAGTGATTTTTTTTTTATCACCCATGTATTGTTATGGTCGATCTTTTAAGTGTGTCTGTTTGTGTAACCTGCTCTCCTGCCCTCAGTCTTTCACCAATCTTCTTGAAATTTTCAGGTTATGTAAAACAAACATTTCTTTCTGGCACATGTAAATTTCAGGAAGATTGGTGAAACATTTTTGATTTTATAAATGGTAGAATGCTTTTTTTCTGTTTCAGCCTTATTAGAGCTTCGCACACACATATTTACTTTTCTGTGTGTAATTGTGAAATACTATTTAAATGAGAGAATGTTATAGCTGTATACCCTTATAATGCCATCGCGTGATATATATAATTTTTTCAATGTTGGGGGAGTAGGGAAAAACCTTTAAATTCACCACCATTTTAGCAAGGTGGTTAATGGAGTGACAGAAAGGTTTTTTTCTCATCATTTTTTTTTAAATTATCATTATGGTGGTAATGAGCAAAGGCCCTATAATGTATTATAGCATTATAGTGGTATACTGCTATACCTCTAAAATGCAATATAACCTTACTTGTCCCTGCTATTAACCACTTTGCTTAAATAGTGGTTAACATTGTGCTGTTCAAAGAAAAAAAGAAAAGTTAAAAATCCTGCTCAGCAGACTTAAGTCCGCCGTCAGCATATCTAGAGTAGCCTCTTTGGATCCTGCCCAGAAAGTGCATGCGTGAAGCTATCCTTACCACAAGATACCACAGCTATTCTCATGGTTAAGGTTGAAGGGAAAGGAATCACCCCATCTCTCCGTTTAACACCTAGTTAATCATGGCTTCTGAAACAGTGGTTGATTTCCCTTCTGTCTTGGTCTAAGTCCCTGCAAGGATGTTAGAAGCATAACTAGCAAAAATGCCCAGTAAGCTGTTGTTCTTAAGTCAGGTGCTGCTTTAAAACCCTACATGCAAAATGTGAAATGTCTTTTAGGAAAACAGCTGAGGCAGAGAGAAAAATAAGAAAAATGAGAGTAAAATTATTCCATCTACTAGGGCCTCTAATGGCCCTCAGTAAGTTATCTCAAATGCTGTAAAGGAACCGATTCCGCAAACAGACAACATATCTTCGGTGGGCCTTAAAGCTTTGCACCATCTGATTCATTTGCCCCATTCAGCTGGCTGAAAGGTAATCTCATAGCATTCGAAATACATGCATGACTTTATAAAGCCTGCCTAACATAAATACTCTTCTGTACCAAGTGCATGCATTAGGGACTATAATATTTACAGCCTGAAGCTGGAATAAAAGCATTTTCTTGTTTTCATCCATCTTACATGGAGATCTTCATTACCACCTATTGCTGGACATTGTTAACTGCCATAGCCCATGCATCAAAAACTGCCATGCTTTATTCTAATGGCACACTGTGGTCTGGATTTAATTCATCTGTGCTTCTTAGTCTTTTAGGCGAGTGTCAATTCAACTTTTATTCTTATGGATTTACATACTGTAGACATGGTGGATATTCTGCACAAGCTTCGTTTGGGCTCCCCCGTCCTCTTTGCATTTTTTATCCTTAAACACATTTTATCCCCTGGGCGATAAATACAGTTTCCTTTGTGTTAAAGTCTGTCTGGTCCTCTCAGACTGGACCATTTCCCAAGTCTAGGTGCCTGGAATTTCTTCATTAAAATGGAGTACATTCTTTCTTCCCAGCCACACAAAAAGGGAAATGTGTGAATGCTATAATTCCTAAAGCATTTTGGGGGAGGAAATAAAGCTTTTAAATATCCAAAAATGTATAATGTGTACCCAAAGGGAATATAATTATGTAGTAAATTAGCTAATGTCCACCCTGTGCTTTTTAAAGTACATCTTACATTGTTTCTTCCTTTCCCCAGCACTTATATAAGTTATAGAGACTACAGCTTATTTATTAAGCATCTTCAACTGTGCATAAAACTAGAGCAGCCACAAGTAATGGTATTTGCTGAAGGATTCTTTATCATGCGAATTTACCTTTAGTCATCTATTATTTATTTCAGCTCTTTTATATGCCATTATAATAAATATTGTGACAGAGAAAGCTTTTACGCTTCAACTTATTGTAGCTCTCTTCACTTCCTTGCAATCCTTCAGGAAAATGTAACCACACTTTACCTATATTTAATGTAAATCATTAGAATGAAAAATCCCCTATTGGAAAAAAAAGGCTCCTTCTTCAGTGTCGAGACATAAATGCACAATCATGTTTACTGCCAAACTACTGTACCATGCAATGTTCATTTTTAAACAGTTTTTAAGCTGTAAAGTGAGTACATTGCATATAGTGAAATTGCTAGCTTTCTGAGTGTTTTCACTTTCTGCTTAAAGTTCTGGCTTGATAAGCATTTTTCTAGGTGTGAGAGCAAACTATTGCCAATTATACCCTAAGCGGTTTTAATAGATTTGCTCTACATGACAGGGGGACATTTCTTGAATTAAATAAGAGTGTTGTCTAGTGCAGTTTCTCTCTTTGCATTTTCTTTTTTGGGGGGTGGGGTGGGGAGGGAATAAAGCTAATTGAGAGCCAGTGTGGTATAGTGGCTGAAGTGTTGGACTGGGAGTCAGAAGATCTGGGTTCTACTTGGCCATGGAAACACACCGGGTGACTTTGGGCGAGTCACAGACTCTCAGCCCAACCTACCTTACAGGGTGGTGGTTGTGAGGATAAAATGGAGAGGAGGAGGATTATGTACACCACTTTGGGTTCCTTGAAGGAAAAAAAGGCGGGATAGAAATTAATAATAATAATAATAATAATAATAATAATAATAATATCATATATTAAAGAAATAAAGAAATATACCACCTTTTATTACCTGACTGCCCCTCACCCCCCAAAAAAGTTGTTTTCCAATGAACTGTGCCAAGGCATTTCATTGTGATTATGAACAACTGCTTAATGAAGGAGATGCATAGCTTTAAAATGAGATGCATTCAGTGAAGTGGAACCTAGTCCAGGACCAGATCTACACCAAGCAGGATGTGACACTTTGAAAATGGTTTGAGAACTGTATATGGAGTGTGTCCTGGGCCCCACCAGTTGTCACTACTGTTACAAACCGTTTTAAAGCAGTAGTGTAGATCCTGTCCAGGAAAGCCTGGGCCATAACAAATTTGTTAATCTTCAAGGTGCTACAAGACTGACTCTTTGTTGTCCCTGCAGCAACCAACTGACATGGATGCCTTTCTGAAAGCTAAAATATAGGCAACATTTTGACTTCCCACATGCCCAGGGAATTTTGTGGCAGCCGGTATCTGTAGTGAGCGCGTAGGGCAGAATTTGAGCATAAGCAAAGGTTCTCATCACCATAGCTACAGAAGGAGTAGAATAAGACTGTTCATATTTCAGATGCTTTACAGACCTTTCATCTTCCATATACCCATCTTGCCCCTATTCAATTGCAGTTTCCCCCATTTTACTAATCAAGGGATGCAGCAACTACAGTGGGTTTCTTTGCTATGTCCCAATTTGACATTAATCCATGAGGGATCTGTTCTGATTCTACAGTAAGAAAAATGCCTGCATCCTTTACCAGCTCTCAGATCTTTTTGGGTGCACAATGGCAGCAAGCCCATTATTTTGAATTGAAAAAGGAAATGCTATCGCAGCCTATTCATTTCAATGAAACAGCGCCATCTAGTGGTGGAATTAATCCGGTCATAAATAAGATACTGAATTCCATCTGTGTTTTTATAACGCAGGATTACTGGGGGACACCGTGGAGATGTCCTGGCTGTTGACAATGTCATGTAATCAACCCACAAACTTCTGTGAGTGGCCAGTCACGAGTGTGCTATAAATCACTCATTTAGAGAAGCCCATAAGCTAACTCTGGTTTTGCGATACATGCATGAGCAGCAAGAGGGTCCCAAGCTTATGTACTTCTCCCTCGTTTCTCTTCTGGCATGATCATGACAAGATGAGAGGCATCCAATTCCACTGTTAAACTAACCAGAGTTCCACATTACTAGAAGGAAACTCTGGTTAATTTAAATGATGGGTTGAGAACAATGCAGGATCATAATGCCTGGTTTGATTTGCTTCTGCCATTTTTGAACAAACTATAACCAGAGTTCCCCAAAGTTCAAATGTAACAAAGTGGAAGTGGCTGCTGCTGATCTATTTTTTATGGTCACATCAGAGGAGATGGCACGGGGTGGGGGGAGGGGAGTGCATGAGCCCAATGTTTGCTGCTGCTTATGCATGGTTTAATGTTACGTCTGAAAAGGGCCTCTAAGTCCATCCACTAGGAGCAAATGAAATTGTGGCTGATATGAATTTTTCCATAAAGCACTCAAAGGCCACTATCCTAATGGTTTCCCTTTAAATTTAATTGAATATTGAAATGGTGTTAGAAATATACTATCACTTTCCCTCCAGAGGTAAACAAAACACATACATATACACTCTTCTTTTTTATTATTAACTATTTTATTATTGTTTTTCACCTTTGGCACTTTGTATGGAAAGGCATGGTATAAATTTAACAAATAAATAGTTCTTCTTCTTCTGCCTTTTCTAAGTTAATGTTACCAGGTACCCATAGAAATGTCTCCGGGGGAAGCCCCATTAAAGTGAATTCATTTCAACACAGCTTGCACAGCTTGATGCATTTTGTCCATAATGTCCTACCATGAGCTGTAGTGTCCCTTCTATTCAGAAAACTGTAAAATCATCGTCTTGGAAAATGCAGATCATAAAATATATTGGGACAGAACAATTCATACAGACAAGACAATACCCTGCAACCGACCAGACATAACAGTCATAGACAAAATAGAACAACACACATACCTCACCAACATAGCAATACAGGATGACAAAAATATCGTTGAAAAGGAAAAGGAAAAGAGAGAAAAATACACACCACTGGCCATGGAAGTCAAAGAACTATGGCAACAGGAAAAAGTCACAATTATACTGTTAGTCACATCAGTCACCGGCATCACATCAAAAAACTATACAGAAAACCATCAGAAATTGGGCCTACCAAAATACATCTGCACCAACATCCAGAAAGCAGTCATACTTAAAAGATGCTCAATTGTCAGGAAATTCCTGAATCTGTAAAAAACAGCATGACTTGGCAAAGCCCGTCATGTCCGTCTAGAAAAACCACCACGAGCGAGAAAGAGATATAATAATAATTATTTTAGATTCCTTACCATGAGGTTTAATTCAGTACCGAAAATATACAAAATGCAATAGTAAGAGACATCAGCATAATATAAATTATGACACATTAGATCAGAATTTGCAGCATGACATTAGCACTGAGCTCCACTTTTGGGTTACTAATGCTGTTATGACCCCTCTGTCCTGTTGGTTTGTGGTGCCAGTGTATATATAAATTTCAGAATAGGGTTTTGCTTTTGTTTGTTTTTTGGTAAATGCATGTATTCCATTACATACAAACTTGTCTGTACACAGGCTTAGAACTGCTAGAGAAGAAAGTTAGATGGTATGTGGTTGTTGCTGATACCATATCACTAAGACCCATGCAAAGCCTTCTGCCTTATGGCTTCTGTAAGTTATGAAAAAAATGGCAAGGTGACTACAGATGTAATGTTTTAAAGAGTGATGGAGGCCATTTGATAGCACCTCCATTGCCTTATAAATGAGCATATGTTTTCCTCTGCTAAGGTGAAACTTTTGAAATACTGGTTCTACAGCTTTTTGTAGAGGTCCGTCTTGAATTGGGAAATTCCAGTTGTGGTGGGAATTGGGAAATTTCAGTTGCCAAGTGCCCGTAATTTTACCGAAGGGCCTTTACCTCGCCATCTGCAGAATAGCTTTGTAGAGGTTATCTCAATGTGTTTTTGGATGAATGAATGCATGCATGTGTCGTTCTTGCTGTTTTAAGGCAGAAAGCTCTCCTGGTATATGAGGAAAGGGATAAGACTGAGGACTGATGCAATGTTTAACTTGCTGGTATGTGTATCCATAATACAAGATGCAAAGCAGGACTTACATCCATGGGAGAAGAATCCACTTCGGCTGCTCTTAAGATCATGTACCTGCCTTCACCCTAATTGTGAGAAAGTGGCTTGCCCAAGTTCACATAATGAGCCTGTCACAGTGTTCTTAATGCACAAATATATGCAGAGTGAATATGCCACACAATACAGGTCACAGTTTAAAGCCCGTGAATTCATACAGAGCTTAGATATGTCATTACTTTAAAAAAAAAGGGGGGGAGGAGGAGGCAGTTACACATTTCACAACTTTTACAGTCTTTTGTCAATGGCAAAATGAAGCTGCTTTTAAAACAACAAAAAAAAACCCTACCTAGCTTTCGTACATATGGAGAACCTTGTAAATTTGAAATGTGTTAACAGTGGGTCAAGGTAAAAAGCCAGATTATGAGAATTTAACAACATTTAATGGCTTTTAGGTCCGCTGTGATTGTGCGTGTGTGCCTGCCTTTATAATTTATATATGTTCAGGGCTCATGTTTCTGTGGCATAATTTGTCTAGTAACAGAGAAACCTATTATCATTGTCATTATTATCATCACTACTACTGCTGCTACTACTATTAATACTATTATTCATGGCCTTATAAAGGTGTCTCCATGAGCTGCTCAAGAAACGCTTGTTCTGAATATCACTGTTCTCAGTAACCTTTGGGCTGACAAGTCTAAAAGGGCGAAGAAGTACAAATGAGCATAACCGAGAAATAAAGGGACATTGATTATCTTGGCAGCGGAGAATGCATTGCCATTAAATGGGGATTTTCAGTTCACCGGCTGAACTGAAACCCATATTCATAGCTTGAAGTTGTCAGTAATATATCACAATTGTCTATCCATCATTCCTTAAATATATATTTCTTCTGCCCACAAGCACAGCTTACGTATTCCAGTGGATTTCTCCTGGTAAAGGAATAGTAGAGGTATTGCTTCTCCCACTCCCTTCATACATGTGATATTGCCAGTGCTTCCGCTTCATTCTTGGAGCCAGTAGCAGAAACGTGCAACCAGACACCAAGAGCCAAAGGCATTACCTGAGTAATAGTGTGTGGACTTGAATCACTGTTCCCAAGAGCATAATAACTAACAGCTTGTGGTTTAGTCTGTTGAACTACTTGATGTCTTTTGACCCCTTGCTGTCCTTGTATTCGTAGCACTCTTTTTATTTTCCCCTTGGAGAGGAGAACAGAGCGTTATAGCTTTAAAATGAGAGAGAGAGAGAGAGAGAGAGAGAGAGAGAGAGAGAGAGGATTGTCTCTGTTACAGAGGAAAGTTGGCAGAGAAGACGCCCATGTTGGTGGTCAGTGGTTTTTGTGCTGCGTTTTGGTTTGGATGGGTGCTGCTTCTGATCGTTGATGATAATCAGCCCTCTGTGTCTAGAGATTCAGCAATGGAAAGCAGGATCAGGATCGTGCCCGCTGCCCTTTTCGCCATGCCCAACTTCATGTGTTCAAGGTCACATCTTCAATGTGCCTCATAAGAACATAAGGAGAGCCATGCTGTATCAAACCAGGGGTCCATCTAGTCCAAAATTCTGTTCACACAATGATGAACCAACTTTTGACCAGGAACCCACAAGCAGGACACAGGGGCAATAGCAGCCTCCCACCCATCTTGCCCAGCAACTGGTGTATATACTTCCTCAGATACTGGAGGTTGCACTTAGCCATCAGGACTAGTAGCCATTGATAGCCTTCTCCTCCAGGGATTTATCCAACCCCCTTCGAAAACCATCCAAATTGGTGGCCACCACCACATCTTGTGGAAGTGAATTCCATAATGTAACTATGTGGTGTATGAAGAATTTACTTCCTTTTATCCATCCTGGATCTCCCACCAATCACTGCATTGGATGAGCCCGGGTTCTAGTATTATGAGAGAGGGAAAAAAATGTTTCGCTATCTGCATTCTCCATGCCATGCATGATTTTGTACATCTCTATAAAGTTTCCCTTTACCCTCCTTTTTTCCAAGCTAAACAGTCCCACCTATTGTACCCTTCCCTTAGAGGGGAGATGCTCCAGCCCCTTGATCACTTTAGTCGTCTTTTTCTGCAGCCTCTTGCACATGCGTCCCTGTGCTTAGTCGCATAGGGCAATCTTCCCCAACCCGATGCCCTCCATATATGGTGAATTACAACCCCATCACCCCCAGCCAGCATGGCGCCTAGGTTGGGGAAGGCTTTGGGAGAGTAACAATATGATCCCATCTCATTATAGCACCTTATGCTGAATGTTGCAAAGTCAATTCGGGCTCCTTGAATATGTGCAATTGTTTTGGTATTTTGTTTGGATTTGCTTGGACTGTGCAGCCCGAGTGTTCATGAGGAATTTAAAGTTATAAGAAATGTGGCTAAAACAACTCAGTTTTATTTATTCTGCAGTCAATCGGAAAAAGAAGAAGACTGATACTCCTTAAGTCACCTAGCTCAGAGCTGCCAAACTGTAATGGCACCTCAGCTGTACATGACACACTAGCCCTGCATTGTAGCTTCACGAATCAAGTTGTTTGGAGAAGAGTCGCTCTGGTTGTGTGCTCCTGAGAACAATTTTTATATGTTTAGTAGTGCGGCTCCAGTTTTGCTAGGCAGAGAATCCATTCTGGGTTTTAGTTACTACCACCCATGAGTCTAAAGGAGCTATCCAAGGTGCTGGAACCATTTTGGAGATAGGGCTCAACACCTTGGATAGTTCCTTTAGGCTTCTGGCTGGTTGTAACTAAAACCCAAAGTGGAATCTCTGCTCCACCAAAACTGGAACTGCAAGTCTCCCGTGGCAGTGCCACAGATTTCAAACACGTCATATATAAGCCTATATACACCAGTTGCTGGGGAACATGGGCGGTAGGGGGCTGTTGCACCCATGTCCTGCTTGTGGATTCCTGGTTGGCCACTGTGTGAATAATGCTGGTCTAGATGGACCCATTTCTTATTTGGAGCCGTATTCTGTGGTCCTCTATATTAAACAAGGAGATTTCAATGTATTGTAGTAGCCTATTTGGTGTAATATAATACTATGAACTAAACTTGTTGCTGTTATTTACTATTTTCCCCTTCATTTTCTCTCATTTTAGCACAAAGCCAAGGTAGAAGCAATGACCTTAGATCTTGCATCTCTTCAGAGTGTACGGGAGTTTGCTGAAGCATTCAAATCCAAAAATCTGTAAGTATTGAGGGAGAGGATTAAATACTAGTGTATTTAATTGTTGCTCGTGATGTTAGCTAAACATAGCCAGCTGGGAAACAGCAATATCTATATACATTCAGAGACACTTGGGGTTTCTATACGTTATATGTGGCATGTGTAACAGAACTCCAAAGTCAGTATTTTAAAAGAAAAGCAGGGATAGGGGATGTAACACGATTAGTCATGCATTTTGAACCCTGCCAATGGGAATGTGACAATTTGAAATGGAAAACGGGTGGACAAAAGAGAGTTAAGTACAACTGCTGAATGTAGTGGCCATTATTTCTGGATGCTTTGGCCATGATGCATATGCAGAGGACCATCCGAGATTGTCTAGAGAAGCCTTCGGCCTTCCCAGCTGGGATGGAAGCTTCTCTATGCAGTACTCATATATCAGAGGCAGTATGGCTATGTACACCAGTTTTTGGGGACGTGGGTGAGAGGGTGTTGTTGCACCTGTGTCCTGCTTCCTGGTCAACAGCTGGTTGGCCACTGTGTGAACAGAATGCTGGACTAGAGGCAGTGTGGTGTAGTGGCTAGAGTATTGGATTGGGAGTTGGGAGATCCGGGTTCTAGGTCCCACTCAGCCATGGGAGCTCACTGGGTGATTTTAGGCCAGTCACGGACTCAGCCCAACTTACCTCACAGGGTTGTTGTGCCATTCTAGCCACTAAACCACACTGGCTCTAATAAGTGGAGAGTGGCTGGCAGCCCTCCAATCCTCATTATAATCTTGATCAGGGGCACAAAACTTCCCAGAACCCCATTTCTGTAGCTGTGTCACATACTCGAATATGGGGCCAAATATTATGGACCCTTAAAAAGGAGCGGACTCAGCCCAGGTCATCACTAAAAGCAAATTCCCTTGAAACTTTTCCAACTTGAGTTCCGCAGTCAATTTATTTGAATTCCAAACTTCTTTTCCTATTCCATTTTGGCTCATGGAATTTTCACATGTTTTGGATTGTGACAAAATGGTAGAAACAACATCATTAAAAAAAAACAATAATTAAAATCCACCTGTTCTCTCGGAGACTGACAGAAGAAAGAACATTATTTCACTATAAGGAATACTTTGCCAAATTACATATGTGAACAAATAGCATATTAAATACCATTGCTTGGTTTCTTTTTCTGCGTAACCTGTTTTAAGCTACCGTCGCATGGGCTAATCTAGGCAAATGGGCCCTGGGTGCTTTTCTGCATCATTTGAACCCTGGTGTCCTCCATGTTAATTACCTTGTCTAGCCTTGAATAACCCATTGGGCATGCCAGCAGTTGTGCCGTTGAAGTCAAATAGACTGTATCATGTTACTCTCATAGGACTATTTTTTGAGCAGTTCCATATTGGTGGTCAAGATGTTTACAGATAAGCTTTCTGGTTTTATATCTCTCTGGTATTAATGTTTTTTTTTATGTGTTTAGTATAGAAAAGCTCTTTGTTGTGGTGTTCATAAGTCCAGGAGTGATTGGCCCATAGGAAAAGTAGAAGCTGCCTTATAAAATGTCTGCCCTCTGGTTCATCTAAGAATTATCTTCACTAGGGGAACACAACCACTTTTGGTCTGGGGGATGGACTGTGCCTCCCTGGATCGAGCTGGTAGAGTCGATGATATTGAGGGGGCAGAGACCTATCCCAAGGCCCCTCAGGACATTTTCCATCCTTACCCTGGCCATTGGTTTTTTTAAAATCCTCTACATTGAGATGGGCACAGAGCTCCTTGTGTCTCTCTGCATGGAGAAAGGGGCTCACCCAGGATTTACAAGACCAGGGCTCCTGCAACCCTGGTTGAGTCGGCCTGCTCCTTTCCATGCCACCCATGTCCCATTTGGATTGTGGAAAGGGATTCAGCTGGAGCTTGCAGAGCTCACTGATGTAAGCCCTGGCCAAGTGGTCCAGAGGAATCCCCATGTTTTCTCCAATCACTTATCAGAAATAACAAAGGGGTTCCCCTTTCACCTTTGTGGTCCTCACCTTCTGATGGAAGGGAATCAAAGGGGAATCACTTTATTATCTCTGATCAGATATAATATGGGGATTTCTCTCCCCATGGGGGTGGGTTCTCAACCCTCATTGGCTGAATAGGACCCCAGCGTGGCCTGGAGGTTGTCCTCCCTTGGCTTACACTGACCTGCAGCAGATCTCTAGTGTTTCCGATAGGAATCTTTTCCAGCTTTACTGGAGCATGATTGCTTTATACCTTGTCATTGGTTGTAGAAATCCATCTACATACCGCTTGGGCAGTGATAGTGAATCCTTGTCTGTGTCACCCATTCCTACCAGCCCTGGCATGTGGGCCAAATCCTCCGTTACCAGGAGTTGTCCTGTGAGATATAGTTAAAGAAGTTTAGGTTAGGCAGAGAGCTATCCAGCATGGAGCAGAGGGAGATGTTGTTTCAGGAGTGGCTAACTTCAACTCAGCAGCTCTATAGGTGATGTTGCTGCCCTACCGCTTCCTGGCTTTCATTAGGGCATGCATCCGTCTCATGAGCAGGGCTCAGGGATATTTGATATGTTGCCATATCAACTATGCTTCTGACTCAGTCCCTGTCCAGACATACTGCTGCCTTTGCCCCCTGACCTGGGGTTGATCCTGGTGGATCCAGATCACAGCACTGATTTTTTGAGTAGTGTCTATGACTGGGGCATCAACTCGGATGGTTGTCTTAAGAGAGCTGTTGGCATCCTCTGATTCCTCTTGAACCCGACAAACACTACAGCCAGCGATAGGATCTTCCTCTGAGGTCTCATCCAATTTCAGGCAAGCAAGATGGTGGAACGCAACAATGTGTGAATGACTGAGCTGGAACGATTGAAAAGATTCTGCCCGTGATTTGGCTCACATGTGCCTCCATACACACGATTCGGCTTTGTTGGGTTTTGTAAGCCCTATCTACATTGCAGAAGTTCTCATTTAACTGCCATTCCTTCATCCTGGAAATGGAGAACCTTTTTCAGCCTGAGAGTCAAATTTTGGAGAAGCTGTTGTGGTCTGCATTCCAGTGGTGGGCTGCACCAAAGGCAAAAGGGTGAGGCCGAAATACCCCCTCCCCTTCAGATAGCAGCCTGGTTTAGCTTAAAGCTCTAACTGCTAGTAAGTAAGTCTTGGAAGAGGCATTTCACTCTTTTAGAAGGAGGAAAGAAAACATGTGCAAAAGCTGGAAAACCAGCAAATGACTGCTAGTCAGGGAAAAGGGGGTGTGGCCTGGAAAAGGGGGTGTAGCCATCTGAACAAACCCAGAAGGCCTGAGTTAGGGGTAATTGTGCTAGAAATAGGAAGCTCCTAGCACTTGACCAAACAAAAAATTCAGGATTCATTGAGAGAAGCCATGGAAATTAAAGTGATACAAAACTGATGTTACACTTATAGTGTGGATTTGACAGAGTGTGAAATGGGAACGGTCAAAGTCATAATTTCTGTCAGTCCTAATTTTAGCTGTGTACCGAATGTGATCTGTGTTTACCGAGCTTAGAAACTGTGTACAGAGCTTAGAACTGAACTGTGTACGGAGCTTAGAAATAGTTCAGTGACCATCCCGAAGTCGTACAATCTGCATTAGGACAGATCAGACAGGGATGGATGTCAAAGGTCAAAAACCAACACAGCGAGATGCAGCACAGGATGAACCAGGTGGGAGCAGAAAGGCAGGCAGGGCAAGCCCAGAACAGTTCATGTTCACTCTCCAAGAGGAGCATGTGTTTTTGCTGGACCGTTTGGGAGGTTTTGGAAAGAAAGGGAGCCAGTGTGGTGATGTAGTGGCTAGAGTGCTGGACTGGGAGATGGGAGATCCAGGTTCTAATCTGCACTCTGCCACGGAAACCCACTGGGTGACTTTGGGCCAGTCACAGACTCTCTGCCCAACCTATCTCACAGGGTTGCTATTGTGAGGATAAAATGAAGAGGAGGAGGATTATGTAGGGTGCCTTGGGTTCCTTAGAGGAAAAAAAGGCAAGATATAAATGCAACAATAAAATAAAATAAATCGCCTAGACCGGTGTATGATGAAAGGGAGGCTACAGCCAACTGGTTTGGGTTCAAACCTTGTTGAGTGGGAAAAATTTCTGCATTTCAGCCAGTTGCTAAAAGGTGAAGATTGAAATTGCTTTGAAGGGGTTTTAATGAGCTCAGTCAGACAGTTCCTGAAGTACTAAATATGCTGCATCGATCAACCAGCTGATTTATAAGACTATGAATGGTGCAACTTGAAGAATGACAGACTGCTCCCTTGGCTGAGCAAGAACTTAATGAAGGCATCTTTTTTAAAACAAACAAACAAACAAATGATTCAGCAAAGTGAGAGACCCCCTGAACATGTATAAATAACGAGTGAGAATTTTCTACTCTGGTAAAAAATAGTACAAATTGGAGCTGTCTTTTGAACAAGAGCAGCAAGCAAAATGTTCCCCCGCCACAACAACCAAGTTTCTTTGAAAGGAGCAGCTCAAATACAGTTTTAAATGATTCTTCAGTTACTATATTTATGCTTACGTTGATTATGATTCTAGAACATAAGTAGAGCCATATTGGCTCAGACCGAGGGTCCGTCTAGTCCAGCACTCTGGCAACCAGGGACCCACAAGCAGGACATGATGCAACAACACCCTCCCAACCTCGTTTCCAGCAACTGGTGAATACAGACTTACTGCTTCTGATATTGGAGGTAGCACATAGCCATCAGGACTAGTAGCCATTGATAGCCGTCTCCTCCAGGAATTTATCCAACCCCCTTTTCAAGCCATCCAAACTGGTGACCATCACCACATCTTGCGATGGTGAATTCCATAGTTTCACTATGTGTTGAATCTCCCACCAGTTAGTTTCATGGGATGACCCCACTGGGTTCTAGTAGTATGAGTCTAGTATTATGGCTCATGATCTCTAGTGGTAAACATAGAGGGGAAATTGTCAAGTTAAATTGTTCTCAGTGGTTCTTTCTTTCTTTCATTGTGAGATATATAATAATAATAATAATAATAATAATAATAATAATAATAATAATTTATTTCTTACCCGCCTCTCCGTCTGGATCGAGGCGGGGAACAACATGATAAAATACATAAAACTGATTAAAACATGACACATATTATTAAAACTGCATAAAAATCCTAAAACATCCTAAAAACATCCTTAAAACATTCTAAAATTCCACTGGATATGCCTGCCGGAAGAGAACAGTCTTTATGGCTTTCTTAAATTCTAAAAGACTGTTAAGTTGACGAGTCTCCTCTGGCAGGTCATTCCACAGTCTGGGAGCGGCAGAAGAGAAGGTCCTCTGGGTAACGGTTGTCAGCCTAGTCTTGGCTGACTGCAGTAAGTTCTTCCCAGAGGACCTGAGCGTGTGGGGCGGATTGTACGGGAGAAAGCGATCCCGCAGGTAACCTGGACCCAAACCATGTAGGGCTTTAAAGGTAATAACCAACACTTTATACTTCGCCCGGAAACTAATTGGCAGCCAGTGGAGCGATTTTAAAGCTGGCGTAATATGGTCACCCCTAGATGTACCGGTGACCAACCTGGCTGCCATATTTTGAACTAGTTGAAGTTTCCGGACTAGGCACAGAGGTAGCCCTATGTACAGCGCATTGCAGAAGTCGAGCTTCGAAGTTACCAGCGTGTGCACCACCATCTTTAGGTCTTCCAACTCTAGGAAGGGGAACTCTAGACATAACGTTACTAATATATAAATTACTTCTTAGTAGATTTTGTATACTTTATCATGAATATATGAATATTTCGATAAAGACCTATAGAGAGAGTTCAATTACCTTTGTTAGTTTTCGGGCTGTTACGGGGATGTTGAATCTGGCACAAAATTCAATTATAGAGAAACTCCTGGGGTGGGTGGGAAGGGGGGGGACACATTCTAGAGGTGGGCGGGGACAAAGGCAGAAGCGTCAGGGTCAAAAGTGCCAAACTCAGGTGTGGTGGAAAACAATGTCCCATTGGCACTGTTGAAGTAATAAGGTTGATCGACAGCTGGTGGGCCACTGTGTGAAGAGAGTGCTGGACTAGATGGATCCTTGGTCTTGATCCAGCAGGGCTCTTCTGATGTGATCAGTTCAAAGCTCTGGAAGGAGCCGTTTCTTCCTTTCCTGGAAGTTACATGGGAAGGAAGAGGGGGGAAGAGAAAACTGGTGATTTACCTACTTTTGGCTCTTACCCTGCCCACTCCGGATACACAGACCTAACAAGGGAATGTCACCCTCAACAGATAAAAAAAATGGTTTCCCAGCCTTGCGTTAAAGCCACATTCACATTCTTTCCAGACAAGGGCTCTGATACTTCTGCACTAGGCCGAACCGGCCATGAAAGGCATATTGGGTAGATAAGCATGTAAAATATTTATGATTTAATATGTACAGTTAAACTATCTTTTGCCGCAAATAAAGTAGTAAGCACTTTGCAGTTTTATAGCTTTAATGGTTAATGAGAGAATTTTTAAAGGGTATGTATGTACAGTATTTTAATTAAAAATTTAATTTAAAATAATAAAACCATGAAGAATATTACAAAGGGCAATTGCAATCGATATAATGGCTTGGAATTTTAAACAAAAATACATTGATTAAAAGCACTATATAGCAAAGTAAAATTAAAAATACAAACAAACAAATGTGAATCTTTGAGCAAATGCATGTGATTGGTTCGTCACTTTAACCTGAAATAAACCTTAGCTCAGTCCTGAAGTTTATAAACATGTGTCACTATGAACTTGTGTTTCATGATTAATTGCTTCCAAGATTTTGGAAAGCAAGCCAGGGAGGTTGTGCATGCAAATCATAATTTCCTTTATAGAAATGATTGGAAAAAGTGGGCTGGCATCACAGGTAGGCATGGTGGGGCATCCATCAGGGGCCGGAACCCCAGATGGGGTCCATGACAAGAACCTCTTGGAGTTCGCCAAAAAAGTTGGAAGACCTAAAGATGGTAGTGCACGTGCTGGTGACTTTGAGGCTCAACTCCTGCAATGTGCTGTACATAGGGCTACCTCTGTACCTAGTCCAGAAACTTCAACTAGTTCAAAATATGGCAGCCAGGTACACCTAGGGGTGACCATATTACACCAATTTTAAAATCACTTCACTGGCTGTCAATTACTTTCTGGGTGAAGTACGAAGAGTTGGTCATTACCTTTAAGGCCCTACATGGTTTGGGTCTACGTTATCTGCAGGATCGCCTTCTCCCATACAATCCGCCCCGCATGCTCAGGTCCTCTGGGAAGAATTTACTTCAGTCAACAAAACCTAGACTGACAACCATTACCCAGAGGACCTTCTCTTCTGCTGCTCCCAGACTGTGGAATGGCCTGCCAGGAGAGATTCATCAGCTTAACACTCTCTCTGACTTTAAGAAAGCCATAAAGACTGATCTCTTCTGGCAGGCCTATCTAGTTGAATATTAAGACTTTTATTGTTATTTTAATAATGTATTCATTTTATATGTTTTTAATCACTTTTATGTATTTTATATTTGTATTTAATGTTGTTCCCCACCTTGATCCAGAGGGAGAAGTGGGTAAGAAATAAATAATAATAATATTTATTATTAATATTAAATAATATTGTTAATATTAAATAATATTAACAGTATTATTAATATTAAATAATATTAAATAATATTAATAATATTAAATAATATTAATAATATTAATATTAAATAATAATAAATTATTTTTATTATTATTATTTACCACTGCAACCTGCTTGTTCACCTGCCTCTCACTCTGGTCCAGACAAAGATGGTGCTGATGAGAAGAAACAGTAGATCCTGCTGGCTGCTTGCACACTAGTCCTCTGGCTGTGAATCAAGGAAGTGATAGCAGTGATGATAAAGCAGTAGGAAGAGTCACTAAGAGAGGGGAGTCACTAGCACTGACTAATGGAGGGGAGCCTATTTGTTCATATTTTATTGTTTCTAGCCAATGGCCATTACGATATACACATGGAAAACATATTTGTAAAACATTGAACAGTCAAAACCATGGGGCCCTGGTAAGTCCGTAAAAATCCAAGCAATAAAATGTTAAGCATTTGTTTAAATTAAAACAGAGCTCCCCTTAGCTTTTGTCTCTGGTGTTCTCCAGAGAGTCCCCTCTTATCTTTGTTGCAGCTAGCGCAAACAGAGATATTCTGTAGCTGATGAATTTGTCTGGGTCTGCCAGAAGCCATCTGATCTTAAGGTCATCTGCTAGGCCTTCTAACGAAGTCTGGAAAGGGAGGATTAACTTGAATCTAGGAGAGTTCTATAGAGGGGAGAGTTATACAGAGGAGGGAGAACCTACTGATGCCCACTGAAAATCTGGCCGGCAGATTTTCTAAAAAGCCAGCGAAAGATTGATTCGGTCTATGTGGAGCAGGGCAAATTGAATTTGACGGGAACCTATTGAGGGTGTCTTGCCCAAGAGCCCTCAGTAACCTGGAGCCTACACTGGGAATCATTGAACCAGTAGAGTTGGAAGGGGCCTATAAGGCAATTGAGTCCAAGCCCCTGCTCAATGCAGGAATCCACCTGAAAGCATTCCTGACAGATGGCTATCCAGCTGTATCTTGAATGCCTCTAGTGTGGGAGAGCCCACAACCTCCATAGGTCATTGGATCCATTGTTGTACTGCTCTAATCATCAGGAAAAACCAGGTAAAGCATGTGTGTGTGCTGAGAGGGCGGGCAGTCCGCCATGACAGCCTGAAGAGTAGTAGGCACAGTTCCAGAATTTGATAATGGGGTTGATGTTCAATGCTGTTTAGCCCCAGCAGAAGGATGCAGAAGGCGTTTTTCCTTAGGAAGCACTTTATAGACTTACATCATGGGATAGGTCTATCAGTGGGAAGCTTGGAGGATGGCAACAAGCGAGAGAGCCTTTTCAGTGGTGGCCCCCCACCTATGGAATGATCTCCCCGATGAGGCTCGCCTGGCGCCAACATTGTTATCTTTTCAGTGCCAAGTTAAGACTTTTCTCTTCTCCCAGGCAATTAACAGCATATGTTGAGTTTTTAAACTGACCTCTCGATAGTTGGTATGTAGTCTGTTTTTATGCTTTTTATAGTTTTCAATTTTGTATATTGGTTTTTAAATGTTCAATGTTTTTAATATTTGTAAACTGCCCAGAGCACTTCAGCTATGGGGCAGTATATAAGTATTATTATTATTATTATTAATAATAATAATAATAATAATAGCCATTATAGCTAAATGAATTTTCTGAGATGCCACTAAATGCCAGTCACTGGGCTTATGTTGTTTTCATGTCTTACTACTGGGTGTCTGGAAGCATCTAGCTGGCTACTGTGGGAAACAAATACTGAGCTAAATGGATGGTTGGTGTGATCCAGCAGGGTGCTTCATATGTCCTTAAAGTAGTAGAAGGGCAGCTTCCAACGGTATTAGATGCATACATAAAGTTCTGCCTCCCTTTCTTGGAATCCATACGCACATACACACATGTATGCATGCTAGCAGGATTTTTTTCCTGTGCTGCCCCAAAGGACTGGGGGAAGGTCTCCAGAATATTCCAAAACCAAAACTGCTGTTTATTTCAGGGAAAGAAATTAATAACCAACAAGAACCCAAGAAGTTTTAAATCCCAGCTTCCCGTGTCCTCAGAATACCTTGTCACCTCCCTGCCCCAAAGGTTGCGGGGGAGCAAGCATTTGTGTTGTTCCACTGGAAAACAAAAATCCACAAATAGTATTAGAGCAAAAAAATAAAGTCTCAAAGAAATTAGCAAACTTTCAAGTCCATCAAAATTCTTCACCAGGTTGGATTGAAACATAACATCCAAAAAATGGTGGCGTGAGCAGGTGGGTTGTGTTTCATTCATGTACAATGGGGAGAGAAAACAATGTTACAGGACATGTTTTGAAAGCCTGAAGCCTGCAGGTTGTGGTAGACCTTAAATGGAGCATCACACAGGCATACGTTGGCTCAATTCGGACGACACGATAGTCAATGGTGGGTTGACTAACACTAACCCTAACCCTAGGGGGCACTCCCCACACAACATGGTAATAAATAATCAACTGTGGTCTGGATGAGGATCAGCACTGAGTTGACTATGGCAGCATTCGGATGACACAATAGTCAAAACAACTGACGATTGTTTCCTCCACACCAGTTGTTTATTGTGTTGTCCGAATTGAGCCACTGTATAGGCTGTGCTGGATGGAAAAAGATCTTGGGTTGCACCAGAGTGC
This sequence comes from Anniella stebbinsi, assembly GCA_029215795.1. NCBI lineage: Eukaryota > Metazoa > Chordata > Lepidosauria > Squamata > Anniellidae > Anniella > Anniella stebbinsi. The sequence goes on from JARDYH010000007.1 coordinate 24,189,071, forward strand.
TTTGGTGAATGGGAAAACAGAACAATGGTGTTTCTTTCTTGGAACATATAAATGCCAGGAGGTACTCGAATCTGTTTGGAGTTCTACTTAGAACCAAGCCTGAGACAAAAGCTCCCTCGAGAGTTTTCCACTTAACCTGGGGGTAGGGGATGGATCAGGGTGTGTGTATAAGGTACTCCAAAATCTTTTTTCTTCTCTATAACCATCTGTTCAAAGTAGTATTGTGCCTTCTACCTGGCAGTTTCATTTCCCAACCAAGTAATCCCTTCAGAATGACGGGACATCACATAGCATTCCGAGGCAAGTTTTGGGGATGAGGGCGAAATGGTGCCTATTAATTGCTTGGGAGGACCTCCATCTCCTGGAACTTCAGTCATCTTTCCCCCTCATTGTCCAAATTCCCCTTTATGAACGATATTGTGAAATTGGGGCGGGGGGGGGGAAGCAGAGATATGGATTCAGTACCCACAGAACACACAGGTGCATTGTGAATTAGACTGCAGAAGAATGGGAGTCCTAATATTGGGAACACTGGAGACATTATGCGAAGAACTGGGCTGAGATCCCTTGTCAATTCTCCAGTAAAGTGTAGCTTTGCAAGTCAACCTTTGAGTCCACATGGCACAGATAGCATGTTAATGACATGCTTGGAAAAGTTCTCAGATATTATGTTAATGACACATGATCTTAGAGGTCATGACTAGAAATAGGGCTAAGATTATTTTGACAGACTTCTTTTTTAAACCATGCCCATGGATTTGTTCATGTAACTGTTATTACCCCCCCCCCCCAAATTCTTGTATAACTGAGATCCGAGTGTTTAAGACAACTGAACCATCAGAATGCTATGCAGTTCTTCTCCTAGGCTTAATTCAGGGAAATAATCTAGGGAAATAAGAATGGGAAATGGAAGACCGCAGAATAGGAAATCCATCTAAATTTATTGCTCTAAGATATATGCCTAATATCTAATCCATTTGTGGAAGTGGCAATCTTATTTTTCTAATTAAAAACATAATTAAAAAATAATCTTGCACTAATTAACTCCCTTGGAAGTACTTGGTATTGTGATTGACCAGTGATCTATAAATTTAATAAATAAGAAATATCACGATCTAGTCAATTTTGAGCACTTTTAAAACTATTTGATTGAAATGGAAATTATTTTAAGCACATGCTTAATTCCCCCATCAAATTCAGCGAGGTTTAAAAGTGCTTAGCTTTAGCTAGGTTGTGTCATGAATAAAGAAGGATGCACACGGTCTGTTTTCATTACTCTGTTCACAATTATAGTTACGGAACAGGCAATTGCGGGGGAGGAACGTGGTTTATAAAAGAACTGCTTCTCAATGTCAACCGGAGAAGTAAACACACAAAAGAAGTCTGCTTTCAAGCAGATTTCAAAAGTCACATTAATGTTTCTATTTACCTTTGGGTCTTTCATGATGTTATCATCGCAGGCTGCTTTTATAGGATACAGGATATTTTTCTAAGGGTCGTAACCCAGGGGTATGACATAGCTTAGGTTTTAATAACCTGATGAAATCTAGGTCATGAAATCCTCTTTATCCACTCAAACTCCTCCAGCTATAAAGCACAGCCTTGGTGTTATACGGGCAGCGTGGACAGTTATGTAATTTCAGAATTCCATTACTGCACAATGAGATATTTAGCGGTATATGGCAGTGCGTAGTGGAGACAAACTCTGCCATTCTAAAACTTATGATGACTGTCCAATAAACAGCTGGGGTCTTTAGTACGCCAACAGTACACTAGCGCACCAGTAAATCCTGTTGAAATTGAGAAAACGTAGTCAAGGGAATTTTAGCTCAAATCTTACTTCAAGCCAGAATTAATAAATACCCTACAGCAGCGATGGGCGGAAGGTAGATTTGGATCTACTGGATTACTTATACTAGATCAACAAAGATTTCTAAATAACAAAGCAGCTTCTCTTCCCCCGCCCTCTAAAATCTGGCTTTTAGAAATCTTGATCTGTAGTAACTCAAATATAGATTTTTTACTTGTAGATGCAGGTCATTCCATTGTATGACTCATGGGCTCTAGTAGATTATTAGCTCTGCTCCCTGAACTAACTGAATGCATCTGACTCTACTCCTTGGATTACCATTTACATCTAGCTCCCATTGGTGAACATCAGTGTTCTAGTAAAAATAAAAATAATGAAATATATAAGCCCAAACTCTGACTATGCCTGCTCTAGAATAGCATTAAAAAGGCATATGCACTTTACTTTTCAGCCAATTAATACATCTTTAATATTTTACATCTTGAAAAGAATGTACTACACATACTACTTTGAAAATGCAGTGTCTTTTTAAACCAACCCAACATGCAGTTTAAGTGGGGGAAATTGTCCCTAATGGAAGGACTATTATTATAAAAAGTGGAGCGGGGAAAGACCATACAACAGGTTAGCATGTTTGAAGATAGTTTGTAAATCAACTGTTTCAGTAATGGGAAGTGAATGAAAACAGAATTGGCTTATGACGAGCAGACATGAATATCAGATTATTTAGGAATAAGACCCAACGATTTCCATAGACCGCGTGTCCAATTAAGGCCTAATGTATGGCAGTAAAGTTGTGGTTATGCAATAATGCTCGTATCTCATGGAATAATTCGCGATAAAATGCCGTGGAGAGGAAACCTTGTCTCTAAACAGGAAGGGCCAAACCATGAGAAGAAAGGGTTACTGGAAGATATGTCGAGAGACTGCACAGGCAAGAAGCAGTGAGTAAAGAACCAGGAGAGAGGCAATTAAGGGCGTGTTGCGAGTGGGGCTGGAGGAATAGAATCATAGAATCATAGAATAGCAGAGTTGGAAGGGGCCTGTAAGGCCACCGAGACCAACCCCCTGCTCAATGCAGGAGTCCACCTTAAAGTATACATGAAAGATGGCTGTCCAGCTGCATCTTGAAGGCCTCTAGTGTGGGCGAGCCGATGACCCCCTAGGTCATTGGTTCCATTGTCACACAGCTCTAACAGTCAGGAAGGTTTTCCTGATGTCCAGCCGGAATCTGGCTTCCTGTAACTTGAGCCCATTATTCCGCGTCCTGCACTCTAGGTTGATCAAGAAGAGATCCTGGCCCTCCTCTGTGTGACAACCTTTCAAGTATTTGAAGAGTGCTATCATGTCTCCCCTCAATCTTCTCTTCTCCAAGCTAAACATGCCCAGTTCTTTCAATCTCTCCTCATAGGGGTTTGTTGCCTTCCAGGAGAAGGAGGAGAATGCTCCGGAGGCAGTAGGATGTTTCACTGTCATTGAAGTGTGTGTGTCCTTGTTTCTGTTTCATGAGCTGACAATGAGACTGCACAAAATTGGGATGATTGGTGTTTCACCATTAATTTTCGTAGGAGATGATAATCTTTTTAGGAGCATTTCGGCAGACATCTCTTATCAACCCCCTGAAGAAGGCCTTTGACACAACACAGGCCGAAACGCGTTGGGGCTTTGAAATAAAGTATTATAAGCATCCCGAGAACCAGAAATAATGTGAGGCCAGGGAATAGGAGTGTGTCCTTCTGGGGTTCCTAGGAGGAGGGGCAGTGCTAGAGGGAGACACGTGGGGCAAGCACCTCCCCAAACAAGGGGCTCTCCACTCCACTCCTCCCCCCCATTGCTGGACTCATATCATTACTTGAAGGAAAGGGGACTTTTCACATATACAAGTGCATTCATATATTGTAATCTCTGTAGCTCTTATACGGATGGTCAGATTTGGCATCCTCGTGTCTGGGAGGGCCGGACTTGGCCTCCCCCTGGGTGGTCACAATTGGGCCCCCAGGGTGGCAGGGTTTGGCCCTGGTCCTGAGGTTCTGTATCTCTGCTTTAGATGTTGTCAATTCATGTATCATAAGCAGGATCTAAACTACTGCTTTATAATGGTATTGAAGACACATTCCTTATACCATTGTCAAACTGCTTTCATAGTGCTATATCCAGCTTGGTGTAAATCTGGCCACAGTTTCTGAAACCAACATCTTTCTATGACATGAATCAAAGTATGAACCATCTTAAAAACTGACAGATCTACTGTCGGAGTGGTTTCTAAGAAGATGCCAGACCTGTTTAGCTGTCTTTGCCCAATGGCATGGTCATCAGTCTAGATAATTATGTCATGTTGTTGCTCTGTGATGAAGATCAAGTTTTTTTTTTTTAAAGGTTTCTCCATGTGCTGATCTGCAATGCTGCATTGTTTGGTATCCCTTGGCAATTGACCGAAGATGGTCTGGAGACCACGTTCCAGGTGAATCACTTGGGGCACTTCTATCTCATTCAGCTCCTTGAAGATGTTCTTCGTCGCTCCGCTCCTGCAAGAGTTGTGATGGTTTCCTCTGAATCACACAGGTTAGTTCCAACTTGGAATGGGTGGACTTTTCTTGACAAGCACTTCAGGTTTTTTTGTTTGTTTTTTAGCAGTGATTACATGGAAACTGAGTGCACCTGCAGGAAATCATGCCAAAACGTTTTCACGTTTAATGTTTAGTTTTCCCTTCTATAGTCGTGAAGAGAAATGTGAGGCAACCATTAAAATGGAAGTAGCCATTTCTAAAACAAGAAAGAAAGAATTTGTTACATTAAAAAAAGGAAAAAAAAGAAGGGGAGGGGGAAACCCCTGAAACTTAAATTAATTTGGAAGATGACTTCCATGATGTAATGGATAGCATTTTGGATTTGACCACTGGAGATCTCGGTGTAAGTCCCGACCGCCATAAAATTCACTTGGTAGCCTTGGTCTACTCACTGTTTTCCAGCTCTAACCTCATCTCACAGGGCTGTTTGGATCAAATGGATGATGGAGGAGCTATGACTGGTGTCCATAGTGTCACATGGCATGTTCTGTACATGCACCGAATTTGAAAAGCAGCACCTGGCAATTTGGTGACTCTCTGCAACCCGTGATACAACAGAGGAAGGGATACTTTATTCTTGGGCACCGGGCTCTTCGAATCCTGAGCCATGCCTGCCACCTTGACCTCCTTCATAGAAAACTGGGGTACAAAAGTACATGCTAAACTCATACATGACCCAACACAAGAATGGATGGCATGTAGTGATGCATTTCTTGTAATATTTTCAAGTCCATCTGTTTGGTCAACCTTAGTATGAATGCAGGTTTGCTTTGCTGTTGTGCTATTGGTTTTGTCCGGAGAGGGAATAATAATTGATGAAATTGGAATGACCATGGCCTTTATTGATTTCTCATTCAACAACTTCAATGCCATTGCAAGACAGCTATTAGAACTGGAGAAACAATGCAATTAAAGACTTTTAGATGAAATCCAATTTTGTTTTTGTTCTCTCTCTCTCTCTCTCTTTCTCTCTCTCTCTCTCTCTCTTTCTTTTAATGAGAAATCAAGACATTGAATGCAGACATTAGCAGTATCATTTTGAGAAGGGTAGTGATGCATCCAGTACACTGGCTTAGGAAAACTAGCCTCTTTTGTAGAGATTTCAATGGATAACACACAACCCTTCTTTTTAGTTTCTAGTGGAAGTGCAGTTGACAAAAGAGGGATATTCTATCGCATCTCAGCCATCTTCATAGCAAAGCATTGAAAGACTTGAAATATAAAACTAGCATTAAGGTTTCAGCACTTCCGCTACACAAGGGCTTACTGATACTTCCTGGTATGTGAGAGATTGCAAAACTAGCACCTCCTTCTATCAGCTGTAAGAAAATTTAACAGAGTTTTAAAAGCTTTCTTCTGTTATAGGCTAAGCAGTGTAAGGGTGTGAGGAGTCCCGGCGTTGTTCTCCCATCTCCTACACACAAATGCTGCAGTGACCTAGCATGAAGCTTGCTTTTTTAAAATCATGTTTGCCTAAAATGCAGCCCCTGGGACCTGGCGGAGAGAGACCAGCTAAGGGTCAAGCTAGACCCCTTTATCACTTCCCAACATAAAGGCTTATAGTATAAATGACACACTGCAGATAGATTTACTTTAACCATTTTAAATTTATGACTGCAGAAATGAAAGGAAGCAATAGAAAATGCCTGTAATAAAACTCCCCAGTGTTAAGACATGAAACATCTAGTAATTAGGTAGTAACACCCCACCCTCCAAAAATAATCCTTGATGCCCTTATCTTTGCAAATCACCAGGTTTGTGAAAGCTAGTAGCAAAGTCCCATTACAATGAAGGGAGGCTACCGCAGGGCAGACGAGTTTAGCGCTTGAAATAAATCTGCCAACTCCAATCACTTGCCAGATGTGGAGGGCACAATGGGATATGTATAAATGAGCTGTTATTTAATGGGAGATTATGTTGAATTGTCAGCTGCTTGTTACTCTGTGTAACGCTGATCTCCAGTGGTTTTTCAAATCACATCTTTGCTTTTGAGGGGTTTCGTCTCCCGTCCACCCCTTTCGGTGTTATTACAAAGCCTCACGTTCACATCTTTGTAGCTCTTGAAAGCTTGATTGGAAATAAAGGTTGTAAAAGAACGACACCATTTTGGAGCATTCGTTGCTTAGTCGTGCAAGATCAGCCAAGGTTTATGGAAACGTATTCCCTGATAAGCAAATGATGTGTGTCCAGACCTAACAACTAATGGCTTTTCCAATTCTAGGGGGTTTGGCATCTATTACATCATATTTAAACATATAAAATAATCATTACAAATGACTGCTGGTTTTACCGTGCTTGAAATGCTGTAAATTAGCAGACATAACTTGTTAGCCACTACATCTTCTTAGGTAGGTGCCTGAAGGGATGGAAAATTCCACTCCTCTTAGGGAAGAGGGTTCCCCTGTTCTGGTACCCTTTAGATGCATTGGACAGCAACATTCATATTTCCCAGCCATCATGACTGTGGCCATGCTGGCTGGAAATGAAAGACAATGCAATCCAATATATCTGGAGGGCATCAGGTTAGGGAAGGTATTGTAGAGTGCCATCTGTCTGGAAGGATGAGGCTTTTTTTTTTCTTATACTGGGTTGGGGAATGTGTGCCTCCCCCAGATGTTGGACTATAACATTCATCATTCCTCACCATTAGCCATGTTGGTTTGGGCAAATGGGTACAGGAGTCCAAAAACAACTGGAGAAACGCAGGTTCCCCACCTCTGCACATATTCAGACATTGTATGAGCACATGGAGGTAAGGGAACAGGATCAGTGCACTGTCCCCACTCTTGACTTCCACATGGGACTTGCCTATATGCTCTGTATACCCTGTTGTGGCTGTGCAGCGGTGCTGCATTGTTTAAATGATGCAGCCATATTTGACATTTCCCCCCCCTCCCCGAAACTTCTTTTTTGGGATGGGTCTTCTCCGTGGTGCAGCAGTACTTTCAAGTGTAGCACCCCATTCATGTGAACATTGCCCCACACTGTATTGTGTTGGGAACCGAATGGTATCCGCTAAGCATTTCTCCTTCATTCTGATTATTTGTCATTAATGGAAGATTTTCATGGGGGTGGGATTGCATGCTGCAACACTCAACCTCCCACCACCCCAAATTGCTCCCTTCTGCTCTCTGTTCAAAATGGGGCAAAGGGTTTAGGAACATCCATACTGCTCCCCACCTCCCCACCCCTAAATCTGATCCTCTCCCCTACTACTGGGGGGTGGGTGGGGAAGACGAGGTTCCAGCTGCAATCGGCTTCCTGGCATGCATCTCTATTGGTGCCGCTTCACAGCAGTGATGCTATGAGGTTTTGGGAGGCAAAGTGGCGGCGTATTAGACACGGCCACGCTCATGTTATGGTCGACATAGGGCTTATGCCTTTGAGGCTTTCACCACCATCAGAAAGGCAGAGGAAATCAGGAGAATGCCATATGGACTTTGCAGAACTCAAAGTAAAGAAGTTGAGTTTAGGAACAGTGACAGTAGATAGGATCCTGTTCCTCCTCACATGTGTTTAGTATGTTTGAAAGGGGCTGTAATTCATTTCCCTCCCTTCAGGTTAAGGCCATGATGATAAGATGTTTCATTACATCAAACAGGTTGAATTGGGATAATTAGTATTCCCTGATAAGGGCGTTCCAGTCAAAGTACCTAGCTAATGATTTGAAATTGGGCTGACAGAGTCATAGTGCTAATCCAGGCCTCGCTTGGCTCCAAGGCATAGCAGGACTCAACAGGACTCAGCAGGGCTGCACACTCGCTGGGGATATTTGGAGCAGGGATGTACAAGAATTTTGTTTGTTTTCACAAAACATTCGTTTGCAACCTCGAACGCAAACATGCACACATTTTGGAGAAACTTGTTTGCACATTTCTAAACTTGTGAGCCTGTTCGAAAAATGTGCATTTTGGGGAAATGCAGGTGTTTTTTTTAATGCACACTTTTCACATTTTACTGAACGGGGGGGGGGGGGGGAGTGCATTTTGGCTGCACTTTTTGTCCCAGTTAAAAATGATTTTTTTTTCTAATCGGAAAAAGAAGAGGCGGCACTCACTTTGAGGAGGAATTTGGAGAACCCCGATGAGCCTGAACACATCATACTTGTCAGTCTCTACTTTGGAGGTGATTCAAGATCCCCATCAAAAGCTGCAAGAGTTTATTTATTTATTTATTTGCAATTTATGTGCCACTCCATATCTAAAACGGAATTTGGAGCGACGAAGATCAGAAATAAAACATTAAAAAGATGAAAAGATTAAAAATAGCGTATTAAAATTGTTCGTTTTAAAATTATTCATTATAATTGGCCAGTCCACTTTCAATAGGTGATGTATGCATAAATAGCCTGACTTAGCAGCTAAGAAGATTGAGATGCTGCTCAGGGTCGATGGAGGATCATGAATGTGAGTGAGCAGCATTGATCTCGCATGGGCCCCCTGCTGCATTCCAAGTCCTGGGTTGGAATCTTGGCTGCCTGTAGCAGGGGAAAGGAGTAGAGGAGATTCAGCATAGCACAGCATTGTGCGGTTTGTGCCAGCCGTCTACAGGAAACAAAATTTGGAAATCATAATGATTGTGGTTTGTCCGTGTGTGTGTGTGTGTGTGTGTGTGTGTAAATCCATTCTTTCATTAAACAATTTTTTGATTTACTTACTATTACTACTCTGTTTAATAAACACCTAATATAAGGTCAGGGAGATGGCTATCTAAAAAAAAAAATCCTTCACCTGATGTAGAAGCTTTCAGTTGTTTGTTACCTTGTTATTTAAAAATAAAAAAAAGAAAGAAGAAAGAAACAGCTGGTGTTTAATGACTCTGTCAGACCCAATTAAAAAACATCAACGAGTTACTTTGATTTGTGCTCAGTCATGCCACGGGTATACTTAAAAACATTAGACTCCGCCAGAGATCATTTTGGCTTTGTTCACATTTATCTTTTATACCTTTAAGGCTATCGATGGCATATTACCAACGTTACAGCCCCTTTCTAACCATCAATTTTTAATCTAAAAAGATTCTAAGAAGCAGCAAGTCTCATCTGTAGTTACTTGGGGCACTTAAACTCCAGAGTATGCAATACATGTGCCGTAGCAAGCAATAAGTGGGCGAAGATAAATGACAAAGGCTATACTCAGCCTGTACTCAGCTTCAAAAGCCAAAATCTTTGATCTCTAATTATTTACAATTTTTGCTTAATGCAATTATTGGCTGTTTATTGGATATATATATATATATATATATATATTCAGATAGTACAGGAAAATGCAGCTTCTATGGTGGAATTGCTACACTGAAAAGAAAAGATTAAAATGTTCATGTTTATTCGGTTTTCAGAATTCTCGAGACTGTATTTATTATTATTTATTACTGCTTTTATATCCTGCCATTCTTCCTCCAAGGATCCCAAGGCGGCATTCATAAACCTCCTCCTCTCCAGTGTATCCTCACAACAACAACCCTGTGAGGTAGGCTGGGCTGAGAGTCTGTGACTGGCCCAAAGTCACCCAGTGGGTTTCCATGGCTGACTGGGGATTAGAACCCAGATCTCCCAGCTCCCGGTCCAACACTTTAGCCACTAGGCCACACTGGCTTTTGTACTTTCCCCTCTCTCCCATTTAGGGGGGGGGGGGACTTTCGGGCTTTCTCATTTGTGAAGCTTGCCCAGGGCCGCACTTGTGTGGCAGGGTAGTTAATCTCTTTAATTGCCACTGACTATTTAGTGATCTAGCTGGCCCTTCTCCTGGGACGTATCAGCAGGGATTCAAACCCGTAGGCTCCGCAGCCAGGCACCCTTCCCACTGTGCAATACCAGCTGTCAATTGGTAGCAAAGGTGCAACTCTGTTGGCCACTTGTACTCCGGGTTTTGGATGCCCAGAAGAATCATGCCCACCATCTGTCCAACCTTCTATCTATCACTTTTCTCCCAATCATTATAAGATGTATGGGCACAACGTACGGTGTTTGCTAGAGTAGGCGTTACCATCATACTAGGTGGTGGTAAACAAGAACATAGAAAACCACAAGCAGACTTATCAAAACCAGACAGGTTCAGAGTTGATGGTGGAGTAGGGGTTGATGGTGAATTGATGGTGGAGTAGAGGTTGATGGTTCCTGCTGTTATTAAAAGGAGAAGAGTAATTTCAACCACAAGGGAATGTCTTCTGTTTAGAGTCTTGAAATTCCTCCTGGTCAGGTCTTGTAAGACGCCTTGTGATATGTAGTTGGTCATTTCTGAATCCAATAAGTTAAGATTTCCCAACTTTAGGCTACTTGGCTTCTCTCTAAAATTCGTAGGAGGCACTCTCTGTTCAGTTCTTGGTCTTTATTAAGTCTGCACACTTCACCCGTGTTCATTTTAGAGAGCAGATATTTTTGTACACATCTGATCCTCCTACCATGGTATAAAGGGAGAAAGAAAGCAATCCCATCTTCTAGGCTTCCCCAACTTTGTGCCCTCCAGATATTTTGAACTATCAGCCCTAGCCAGCATGGCCAATGGTCAGGAATGCTGGGAGTTGTAGTCCAAAGCATCTGTGGGGCACTAGGTTGGGTAAGGCTGTTCTAAGATATAAAGGTGGTATTTCTCCTTTTCTCCTTTCTCCTTCTCTCTGGCCAGATAATGTACTTCAGCCGATCATTCCATCACCCAATTTGTATAGCATGTGCTCTCCTCCTGATATCTCTTCTGATGTCCATAAGACCCATCTATATAGGTCTTGCCACAGGGTCTCTGGAAAACATGATCCACCCCACATCCATACCCCAAGCTGGGAGAGAGGTTGGCTTCCCCACCCCCTTGGCTCAATAAGACACAATTACTTAAATCCTGCATCGGATTCCTCCATTATTCTCATACGGGTTTTAACGTCTGTTTGTTTGTTTATTTAAAGTGTATAAAATCTCTAGGCAACGTACAGCAACTAAAAGATAAATACAAATAAGCCCTTTCCATAGGTTTATAATTTAAGGTTCAAGAGAAATACACATTAGGGAAGAAATAAAAGAAAGTAGAAGGAAAGAAAATTAAGCAGGAAAAGCCAGGTTGAACAGATGTCTCTTAAAGAGGCACTTGACTATAGCAATGGAGGAAGAGAATAGCGTATCAGGTGGAAAAGCATTCTGGGTTAGAAAGCTGCAAGAGAAAAGGGATTGGAGAGCGAATAGCTGAACATATAACTTCATACGATATACATTCAATTTTGTGGACTGTAGACTATTTCCATTCCATTTTAAGCAAGTTGCCAAGTTTTCCGTTTGTAATGGCTATCAGCCCAATTTAGTTTGTATATATATATAGCAATGTTACACTGATGATATCAGTGGAGCAAACACCCTTTCAACCAAGAGAAGAATTTTGCTTAGCTCAAAATGTTTTTTTTTTTTTAAAGATTCACGGAAATTAAAGACAGCTCAGGAAAACTTGACTTCAGCATGCTTTCTCCATCTAAGAAAGAATACTGGGCTATGCTGGCCTATAACCGTTCTAAGCTTTGCAATATTTTTATATCCAATGAGCTCAACCGCCGACTTTCTCCGCACGGAGTGATCTCGAACGCAGTGCATCCTGGAAATATGATGTACTCATCGCTTCATTGCAGCTGGTGGTTGTATACCGTGCTGTACTCCTTGGCCCGTCCATTCACCAAGTCAATGGTAAGTGAACGGCGTTTTACAAATCTTTGGATTTGAACAGCACTAGCTTCTCAAAAAATCCACCTATCACATTTGAACAACTTCCATGACTCCTAATGTTGCCCGTGGTTTCTGTAATCATGAAGCTGTGTACAAGAGCCTGCATTACTAGTCTGCTTTGATTGCTCCTTGATAAACACATATGCATTTCCATAGTCAAGTAATTCGGTGCATATTATGTCATGTACAGTGTGAATGTGAAAAATTAAATGAGTCAATGAGTCCTGGCTGAGGACCAGAGATAGGAGACATGAGATCTGCAGAAAGCAGTATATGCTTCGGCGATATCGTAAAGATGGGATGGGATGAGAAGAAATGCTGATGCCTCTCTGGAAGAACAAAGCAAAAAACTCCAATCTCGAAATGATCATCTCCATATCATCTTATTGACTTTCACAACTTCTAAAATTAGGACCCATTATCATTTCCTTGCCACAGTTCTCCTTTAAAACAAAATGTTTGTGCTGGCAAGTAGAAGAGCAGAAAAAAGTATCACATGTTAAGGCTACAGGAGCTTAGCAGATGTTTCAGGGAACTGAGTTTTCGAATCCTTTTGCATTAAAAATGGCTAGAAATGTGAGGCGATTGGGTTACGCTTCCTGTTTCAGTGCAGAGCCAACCATTGTGCTTGAGTTTTAACAGATGTGCTTTGCTCTTTCTCCAAATTGATGGGAATATAACACTGTTTCTGTTGCGGAGTTATAAATTATAACCGAAAGGATCCAAGAGACCACTCTCTTAACCTTAGATAGGGGTAGTGGGATAATAGTACCCTTGAACAATGCGCCTGACTGTGCTCCAGTCCAATTGAGAAGAACTGTGTGAGTAACTGGATTGAAGTAGGCATGCCATTTTCGGGATTAGCCACCATTGGTTGAATGGGTATTCAGACTCATCTGAATATTCATCTCTGCAAGAATAAAATATACCAACACTATTGTGAATAGATGTGTCCCTAGCCACATTCCTATGTCGTTCCAGCTGGTTTGGGCCCCCAGTGTGTTTTCCGATAGATAGTTTCATTTCTGAAGGTGGTAGATGTGCTGTCTCTTCCTTTTTGTTTTCAAGGGAATTTTTAGTATTGGACTGCACTGTTAACATATTTTTCACGGAGATGGCTATCTGGATGAGGCAAGATTTGATTTGGGTGGTTCTTTGGGATTTCATAAATTGACTTGTTTACCGTAAGTTGACTTGTTTGTTTAGAGTGTATAAAATCCCTAGACAATGTACAGAAACTAATAAATAAATAAAAATAAGGCCTTTCCATAGTTTTATAATTTAAGGTTCAAGAGAAAGACGCATTAGGGAAGAAATAAAAGAAAGTAAAAGGGAAGAAAATGTCTCTTAAAAAGGCACTTGACTATAGCAATGGAGGAAGAGAGCAGCATATCAGGTGGGAAAGCATTCCAGGGGTAGAGAGTTGCAAGGAGACAGGTATTGGAGAGCGAATAGCTGAACATATAACTTCATATGATATACATTTAATTTTGTGGATCGTAGACTATTTCCATTCCGTTTTAAGCAAGTTGCCAAGTTTTCAGTTTGTAATGGCTATCAGCCCAATTCAAGAGCTTCAGTAAGTAGCCCCGGTTATTTACTTATCAAACAAAATTCTGTTCTGCTTTATATCTGGGATGAAAGTTCATAGCAGTTTATGTTGAATATTCCTGGAAAGTAAGCTTCCACCACCTGTGTCTTTGAAGAATTGCTGAATCATCTTCTGTGGTTATTTTTCCCAAGCGTTAAGTGCTGCAGGTAGCGCCGACTCTATGTACAGACCTTCAGGGATATTTTAAGGTAGATCAGTTGTTCCTTGTACTGGATGAGGCCCAATTAAATGCTTTGCTTCTGAAGCTTCCATTTGGCTTTGTCTGTATTAGATACTGGTTTTAATGTGGCTCAGATATTAACATCAGACGCATCATATTTTGAGATTGCAAACGGTACAGCTCCGACATCTACTTCCTCCTTGGCTCCCATTTATCTGGCATTTCCAGATGATAACCCTCCCATCCGTTAATTAGTACAAGAGAATTGACATTCTTATCCTAAAAAACTGTAGAAAGTCAGGGCTTTATTGTATTCTCATTTTCCTCCCGTGCTTGCAGGTTTATATTATCCATAAACAAATATCATGATTGAGTAAAGTTACTTTACAGATGAAATAACAAGGATTTGAAAGGTAATCCTTTCTCACACACACACACACACACACACACACACACACACACAAATCTCCTGCTTTCTATTTGAAAACTTTTTTCATTCCTAATACACTTATGACTTTGCCAGTCAACTCCTAGGCAGAACCAATGACAGAGTTGGCAGTACTTTACTATTGGTTCAGCAGTGGTCATGAAGTGCGGGTGAGCTTTGCACATTTCCCCATGTGAGACGTGTTTCCTTTCTCGAATAACACTTTTTTTAGATCTGAATGATGGACCCCTCCCTCCTTTAATTAAACTTTAAAACGACCAATGATAAGTAAGAGAGCAGAAACACCTGAGAACAGGTGGCTTGGAAGAACATTTCTGAACTCTGGAGAGAACCGGTTGCATGTAAACCAGTCCCCAAGTGACCATGTTGAGGCTGGGTCGCAGAGCAAACTTTTTGACATTGAATCCTCCCTCACAGCCCAACTCATCAAGCCATCTCTTGCCACACTTCAGGCAACAGATGTTTCAGTTATTAAGCCTCCTACGAGGTCGGCTGGCTGGCCAAACCACTATTTCTTTTTTTTTTCTTTTCAAAAAACCAACCCAGCAAAATTCCAAATGGAGGCATCAATCCTGAAATCCCTTTGGTCGCAAAGGGCACCACTGAAGTGGTTTCAAGGAGGCATTCTAACAGTGTCCGGGTGCCAGCTCATACTGAACGAATTACAGTTACTCATTTCAACCAGCGTAGCTGTTTTGATTCTGGTTAACCTGTAGGCAGCTCTTGAGTATGGAAGACCTACTGTTAAACTTCAAAGTATTAGAACCAGCTTCTTTCATTGCACAGTAAGCAATGAGAAGGAATGGCAGTCAATTGAGTATATGATAACTTCAGCACATCATGGCTGGTCTGCATCTTAAAATAATATTGTACAAACATTAACCAGTCTTCATAACATTCTTTAGGGTAAGATAGGATGCATAATCAAATTGTCTTGTATAATGAAGCACAGTGACTCCAGCTAAAGACAAGGGAAGCTTGAACCTCCTCTTGACTGATTTAAAGATTTTGGTTCAAAGATTTAAATGCTTCCTTTTCCCCTTGGTGTTCCTTAGTCTTTACAGCCTTTCCCTAGCTGCCATTTTATCAATGCCACTCTGCATAGGAAAATATGTTTAAAATGATGATAAGGGTGATATGAGAAATGCTACAGCACAAACCCCAGGCTGTCCTGGAGTTAGAATCTGGCAGCACAGGTGAGGGAGCACCTTTCCATGGAAGAATCCCAAACTCATGAGTGGCTTTTGTAGTAATACTTGTAGTGATGTTAGCACACCATACATTTGTTTAGCAGGGTTTCAGCAGCCTGGTTCTGCAGAAATCAGGATGGATGAAGGGAGCCATCCCCCGGTTACGTTTTTTCAGAATCAGCGTTAGATGCTTCATAGTGGTGAGAGCCACCATGGAAATCAGAATTGATTAGAAAATTGTTCTATATTTTTCAGATGTGATAGATATACTTTGTAATACAAAGTGGTTATTTGTTATTATTATTATTATTATTTATTAAATTTATTTTAAACAATTTTTAGCTGCCTTTCAGGGCAGAAGCTCTCCCGAGGCGGCTTACAACCGCATCTAAAAACAACCATATATAAAAATACACATTGAAAGAAATAAAAACATAAAAGTAAAATATCAATTAAAACAATAAAAGCTAACATTAAAAACTAGCAATAAAACAGCAAGGGCAACAGCAGCAAAACAGCATTCCGTTATGAGAAGGCCATAGTAAAATAAAACGTTTTTAAGGCCTTCTTAAAAGCCTGTAAGGATGGTGAATGGTGGATCGTCGGTGGGAGTTTGTTCCACAGGTGTGGGGCCACCGCTGAGAAGACCCTCTCCTGTGTGGAGACCCACCTCCTATCTTTCACTGGTGGGCAGGTGAGAAGGGCCTCTCTTTTTTATCTTAAAGTGTGGGCGGGCTGATATGGGTGAAGATGGTCCTTCAAGTAACTTGGTCCCAAACCATTACCAGTCTGTGAACCAAAATCCTATGGAGCTTTGATAGAGGTCCTCATGAGCTGGGCATTTCCCATTCACTGCAGAATTGCAGGTTGCTTTGTGGAACTTTCCCGAACCCCGGCGTGAAGTCCAATGCGTACATAGGTGTACCAGACCTTCTGCATGAGAGTTTAAATAAAATACGCCCATAGAAAGCAATTTAGCAGTAACTGTAATACTGTTTTATCAATGTGTATATTATACATGTGTTATGATTGATGCAGCTGCTTTTAGATCCTCCCCCCACAGCACAAACTAGAAGATAAACATCACCCTAATAACTTCTATAACACTGAACGTTTTAAATTCATCTCCCAAAATAAGAAGACAATATTTGGCAGGCTTTGAAATTTGTGACCATGAAATGGATCGCTTAGCTCTTGTTTAGTGCCACAATAACCTAGATGGCTGCTCCTAGCAGTGGGACTGTCCTTCCGCCAGCAGGCAAATACATTTTCATTCAACCAGGCCTTTTGGCATGGAAGCAGATCTGTTGGGTTGGGGGCTTTTGTTCTGTTACTGTTGTGTTTTTAATTGTGCTTTAATGGATCAGTTTTATTATTGTTGTAGTCAAGTTTTAATTATGATTATTAGCTGTTTTGAGTGGCATTTTCTTGGTAGAAAGGTGGGGCACACCTGAAATGAATCAATAAACAAACATCAGCTGGCGGGCTGCATTTAGCTTAGGAGGTGACAAATTGTACCGGCTGGTACTGATCTAATATAATGGTCTGCATTTCCTAAGAGATCTTCCAGTGGGGCTTGGTAGGAGAAATTCCTAGTGGATTGATCTCAGAGGCCTGAAATGATTTCCCACACACATGGGCGTACAAGGTATATCTGTATAGCTGGAGGTCACCAGAACTATAATATATAGAAAGTTTCTTAAAGGGTGCTTTGTGTGGTGAAATTATTGATATTACTTTCTGACCTTTGGGGATGGCTGGGGTTACATTACCTTATTCTGGTCTTTATTTCTCTTCAGGCCATCTTTGTAAAAACGCCTTACCACTTTAAACTGTTCCCCAATCAGTTTCATATGATGGGTTCTCTTTAATCATTTACATTCTGGGGAAAGTCAAATATTCCATAAGAAGCCAAAGTAATCTAGCTGAATGTATAGTGTTTGTGCAGCTGGATATTTTATTTATTTGAAGTATTGAGAGAAGTCTCTTCTGACTTCACAGAATAAAAAAAGGATAGTGAGTAAACAGTATGGAGGTCTAAGTAACCTGAGCCTGCAAGTACCTTCTTTTAGAGCAAAGCTATGACAACTAATATTTTCCATGTTTCAAAGAAGAAAGCCCCCAAAGCTATATAATGCTCTTATAGTGTTACATTTCTTTCTTTGAAAGTTTTAATATTACCAGATAGAGAAAAGCAATAACTGTCTATTCTATGACATTTCATTCATCATAATGTTTTCTTTTTTGCTAGGCCCAATAAAAACGTAGCATCATTCACATTTTAAAATGAATGTTCTTTGCTTTTGTTTTGTTTTGTTTTCTTATAACAAATGTCCTAAGATGTTTATGCATCCTACCTTGTTTCAGAGAAGTTGTCCAAATGATGCTTGAAGTCTCTTGACACTGTGATGGTACAGATATTTGAACTGCTATTCCATCTTTTTGTTATTATTGGAATATGCAGGAATGCTCGGTTGTAACTCTTATGCACAGATGTGTGCAGTCCAGGCGTTTCATGGACAATGGATATAGAATCTGTAATCTTGGTCTTTTAAACCTCAGAGTTGCATTCAGATATTGGAATAAACAGAGATGTGCAGTGATGTTCTCTGTGACTGGTAGGTAGTGTGGAATGTCTGGATTAGCTAATCCTGGTATAAATATTAGGAGTTTAATTTTCTGGCCCTACCTGGTCAGAAGACAGGCATGTTCTGTCATAAGGTTACAGCTTTTTGCTTGCCAGATTACAGCTCTAGCTCAAGCCTTCCTTTCTGGTTTCAGTAGCAACTGACCTCATTGACCCTGGGCTGGAGAAGGCATCCTTGGCTTGGGGACAGAGTAACTAGAGTGCTGATGATGCCTCTTCTGAAGTCATCCTGGCTGAAATCTAATGGAGAGAGACTTTTCTGGGTCCTCAGCCCAGTTGTGGGACTCATTCCCATAGGAAGTTCATTTCTCTCGCTCTCGCTCTCGCTCTCGCTCTCGCTCTCGCTCTTGCTCTCGCGCTCTCAGCTTCTGCCATCAGATGAAGACAATTTCTTCAGGTGGATTTTTTATTAACCTTGGCATTTTAAACTGACTCCAATCTTTTAATTCCCTCCCATGTGGTTTATGTATTATTATTATTATTATTATTATTATTATTATTATTTAATCTCTTTCTTGCTCGTGGTGGTTTTTCTAGACGGACATGACGGGCTTTGCCAAGTCATGCTGTCTTTTACAGGAATTTCCTGACAATTGAGCATGTTTTAAGTATGACTGCTTTCTGGATGTTGGTATGGATGTACTTTGGTAGGCCCAGTTTCTGAAGGTTTTCTGTATAGTTTTTTGAAGTGGTGCCGGTGATTGAGGTGACTAATGTAATAATTGTGACCTTTTCCTGTTGCCATAGTTCTTTGACTTCCATGGCCAGTGGTGTATATTTGTCTCTCTTTTCTTTTTCCTTTTCAATGACAGTTTTGACATTCAGTATTGCTATGTCGATGAGGTATGTGTATTTTTCTTTTTTGCTTATGACCATTATGTCTGGTCGGTTGCAGGGTATTGTCTTGTCGGTATGAATTGTTCTGTCCCAGTATATTTTATGATCTGCATTTTCCAAAATTGTTTCGGGTAAGTATGTACCGGGTAGTTTGTTTGATGAGGTTGAATTTGATGGCCAGTTGTTGGTGAATTGTTTTTGTAGTTGTCTTGTGTCTGTCCATATAATCCATTCCTGCCAGAATTTTACATCTTCGAATTGATGGCATTTCCTACATACATCTGTTGTTGTTGTTGTTGTTGTTGTTGTTGTTATAGTTTAATTATGTATGATTATTATATTGCTCTTTGATCTTTGTTAGTGAAAAGGGAGAATATTAATGCTAATATTAATAATAATATCTTCCCAGTCTAGATTCACATACAGCCACCTGCAGTCCTGGTCAACTCTGCTAAAGCATCCTCTGCAAGAGATTTTGTAGCACATATCTCTGATTACACATTGATGCATTTGCATGTTAACATGTACTGCAACCTCAATTGAACACTTGAGTTGCTTGTGATGTCACAGTTGCTTTGATGTCTCCTATTAGACTCCTTACATGTTCAGTACTACACTGTAATGATTATAATGTCTCTTTAGTGTTGACATTCATTAATAACTTTCAGTGTTGGGTTTGAACAATCTTCAGCTGCAATACATTTTACTTTAAAAGGTGGATATGATATTTAACATGTCTGAACTTGAAACATAAAATTTGCACAGTGAAATAAAACAAAGAAAAAATAAACACATCGTGTTGACATGAAAGTCATGTACTACTTTTCTCTAAAGACTTTTGTGTGATTTTATCTAAGATGATTTAGAATGTGTGTTGTAATGATTGATCCTATTCAATCGTTTCATTCAATTCAGGGAGAAAAATGAGTAAATATTATAAAATTGATTATTCAATGTTCAATATGTAAATGCGAATTTATCCAGTCCATTATTTATTTGAATTATGGTGGAATGAGTGATTTGCACAACACAGACAAAAAAAACATATATATGAAGGTTGTACTTGCACCTTTACAGTTCAAGTATGCATATTTCTCGGGCTGGGGAGATTCTGGCAGAGCAGGAGGGAGACATTTGTGAATCTTTTTATTTTTCTCCTGGAGTTTTTAGATTAGTCATATCAATCTCCGCTTGGCAACTGGGTGACAAATATAAAGAGCATAGTCAAATTCCATCCATTATTTTAGTGACACCATATTTTTGCAGTTACTTAATACCAATATTGATATAGCAAACTCTCCTGTGCATGTCAGAAATCCATATACAGTACTTGAGGAATTATATTAATTGGAAAAACATCTCGTAGAAAAGAGATAAATATAACAGCTTGGATGATAAATCACATTTAAAATAAGTCATTTTTGATGTATACAAAGAACTGTTCATGTAGAAAACTAGAATAGATTTATCTTGGATATATATGATTTGGTTAACGGTGCTGTGGATTTCCGAAACATCAAAACATTCCAGGTGTAATCTTTATTCTTCCTTATTCTGGACATGCTATATATTTCCTACTGCTGTGTTTCTCTCTCTCTCTCTCTCTCTCTCTCTTTTCTATTGATGACTAGGTATCTCAAGGTGTTCCATACAGAGTATGTGGTCTACTGTGTGCCACATTTAGGGGGTGTAGTCTACATTTTCATGAGTGTAAAATGGATTTGTTATGGTAATTCCCCCCCCCCCAAGCTGTAAATGCCACCCACCCAACATTCATGCTTTTCGTACACCCAATCACACAATGTGGATAAATAATTTTAACTTCTTAACCTTGTGAAACCAAGGATGGATCATTGTGATATATGCAGTTGGAAGGATTGTTATACCCTGCTTAAAAATTGTTATATTCCAGCATAAAATATTTGGGGGGGGGGGGGGGGAGGAAAAAGTCAGCACAAGAAAACATCAAATTTCTCAGTAAGTAGGGTAGCACATCATGTAGGGTGACCATATGTCAGGAAAAAACAGGACATGTCAGGATTTTTGGTAACAAATCCGAGAAAGGGGGATATTAAGAAATTTGAAGAAAAATTTGGATTTTTCCCATCCTCCCCCCATCCAAAGGACAGCTCTACTTTATAGTCAATGGGAATTAACAAAAATGCTTACAGCTATGTCATTTTTAAAGATAAAAGAGATGAGTTCTAAACTGAATAATTTTAGTTCTAACTGTATTCAATGTTTTTATTTGCTTGGTGATACTGAGTATATTAATGTTGAGGATTTCCCCCCGAACACTGGACATTTTACTCTCTGTTTTATGTATTATGTTTATTTTACTGTTATAAATTGCAATGGTTATTGGCTTGATGCAAATAAAATAAGGATTTGGATTTGGAGATGTAATTGGCACCATGGTAGATCTTAGGCAGGGCTTTAGCCATGCCAGGTTTGAAGCAGATCTGTTCATCCGTTGATATTTAGGATTTTTTAAAAAATTGAGTTTTTAAAATTATTTTAAAATACACAATTTTTCAAGATAAAGAGATGAAACTTGGCACCATGCTATCTCTTAATTAGGGCTTTAGCCATGCCATGTTTGAAGCACATCTATTCACCTATTGATTCTTAGAATTTTTTTTAAAGTTTGAGGTGTTTTTTTTTAAAAAAAAACAACAACCACTGGAGACATATTGGAGGGAAGGGGAGAATGTATCACACAGAATATAGCAACAAAGTCCAGCAAAAGCTCCAAAAGTAGGAGTAAGTTAATTTCAGATACATTGGATGTCTCACTTGTTATTTCAGTGATTTTAACATGAAGATGTTATGTAGAACAGATTTGTCTTAATTGTGTGCTGTAAAATCAGACATGTGACCAAGGCTATGTTCAAGTGGCCCCCCCCCTGTTGCTGGACACGCCCCCTGGGGCGGACATATTGGTGGGCATGCTCCCGTGGGGGCCAAGCATGTTGTCCTCCTTTTTGGTTTCCAAAATGTGGTCCCCCTAGACTAGAGTAGGAAATGGTGGTTTGGTAGATGAACAGAGCTACGGCCTATTCAGAATTTCACCAATGCCGGTGTGATACTGACACATGATTGCGCAGTGGGATCATGTGCCTTTGTGCCCCTCACTCCACCTAACTTCACACACTTGTAACATCTAATATGTTGTGCCTGTGTATGTTTTGGTGACCCTAGCTACCATGTATGTGATTTTTAGGGCCCCCCCCCCATTTTGAGAAGTAAGGAAGACGTGTCTCATGGCTGAGCGCATTACAATGAACACAAATATATCGTATATCACATGGATGGAGCGGCATCACCAGTGGAAGATGTGGTGAAATAACAGAAGTTTATGCCATGGATAGGCAGTGTCTGGTGCACAGTGCTGCCCCATTATCTCAAAGCAAAACACATTTTGAACAAAAACATATTTTTTTCAAGGAGGAAGCAATGTAGTTCCTGCAGAAAGCATGAAATAAGTTGCCTTTTGGTGCACTTTCTAAGCCCTAGCCTGTGGAGTTGGTAGGTCTGAGGCCACAATGACCTGAAGATGCGAAGTCAGAAACAGTTTGCTTTCCATCTAGAAAATAAAGCCCCAGTGCTGCTCAGTGGCATGCAGCCAACAGAGGCAATCCCAAAAGCCATGTCAGCAGAGCCATAGTTCAATTGCAGGAGCATCTTTTCATTCCCTGCATCTTTTCATTCTTCTCATGCAGTTGCTAGTCCCCAACGTTCACCACAGGGGAGGCTCTCATCAGGGTTTGATAAATAGTGGTGTGTGTGTGTGTGTGTGTGTGTGTGTGTGTAGTGCATGAGGACTACTTAACCCATCCCCTTCCTGTCATTTGTCCACTCCACTATCACACTCGCCCAGTTAGGGAAATAGATCCAGTCTCACCATATCTTCTCCCTTGTGGGTGGGAAGTAGATTCCAAAGAGGAAATGGCGTGACGAAAAAGGGTCAATCACCCTCCTACCCTGGCCCATATGTTTTTCCATTCCTGATGGCATATTTCATTCTTAATCTTTGGAGGAAGCAGCACCAAATGCTTTTCACAGGACAGGTACTTGAAAATACATGTATGTTAAAGGTACACTTTTCAGAAAACCGGGATTGGCTCCTTTTCCACTGGTGTGCATATTCTTTGGCTATCCAAGGTTTGCTACTGTGTGACATATGAAACTGCCCTTTGATTAAGCAAGATGAGATTTATCTTAAGCATCATTCCTGATTAACTAAGGGAAGTGTTTGAGCAATTATTATAAATGTAGGATTTCCAGGCAGGAAATAAGACAGGTCCTAATTTTTAGATCCTGATAGAAACATGTTTGTGCCTGAATGTTTTTGGGTTATAGTTCTTCCGATACTTAAATTTGAAATTGTTCTTTGCTTCTGTATTTCTTATATTCTTAAAAAAAAAAAAGATTTCTTCTGTAGTCTTCTGAGATATATATTTCTTTGCCAGCTTGAATAACTGGCCATGTTTCAGCACCAAATGTCAAGAGTAAACAGATGAAAGTGTGTGTTATATTTTTACTTTGTTGTCAGTTGCTATTGGTTTGTCATTTTCAGAGAGTTCTATTTATTGCAGTAAATGCTGTTACCACTGCAGTTCTGCTTTTTTAGACTTCCATCAGAACTGTTCTCTAGAGGTCAAGTAAATGAATTATCAACTTTATCCCTGTTATCCATGGAATGGATTTTGCTACTGACACTTCTGAGTGAACTGGTTATTTTTGTTTGTGTGTTTGTTTGCTGTAGAACAAAGCCACAAGATCATAATGTTAACTGTCACTTTTGGAAGGCAGAGGCCGATGCAGCTTAGGCCTGTAAAGCCAGGCTAGAAAATAATATACCACATGGGATGCAGCATTTAATACCCCTGTTGTCTGTGAAGCGATGTGAGTTTTTAAAATTATGAACTAGCCAAGGCAGAGTGAATGCTGGATTTTAAAAACGAGATTAGTTCCAACTAGCGAAACAACATTGTTCTCCTTGTCTATAGATTTAGGTGTGTTGTTTTGGGAGGTATGCCTCAAAAACCTGGGTATCTCTAGGGTGACCATATGGAAAGGAAGACAGGACTCCTGTATCTTTAACAGTTGTATAGAAAAGAAATTTTCAGCAGGTGCCATTGTATACATGCAGCACCCAGTGAAATTCTCTCTTCATCACAACAGTTAAAGTTGCAGGAGCTATACTAGAGTGACCAGATACAAAAGAGGGCAGGGCTCCTGCAGCTTTAACTGTTGTAATGAAGAGGGAATTTCACCAGGTGCTGCATGCATACAAATGATGCCTGCTATAATTCCCTTTTCTATACAGCTGTTAGACATACAGGAGCCCTGTCCTCCTTTCCATATGGTCACCCTTTCTCAATCCTGTAGTTGCACCATAACATGAAGGGTCATTTACTAGGAGGAATTATTAGGTGGAAGGGCAATCATGTCCCCTGATTTGCCCATGCCCACCCCCACCCCCCAGTCATTTTTAAAACCCCACCCCCCAGCTGGGTTCTGAAATCAAAAGTAAATGCAACTTGGGCAATAATGGCCTTGGGCGCAATTTACAGGAGAGAAGCATATTTGTTTGCTCAATAATAGTGGTGTAGAAGAGTTTTTCTCCAGTTTACAAATCATGAGAACGTGCCCCATTTGCGACTCCAAGACAAACCAGGGCACATTCCCCCCCTCCAAAAGATTCACAGATTCCTGAGCTTGTGATTGTGCTCTAAAAATGTGCATTTTTAGAAAATATATATTATTGTGTGTGTGTGAAACACTTTGGAATGGGCGTTCTTCGAAACATACGCATTCTTGCGCTTCAGAAAAAATCTTGCACTTCCCCATTCAAACCAACTGAATCCAGGTCGCAAATGAAAATGAGCCAGACCAAGCCTCGATGTTTGGGAGCCAGCCAAACCAAGCTTCGAAGTGGAGTTTGGAGAATTTTAGCAAGCTGGATGGTCCCTTGTTCTTCCATCCCTACTCAAGAAATGAACTCAAGGCAACCGTAGGGCAATACGGTTTGGGGAATGTGTATTCTAAAACCTGCATTTTCTGAGATAACGTGAATGCAACAGTGGAAGTACCGTTTGTAGGGGACAGCGGACAGGCAAAGCTCACTCAAACCCCCCTTCAGTCCAATGATTTAATTTGGCCCTTTATTCTCTAATATCATCAAGGATGGAATTGGCCTTAGACAAAGTTTCTTCAGGAGTCTACTGTAAATGCTTATGTAACCCACAAGGCTTCAGAAACCCTGGCTGTTTTGTTTAATTATTGAGACCTGCAGCAGGACAAAGAGAGAATGTTAAGTAATTTATCATGTGACAAATGTTGAGCTTTTATTCTTTGGTGAATAAGAATAATAGTAATAATAACAACAACCTAAAAAGGATTTTGCCCAAGTTGTTACGTGTGCAGCCTTGCTAATATTCCTTGTTTCCAAATTTTAAATATTTCCATGTATTGTATTATGCCCTTAGATGTAAGATTTTTTGGAAAACATGCACTCCTACTGAACACTCACTTTTTATTATTTTAAGAGAATCTGAGGGTCTCTTTCTTTTCCTTTTTTCCGTTTAATTCCTTTCAGCCCAGCATTTGAGCGCGAGCAAATGCTCCTGGAGTCAATTGCATTTAAGGGAATGTTGTTGTATGGCTTTTCATGTTCGGAACTTCAATCAGCCGGTGCCAGCAGTATCCCAAAAGAAGGACCCTCAATAGACCATTTTCAGCATTTTGCTGCAATTAAACTCCTCTGGTTTTAGCCCTCAGGCAATTTAGTACCTTTTTACATATGCACATTATGAACTTTTGACCAGGGCCTGGTAGTCATATATTAGAGAGCAGCTTTTGAAAGCAGACTTAACAAGTTCCTCTGAGTATTACATTCTGAGTCAGTTGTGGAAAAGGTAATTTAACCAACTTGCAGAGAGGCCATTCAGTTCTTACTGATGATCCTAAATCTCTCTCTCTCTCTCTCTCTCTCTCTCTCTCTCTCTCTCTCTCTTCCTACCCCCCCCCCTTTCCTTTGGAAGCTGGTAGCAAGAGCTCTCAAAGTATGTGATTGATCTTTTATTCAGTAGCTAACGAGGGCTGTGATTCTATTAGTGCTCTACAAGGCAAGGGAACAGTGATTTAATGAAGTGTCTAGTGAGCTGGTCATAGATTTATCCTGTTGTCTCTAATTTGCAGAGCCGTTGCGAGTGGTAAAAGAAACTGCGCTCACGCTTCCATTAGGCAGGTATTTCCTTAGTAAATTGTTGTAAGGTCAGGTGTAGTTACCTTAGCGGAGACAATGGCTTACCTCCTCAGTGTCTCCAGATGACAGCCGCTGCACTAAGCACTCACCGAAGCGGAAACCTGGAGATCAGAGGTCCATTCCGAGACCTCCTTAGCTGGTGCTGGAGCAGATGAACTGCCAAGCACGGCTAATAGAGTCATAATTGGCGATTAGAACTGGGAAGGCACGATGACATCTTAATACAAACTGGTGTGTGTGCCGTCATTGCTGCCAGCTGCTGTTGAGCGTGTGTTGGTGGCGTGAACTAAGATGTGTTTTCCCAGCTTCAGTTCTAAGCAATTGGGTATCACGTCTTTAATACTTATTGGGTAGCCATTATATAAAGGATGGTGGTGATTGGGGAAGAAAATCCTATGCCCATCAGAACATGTCACTTTAAAATGACATTCATGTGCTTACTGTACACTTAGTTGAGCATGTAAGCTGTCAGCTTTAACTCTGAAATGATGCAGTAAGAAGTTGGCGCGTCGCTATAAGGAGCAGAAATCTAATAAATATGGTGTGATTTTTGCTCCATCAAATGGCAGGGCTTTTATTCTTCGCTGCTCCAAGGGATCATTGAATTTTTGTTTGTGTTTGTTTGTTTCATTTGTCTTTTGCTAAAATGAGCTATTTGCTTCCTGGCGAATAACTACCCTCCTGCAATTCACTGTTATACTGCACTGTTAAAGCTGGCGTCAAAAGCTTCTGTAGCTGGATTGACCACAAATCAGTTTTGCTAAGGGACAGCGTCTTAGGTTGGGTTAACTGGTAGGTAGATAAAGAAACTGTGAGAACAAATTGGAGAGGGTGTTTGTTCCATTGTTTTACAAAAGTTTCTCCTTTGACCATGTATTTATGGAAGAAGCACGTGAATGGTGTAGCAGCTGGAGCATTGGTGAAAAGGAATTGTCATGCAGCTTTGCAGTTAATTAGAACCTGTTCAGACAACACGCTAAGCAACTGTGGTTAAGCATTTTGAGCTAAACATTATGGCTTAGAGTGTCATGTGAACCATGACTTAGTGTGTCGTGTGAACCATTCCTAATCATGGTGGTTACATAACCGTGATTTAAACAAGCTCAACAATCATTTGCTGCAAAAGGATTATCAGCCTAACCATGGCTTAGTGTGTTGTCGGAACAGGCCCAACTGTGTTATCTATTTCATGTTTATCACACCCTTCATTTATTTATTTGTTACAAATATGTTATCCCATTTTTCTTCCATCATTTTGTTTATTTGTACATTTACATCCCACTTTTTCTCCTCTAAGGAGCCCAAGGCAGTTCACGTCATCACCCTCATCTCCATTTTTATCCTCACAAGAACCCTGTGACATAGGCTAGGCTGAGAGTCAGTGAGTAGCCCAAAGCCCACCTAATGAGCTTCATGGCTGATTGGAAACTAGAACCCAGATCCTCTGAGTCCGAGTCCAATGCTAACCACTACACAACACTGGCTCTGATGAAACTCAAGATGGTGATTCCAGATCATAACTTTCCTTTGATTTTGCAGCCGTGGACATGATTCCACTCACCCCAGCCCTAATTTTATCTTCTCAAAAACCCTGTGCAGAATATTATCTGAAAAAAGAGTGACTGGTGCCAGCCCAGTTCAAGGTATTTTGCTGCCTGAGGCAAAGGACAAGATGGTGCCCTCTCCCACTCTACGTACAAAAGGTGACTGGATGGACAGTTAAATTGTTCTTCTACGCTGGCAATGGGAAACCATTCTCCACCACACCTGCAGGCAGAAGGCTAGTTGAGAGGATAATGGCAGGCTGCACAATCCATTGCTCTCTCCTCCAATACTTTGCTACTACCTTCCAGCAACTGCTGCCTAAGGCAACAGCCTTATTATGCCTAATGATAGGGCCAGCCCTGACTGGTGCAAGGTCACCCAGTAAGATTCATGACTGAGTAGGTATTTGAACTCTAGGCTTCCTAGCCCTAGTTCAACACTCTCACCAACTCGGAAGCTGCAGCTAGCGCAAAATCCAGCAGATAGACTGCTGACTAGAACATCTTATAGAGACCATGTAACACCAGTCTTAAAGGAATTGCACTGGCTGCCAATATGTTTCTGGTCGGAATCCAAGGCGTTGGTAATGACGTTTAAAGCCCTAAACTGCTTGAGGCCTCGATGCTTGAGGGAGCGGCTCTCCCTATATCTGCCTGCCTGTGACCTGATCTGTCGAGGAGCCCTTCTCCATGCCCCACCAATGCGTGGCATATGCTGTGGTGAGACGTGGGAGAGGGCCTTCTCTGTTGTGGCCAGGAATGCTGTCCTCCTGGAGGCCCGACTGGCACCAGCACTGTCTTTATTTTGGCGCCAGGTTAAGACGTGGCTTTTTGATAAAGCCTTTGATGGCTAAATCCACCCATCTGCACACTGTCTTGTTTTTACTGGATTTTAACTGTTTTAAAATTTTGTATTGGTTTTAATATATTCATGGTTTAATTTGCTTTAGAATTTGGCATTCATTCTATTTTATATGTATGATTTTATCTGTACGCCGCCCTGAGATCCCTGTGATACAGGGCGGGATTATAAATGTTTAAATAAATAAATAAACGCACCACACTGGGCCTCACTTATTGGTGATGTCAACAGCTTGACCCTTGATCTTCCTAACTTTGAGTTTAGGTTTTAGTTTAGATTGTCCCTCGCCCCTCCCAAACGTTGTGCTTAAGTAACATGCTTCTCCCTAACTATTTAGCTCTTCAACAGAGGCTAAACATGTGTCTTCCCACCTGGAGGGGTTTGCTTGGTAGGTATTTATTTATTTATTCTATTTTATGTATTTTATTTATTTATTTTATTCCATTTATATACCGCCCCATACCCGAAGCTCTCTGGGTGGTTTACAAAAATTAAAAAAAATTCTGAGTGCGTGTGATTCTCCTCGTTTACTTTCCTGAAACGTTTCCAGGACCGCACCCTTGATCTTCTCACGTTCTGCTTGTCTGAACTAGGCTTGAGAAGGGGAGGACAATGCAATGAGAAAACAGTGAGAAAAATGGTAGGAATACAAGTAGTACTACTTGTACTCGTAGTACTACTTGTTTTTCCTCTCTATTTTCCCCTGCCAGCTATTTCTTTGTACGATGATCTAATTAGGAAACCGAAGTTGATTGTCGATGAAGTAAAATTAGCACAGTGCAATTTGGCAAAGACCTTGAACTATTCTACGCTGGGCTTTTGCGGAGGAGGAATCCTGCTGAAATAAGCCTCCAGGTATGGGTACTGTGTCTTGAAATGGTCAGCTTAGAGGATTTAAAAGAACTTTAACCAAAGTTTCTAATTTTCTAATATTGACACTAGTATCCTGTGCAATCTTATTATAGTATTTTCCAGCACACTTCCATTTCATCATGATCATAAAAAAAAAAGTCTATGCTGGGACTAAAAAAACTAAGGCTTTTAGCCTGTAGATCATTTCACTAGGAAACTCCATAAATGGCTTATTGTAGATTAGATGATGTGGTTCGTAGCACCTCCAAATCAATAAAAGAGCAGCCTGAACCTAGTAAAGTGCTCTCACTTTGATTCTTCTTAGTAAGCAACAAATGTGAAAACGTGTTGCTAAGTGTTGTGATGGGGAAGGAAGGGGAAACATTTCTTGAAACTTAACATATGTCTTATTCTTGCATTTCTAGAATCCTCACCTTCTAAATATGTCACAGTTCCTTCAGATTGTATCACGCACATACACTCTTTCCAGAGAAGTAGGGAGCACCCTACTGTCTGCATCATTAGAGAGGGCACTCAGGAGCAATTGTGTAAATAAAACTTGAACTTGAACCTTGCCAGCATCACCAGCTGTAGGTACTGGAAAATTCTCTAGAACATCCAGGAATCCATAGGATTCCATATTTCCCAGAGTGGACCATCTTAATGGATCCCCCTGCAGGGCATAGATTGCTGCAAAACCAAACTTCATCAGGAAGTGGTCTGACTATGACAACAGAGTCACCAGAACCTCTCCTATATGCAAACCACACCGTTCCACTGTCCTGAAGCAAAGATCTTATTAGAGGGTATTTCTTGCCCTATTGATTGAGCCGATAATTAACTGAGATAGTTAATTATGATTGTCATGGAGGCCATAGAATTCCAAGCTGTCCCACTCACTGTGGCCTCGACATGAATGTTGAAGTTACCCAGAATAATTGTCCTGAGGTTCTCCAACACCACACTCATGACCACTTCAGCCAGCTCAAGTGGTCATGAGTTACGCAGCAGGTACACCACTAGCAGCCCCAATCTGTGTCTTTGGCCCAACATGAGGTACAGTCCTTATTGCCCACCCCAGGGGAAAGAGGAGTCTTAATGAGGAAGATGCTATTCTGTTTATCAGAGCAACTCCCTCAGCCCCCTGGCCCACGTGGGTGCTGTACCAGGTACGGAGCAGCTGGGACAGGTTAACACCATCCAGCTCACCCACCCAGGTCTCAGTAATACATGCCACTTTGCCATTTTCATCCATGATTAAATCACAGATAATATTGATAATGTAATCTGGTGTTATACTCTGGAGAGCCAGTGTGGTGAAATGGTTAGAGTGTTGGAGTTGGACTCAGAAGACCAGGATTCTGGACCCCGCTTGCTGTAAAGCTCACTGGGTGACTTGACGCCAGTCACTGGCTGAATTCGGACAACACGATAGTCAATGGTGGGGTAATAATCAACTTTACAGTTGTTCAACTTGGGGTACTCCCCACACAACATGGTAATAAATAATCAACTGTGGTGTGGATTAGGATCAGTGCTGAGTTGACTATGGCAGCATTCGGACAACACGATAGTTAATGCAACTGACAATTGTTTCCCCCCACCCTAGTTGCTTATTGTGTCATCCAAATTCAGCCACTGACTGTAAGCCTAACCTCTACCTCACACAGTTGTTGTGAGGATAGAAATGGAGCATATGTACGTCATCTTGAGCTCCTTGGAGAAAGGTTGTTCATGTTCATCATCATCATCTAGCTCTTTCAACAATTCAGGCAGTCTTGGTCCACCAACTGGGACCATGGATAGGATCTTTAGAAACCTGAGGGTTTTTGAAAAATAGTGAATCCATGAGAGCAGTGTTTGAATCTAGGTCTGAATCTAGGTCAGCCAGACCCAACCAAATCCATTGGTATCTACTGGCCAAACAAAAATGGATTCAGGTGTTGGTGCACTGAACTGCCGGTCTTCTCTGTGAAGGATTTTGGAATTTCCCTTCAGTTCACAATGGGGAAAAGTAGCTTTATGTATGACATAATTACTTGACCTACTACAAATTTAACTTGAATGTAATTAATATACATTTCAGCTCAAATCAGGTGGATACATCTGTTTAAAAAGGAAAGAACGAGCAGATCAAAGTCCTAGATCAGCCTTTGCGCAGTCTGGAAAATTTTTCTCTCATTTGCTGTGAAAGTAAGTGCCCTGTGCCTCTGGGAGTAGCTGCCCTAGTGAACTCTCTTCCATGCACCAGTTGCTTCTCATGATTTCAGGATCAAAGAGCCCTCCAACTTCTTTTCTAAAAACTTTAGCCCAATTTGGCTGCAACATTAAACTGTAGTTTAGTGTCACATGCATGAGCAGTAGCAAGTCTTGGCTGCAAACAAGAGATAGGAAACACCTGCTTCTACAATTAAACAGAATTACTCAATATGTCTGAACTCAGGTTACTTTAAACTGTGGTTTGAGAACAAGCTCAGATCATAAACTATGGTTTGATCCTGGCTTCTTTTAATGAACCATGCTTTCTTTTTATTTGAACAAACCTTAGTTTTGTTTATGGGGATGAGCACAAGCTCTTGATAATAAACCATGCCATTATATATTAATTTATATTTAATAAACTAATCTTTGCAGTTATTTTCTTTATTCTTTCAGTTTACCTTTAAGTAAATTTATGTATCTCTGTATTCCTTGAAATAACTTCTGATGCTTTTAATTGGTCAAGGAGAGACACTAATGTTTCTTGACCATGTCTATTGACCAGTATGTGTTTGCACATGTGGTTAATAATTTATTCTTTGAAAAAAAAATCTATGTGCATTATAGTCTTTGATCTCATCATGAATTTCAAAGCCAACGATTCCATTTTCATTTCCTTTTTTTAATTTTCAAAGAGGGTAGAAAGGAAAATCATTTTAAAACTTCTTTTTTTAAAAAAGTGGGGGAACTTCCAGCTAACACTCTTCCATGCTAATGAGACTGTACATTAAATACATTTTTTTTAATCAAGGCAAGCTTACTGTACTCTGCAGGTGAAAAGTATTTGAATACAAGACTTAATGCATCTAGTAGATTAAAAGAGAAATTAAAGACTTGAGACTGAGAAGAGATCAAAGGCTGTCTTTTCATTGTTCTTTTTATTGTTTATTGACTTCAAAAAGACTTTTTAGTTTAAGCTGACTTTAGTATCTCTTGAATGCTCTTTTGTAAAGTGACTTTGAAAACTCATGGATAATGTCTTCATTAAGTGGAGAAAATTCTTGGTGAAAATATAACTGTAACTTTGCTTTCATTATAGAAGAAAGAGATAACACTTTGCTTAATTAAGGTCTGTTTTCTCTCTGTTCTTAATTTTATGAACATTTTGGGGGGGGGGGTTGAAATTCCTGCTGATAGCCGTTGAAATAGTCATCACCAAATTTAAATAGTTCCCTATGGGCATGTAACAATGATCCATATTCATTAATAATGTTGTAGACAGAAGAATTAACTCACTGAATCAGACTTTGGTCCAGAATTGTCTTTCTAGGTATGTTTAGCCAAATGTCAAAGGAAAAATCCACATATATGACACAGTAGCCATCTTTTCTTATTCCCACCATCATCTGATACTCTGGGGTATAATGCTTCTGAATAGGGAAGTCCCACTTAACTCCCATGGGTGGGAAGCCCCTCTGTGTATTCATATAGCACTTTTTCAAAGACCTTCAAAACTGGTGGGTATGTCTCAATCCCATGCTGATTTGGAATGGAGCCTCTGTTGTTATTGTCCCAACAACCTGGATCAGGATTCAAAGTTGCTTGTTAAATCCAGGTTTTGTCCTAGCCAGTACCTCCAAGAAAGATGATTGTGCAAAGGGTGATACATCAGTGGTGACGAAAGAGAAATCTGTTCTCTGAAAAGTCTACACAATTTCTCAGCAGTTTTAGGCTGACGGCTTGATTATCATTTCCTCCCTGATAATTAAAAACAAAGCAAAACTTATTTTCATGGTGAGCATTTATGCAACCCTTTAAACATGACTACTAAGAAGCGTTCTACTTTCTAGAAGCCAGTGAATCTGTTCTGACCATTTTAAGCCAGGTCAATAAAATTCACTTGGTGTATGTGAATATGTGTGAAATTGACTAGATTTTTCTTTTCTTTGCTGAATGGTTGTTTGTTCACTTCACTCTATTATTATTATTATTATTATTATTATTATTATTATTATTATTATTATTTCTATACTGCACCTTAGCCAAAGCTCTCTGGGCAGTTTGAAAAAGTTAAAAGCACACAAACGGACAATATAGAAAGAGACAACATATATCTAAAAGCAACTTGAGCAATCAGCCAAACAGCAAACAAATCCAGGATCAACTGAAACTCATCATGTGCTGTCAAATCCCTGGGAAATGAGAAAACTTTTGACCTGGTGTCAGAAAAATAACAATCTTGGCACCAGGTGGGCCTCATTGGGAAGATCATTTCATAACTGGGGGGCCATTATCAACAAGTGATGTGCTTCGAATGGGAGTTTGGCCTAAACAAATCCACTTCAGTATTGATTGATTTGATTTGTAGCCCGTCTTTCTCCCAAGACAAAATGGCACTCAAGGTGGCTTACAATCCTAAACAAACCCTGAGTAAACGAATAATAAAAAAGCAAATGCATGGAACCACAATTGAAAGCACAACATCAGAACAAAAATAGCATCCAGCCCTACGGACTGGCTTACATGCCAACGGTCAACGTGAATACAAATACAAAGACCTCTGCCTTCCAGTGGAAGGATAATAGAGAGGAAGTGAGCCAAGGCTTGCCTCAGCAAACTGGGATTAAAAATTCAAAAAAATTGTGAGAGTTTAGAGAGTTTAGCTGTAACTTTTACTCATCATTTTTTTAAATGACCCTTAATTCATCTTATTTCCTACCAGCCTAATAATAACAACAACAATAAACGTAACTGGCCTAAACAATTTGATGTCGTATAATCAATATCATAAAGATATTCATTGCGTTGAGAAACGTATCTTGTTGAAATTCTATTCAAAGTGTGTCACTTTCCTTCCTGCCCTTATGAGACAGGAATGATTCCATTGGGCAGCTTGGCATTTAGAAGTTTATTCCATGGAGTTGTTTCCGTATGCATAGATGCAAAACAAATTGTGCAACATAAACATCTTTATGGTCTGTACAGTTAACTAGTTTACAAGCGTAATCTTGTGGGTGGTGTAGAAGCTCAATTACTACTGAAATGGAGGGGATAAATGTCCCTTCTGTCTTCCATAAAAGTTACGTGTTTTGTGGCACTTAAAGGGCTAGGCAGGTTTCTCCATGTCTTTGCAACCCTATAATCTTATCTTTAGAAATAGTATGCAATCCATTTAAGATTACTTCTTCGCATTGCTGCCTGAAATCAGTACAGACCATCCGGGATGGGGTGCATTGTGGGATGTTCCCTGTGGCGTTTACAAACTGCTGAAATCATAACATCGTTGAGTGCGTGTGTGTGTTTTTATTGGCCAGAACCCACACCATAGAAATTGTTCTTTGGATGCTGGCTATTGTTATGTATACTTTCAGAATTTGTAAGACTGTGGTCAGTAAGGCACAAATCCTGAAGGCACATTTGGAGGCCCTTTATCTTTCTGAGTGTAGTACACAGACTATTTTTCTGCTCCCCTTTTCTGTACACATTCTTATCATTTAGAGCTCATCTGATTAGTGCAATAGAATATTTCATGCTCAATTATCTAACACATACTCCAGAGTGGTGAACATAGGTATACAGAGTAAAAAATAAAATTTAAAAAAGCAAACTAAAATTGTTCAATTTAAAAACAAAAGAACCAGAGAAACAGTGGCTAGTTAATTGAGGAAGGCTTCTCTGAACAGAGTGGATTTCAGGAGGCGCCAGAAGCAGCCTAGTGTTGGTGCCTGCCTGACCTCCAGGGGCAGGGAGTTCCACAGAGGATCCATTATGCCATCATAGAACAGCAGAAGAGAATAGTCCATGTGGGCACTATTTGTGTCAGTTGGCTTATGCCAACCTTTATAAAGTTGAGGACAGTAAGAGTTTTTCATAAAAGCATTCTTTCGGGCATCCTTTATTCAGATATGTAGCAATAGAATTCTGGGTATCTACAGTTCTTGAGAATACATTGTTATAATCAGCATTATTTACAGTACTTCTCAGTATACAACACTCATAATCCAGCCCAAGTGATTTCAATGGGAGAATTTAGCATATGCTTAAATATCTTCCACACAAATCAGTGGGACTTAAAGTTGCTGTTTTTTTGGTTGGGTGAGTTTGCCCAAAGTGCCTTACAAAGCATGTCCCCCCTTTTTTTTTGTTATTGATTAAGTGTGCATTTCATTATTTTTTCCAGCCAAGAGTGTTTCGTTTCAAAATACCTAATTGATTTGACATATTTTAAGTTTTTTTATGATTAACAGCACAATCCTATGCATGTTTAGAAAGAAAAAAAGCTACCATCACGCCCCAGCCAGCATGGTAAAACATTTTTTTTCTGCCTTACTATGCATCGGATGGCACCCTTAAACACCATGTAAATTGCATCCATTCTTCTACAGAATGAAACACTTCTCCCAATATTAATGAGAAGAAAAAATATACTTACTCTGATCATTTCGGGACTAAACAGCCTTCTTCTTATGTAAACTGTAAGTGTGTGTGTGTTCAGTTTGCAGCTTGGGAGCACAACAGAACATATTTCAGGATATCTAAGGGACATTACCTCTCCGTTAAAAAATAGGGGGGGGAAATACTATTGAGGTGACCGTCTGTGTTGGTATGGCATTTTATTTCCACACCACCTGCAGCAATTAAACATGAAATCACCAAGCAGCTAGAACAGTAACTTTACCTACCAGCTGATTATGATAATTAATGGCTACAGTGTCCCTATTAATGTGCACTTCCAAGGCATCAAGTGGAAAGCTGTTGTCATGCTTTAAATAATGAAAAAGTTTCAAGTCTTGATAAATGGCTTAGTTGGATGCAGTTTAGAAAGTTGGGAGCATATGCTCCTGCCATTGGGAACTAAGAAACCTTGTTACCCATCCGATGACTCTTCAGATCTCTCTGAAACTCTCTGATTTCGTTAGGTGTCGTTCAGAATGCAAAACATACCCCCCAAAAAGTGTAAAGGTTTCAGTAGATGGCTGCTATTATGCATTATGATGTCTCTTAAACAGCCCAAAGAACTTTTCTAAAAAATTAGAGAGGTTATTTCTTCTTCTTCTTCTTCTTCTTCTTCTTCTTCTTCTTCTTCTTCTTCTTCTTCTTCTTCTTCTTTCTCCTCCTCCTCCTCCTCCTCCTCCTCCTCCACCACCACCAGCGATTCTGCTTTTAAAATACCAGTGTCCAATATCTTAATCAAACAAATACTAAAATTTACACTATTTGAATTCATATCACAGCCAGAAAAGAAAATAGCAGCATGGATTGGTGCGTTTTCAACTTGCTTTTATGTATTTCTGAAGTTCTGCTTTCATGTTCCTGAAATGTCTGGCACAGTAGCAATTTGGATTATTTCTGGGTGTAAACATGCTTTCCAGATTTGTCTGTTAGACCATTTTGTGGCACCTGAGAGCTGCAGACTATTTGCACGTTAAATGCACTGCACACTTCTTCTGTTATCTTCTGGTTATTTGAAAGACCGTATTCTCCCTTACTAGCCTGCCTGTCCTCTGAGTTCTTCAGGGGAGGCCCTTCTCTCAGTCCCACCACCATCAGAGGCCCGCCTGGTGGGAACGTGGGAGAGGGCCTTCTCGGTGGCTGCCCCAGGGCTCTGGAACTCCCTTCCCAGGAAAGCTAGACTGGCTACTTCCCTGGTGTGTTTCCGGAGGCAGGCTAAAATGTTTTTGTTCTGGCTGGTCTTTGGGGAGTAGTCTGGACCTCTGTTTATTTGGATTTTTTTTATTTGTATTTTAAATATTTTAAATGCTTTAAAAGTTTTTAATATTGTAGCATGTTTAATTATTTTTAAAACTTTTTGTATACCTCTATCTGTTTTAACTGTACATGTTTTAATTTATAAAGCCGCCTTGCATCCCATTAGTGGGGAAAAGGTGGGATGATGATGATGATGATGATGATGATAATAATAATAGCAGTTGCAAAGCCTAGCTGAGCCAGGATGGAACGGAGCAAAGGAGAACTGTGATTTGGACCTTTTCATGAAGACATTACTTTCCTTATTAGCAAATCAGTTACATACTGAAGCACAAAACACAACTGATCTTCAAGTAGCTTTCAAAGGCATTTGTCAGTTTGTCCTTAAATCCCTTCCCAACACCTTTGCAGAGTTGTAGTCCATGATCTGCCACCTTTTCCAGTCCCGTTTAATAATAATTGTTTGTGAGTCTTGAAGAAGCTGATGGACAATGGGCAAGAAAGGTGTGGGAAAGACCTACATAGGGGGGAGGAAGAAATCTTCAGACTTGTGAGACCTACCTTCTTCTTTACCAGAATATTGAGGTCCATCACCCAGAGCCAGGTGCAAACTAGTAGTTCAGGGGGTGGTGGACATATACTTAATACTGAGGAACAAGTTGTCACCGAGTACACCATCAGCCCAAGACATTTTGTTCAGCACCGGAACTGAAGTCATAGTCGGGTTACACAAAAACACATTCTTGATTTCCACTCGAGCTTGTTTTATTTTGGCAGTCTGAAAGTTTGTGTGTGGGGGAGGGCGGATTTTGGTTGTTTCTGTTGTGATTTGGATTCAGAACTCTCACTTTGGGCAAAACTCCAAGAGATCTACCGGTAGATCACAGTACACTTTCTGACAAACCTGCCACATGCTGCAACTGTCCAGATTTATTAAGGGAAGTCCCTGTTTTCTGGTATTTGTCCCTAGTAGATCACTGATCCCTTTCTATCCCTGGTCTTGCCTTTTTTTTTTTTTTTTTAGGATGCGTTATTAAAATGTTAAATACAGTGTGTTTCTCCCCAGAGCTTAGCCCCTCCACGGGATCTCTAGAAGTTACATTTCAGAGGGATTAACGGATGCATCTTGTCTGTAGCACAAATCCGTGTAAATGCGTATGAGCGTGAAACGGGGGGGCACTTCTGCATTGCAAAAAAAAAGGAAATGCGTTACTAAAAAAGAAGCGAAAAGAGGATACAGAGTTGCTCATGATTTCATGTGCTAATTTATTTTCATAAGCTAATTTATATGTATAGATTCAAATTTAGAAGGAATTTCAACAGCGATATACTGCTCACTGTGGTGTGATGTATTGTATTTCTGTCTATGTAGCTCTAAGCAAAACCTCCACAGACAATAGTGCGGTGTAGTGCTATTGTGGTGTATATCCAGCAGGTGGGTGAGGTACGGGGAAGATTCTTGGTGTGAGAGCTTAGCTGTTCCATGCATATTCCTATTTTTCTACTGTGAAATGCCGGAGAGTATTCTAGATGGAAGTATGTTGTACATGTTGGCACATTGCACATGCTGGTTGTGCCATCAGGTGCCCTGGATTTTGTCATTTTGCTGCATCGTGTTCCTTCTTTCGAGTTTAAATAAATTATTTATCCTTTGTAT
This sequence comes from Anniella stebbinsi, assembly GCA_029215795.1. NCBI lineage: Eukaryota > Metazoa > Chordata > Lepidosauria > Squamata > Anniellidae > Anniella > Anniella stebbinsi. Next base: position 24,228,134 of record JARDYH010000007.1, read on the forward strand.
AACATCTTGAATTGCTGTGCAATTATCTTGGGCACTCAAAAGCAAAAGTCCCACTTGAAAGCCAAATCCAAGCCTAGATATTCCATGGCACGTCTTACAATCTAAATATTGCTCTTAGCCTAATCGAAGCAGCAAGAGTAGTCACAGCAGTTGATGGACTATTTTTCAAATTGATTTCAAAAATGTATTTAAGGGGATGATCTTCTACTCTAGATTACCTATTGATTTTTAATATGAAAAGCTCATTATATAAGCAGTAACTGCATATAAAAACCTAGCAAACCTTTGCATAAATCCTTTAATTGAATTTCCAGAGCCTGTGGTTCTCCTTTTTTTTTTTTAATTAAATCTATTTCTTTTTTTAAGTGTTACTGTGTAATTTGCATGCTGTGAAGTGGCCCTGTCCCAGATAAAGTGCCATTGATCCTTATTAAACCTCACCTCTGGGCTTGCTGAAAACTAACTGGAAAAATTAAAGTGTTCATGCTGCAATGCACTTACTGCTTGTGTGATAGGATTATGGGGGGGGGGGGGGAAATAATAAAACTAATTTCCAAGACAGAATTCATAATGCAAGATTTTTTTAAAAAACATTCAGTGTGATAATTAATAGCAAAATCATATCCTAAATATAAATCCTATTTTAGCTTGCACACTGCAGTGGTAATTAGGAAAGATAATGTATATTTGATATAAAATCATCATGTTGTCTGTGGCTAATCTTTTTGTGTTTTAATTTCTTAAACTGTAAATTGAACTGATGATGGCTTCAGCTAAACAGATTAAACAGAGATTGGAACCAAAAGCTGTCTTTTGTGGTATACAGTATCTTACATTAGTAGATACCTTACAATTTTTTGTGCTAAAGATTTATGGATTGCAATTACTGTGGGAGAGTAAAATATAAACGCTACAACTTGGTATTCCCCCCCCCCCCCATTCTTAAGTAATACAGAACATTTGTTATTTTAAAAGCAATAAACCCTAAAGAAATGTTCATAATCAATAAGAACGCAAAATATGGAATATATTAACTGAGTTATAAAAATGTTTGTAGTGTGGCGTAAAATGAAAAACGCGGCAAGTTCCGTACGGTTTAAAGTGTAATCAATTTTGAAGTTGCATATGAGGATATAAATGATAAACAAAAGTAGTAGCATTTTTAGTAAAGGCTGCAACAAAAATGCTATATTTATGACCTATTCCGTTCTTTTTATAGCTCATTAATGTAAAACAAACAAACACTACGTATCCATCTTCCTGGACAACTTGAAGTTCCCTTAAATGATAATTTTTAAAATGTAAATAGTGGGATCATTTTGCAAGCTGCTCTGTCTACAAACACATTTTATTGACTGGGATCAGGCAGCCTGTTTGCAGTAGCAGGCAAAACTGTGGCCAAAATTAGTCTGTATTCCTCAAAATCCTAAACAGCTACTAAACCAAAATTGTGATAAAGCAGTTGAATAGCATTTCGTGTTAGCGAATGCATGTCGTAAAACACCTTGGATTACTTTCAATCTTAGTTTGATACTAAACCAAACAAAAAACACCAATCAAGCTGGTCGTGTTTCAAAAATAATGTCTAACCTTCTCATTTTAAACTTCTCTTAAAATAATACTTAGTTGCTACGTAACACAATTCTCTTGCCTGCAACCTAACTGCCATAACCGTCAAAATGAATGGTGTTCCTTCGTTAACATGTACTCCTCACTTATCCAAGTGGCGAGATGTTCCTGGTGTAGCGATTACAAGGTTTTGGCTTCCTTTGAAAGAAGAGATCACAAGAGACTTAAAGTGTTTTGTAATATTTGGATTTATTTAAAGACACACAGGTAGAGCATAGGTGGAGGCAAACAGCTGAAAATATCTCACAAAGCGCTCGCGATTCATCTTTCTTTTGGGTTTTCCAGATGGAGGACTCTTACCCGTACCAGTGAGAAGCAATTGTGCATCTGCCTCAACTTAATGGATCATCTGAGAGAAAAGATGGAAGAAGTGGTGGGAAAACATAGGAGGGTTAAAAGTTGAAGACAACATCGTGAACTCCCCACACACCCAGTAGTAATATTCTGTGAATGAAACAAGGCATTAGCACCATAAATGCCTAGTCTAGAATAGCTGTCTAAGAACAAAAGAAGAGCCATGCTGGATCAGACCAAGGTTCCATCTAGTCCAGCACTCTGTTCACACGGTGGCCAACCAGCTGTCAACCAGGGACCCACAAGCAGGCACAGTGCAACAGTACCCTCCTACCCATGTTCCCCAGCCAGGGCCATGCAGAGCTGGTCATAGGCCCAGGCCAAATGGGAAGTGTGCGCCCACCCCATTTCAAACAGCTCATTAAGTATTTTTTTAATCAGTGGCACTGATTCAGTGCTAAATACATACATGAGTTAGGACAATTTATAAAAAAGGTAATGGGAAGCACTTTTATTCAAGATGTAAGACATCACTTCTTCACATTCAGAATTTCACAACGGATGGCTTCTGTGCTGTTTCTGCAAGGCGGGCTCCTCGCTTCTCGATGGGCTGCTTGCGCTACGGAAGCAGTAGCGTACGCTGGGGGGGGACCTCTTCGTCAAAGTGCCCCCCTCAAAATCGTCTGCTCTGGGCCAACTGGCCCCCCTGCCCCCCCCCCCCCCCCCGCACAGCCCTAGCTCCAGCAACTGGTGTTTAAATGGGTGTCTGTCTTAAGCTGTCAGTTCTTTCTTAGTGTACCCAAACTTGCTTCTTTTTTCTTTTCAAAAAATGCAGCAGTAGTCCCTCTTACATGCATCTAGGTTGCCCCCCCCCCTTGCACCTTGAGCTGGAGAGGGGAAATGAGTTACTCCCACTCTTGATCAGTTTTTCATTCATAGAATTATAGAAGAGCAGAGTTGGAAGGGGCCTATAAGGCTATCGAGTCCAACCCCCTGCTCAATGCAGGAATCCATCTTAAAGTATCCCTGACAGATGATTGTCCAGCTGTCTCTTGAATGCCTGTAGTGTGGGAGAGCCTACGACCTCCCTAGGTATCTGGTTCCATTGTTGTACTGCTCTAACAGTCAGGAAGTTTTTTTCTGATGTCCAGCCAGAATCTGCTTTCCTGAACTTGAGCCCATTATTCCGTGTCCTGTACAATGAGTTGATCGAGAAGAGATCCTGGCCCTCTTCTGTGTGACAACCGTTCAAGTATTTGAAGAGTGCTATCATGTCTCCCCTCAGTCTTCACTTCTCCAGGCTAAACATGCCCATTTCTTTCAGTCTCTCATCACAGGGCTTTGTTTCCAGACCCCTGATCATCTTTGTTGCCCTTCTCTGAAACCCCGCCAGCTTGTCTGCATCCTTCTTGAAGTGTGGTGCCCAGAACTGGACGCAATACTCAAGACGAGGCCTAACCAGTGTTGCATAGAGGGGAACCAGTTCCTCATGCGATTTGGAAGCTATACTTCTATTAATGCAGCCTGAAATAGCATTTGCTTTTTTTGCAGCCACATCACACTGTTGGCTCATATTCAGCTTGTGATCTACAGCAATTCCAAGATCCTTCTCACTTGTCATATTGCTGAGCCAAGTATCCCCCATCTTGTAACTGTGTGTTTGGTTTCTTTTTCGTAGGTGTAGAACTTGGCATTTATCCCTAGTACATTTCATTGCAAACTAGCCTCTCAATCTGGCCCTGTGGAGGTCCCCAGAAGGCCAAACCCATGTCCCCATACCCTCTCTCTCAACCACCAATCATTTGTTAGCTGTTGTACAGTTTTTTTTTCCTGCATTCTAAAACAGTAAACTGCCTCTGGTAAGGCTTAGTTATTGGCAGTAGGCGATTGAAGCGACAATACGCTTGTATTCTTTGTATTTTTGGTTCCACACTTTTGTCAGCCCCTTAAAGTGGGTGCTGGGATGGGGTCATGCACAGTGACCCCGTCTCCTGTATCTCTGGGCATGCCCCCCTTGCCCCCCTCAGTTCAGACCTAGCTGTGTTGTACTGTCAAGGCCTGAGAAGGAGGTCTACTCATGTTCACATGAATGTGAATAGAACTCTCCATGTGATCGCAGACTCTGCCTCATCAAGGCTCCTGAGTGCACACTTTAAGCCCTTCTGTGCTCAAGTGAAAACCTGAGCAGGCCTTCAGTGACTGTTGCAGGAATTCCATACGTCCATTGGAGAACATATGGAGTTGCAGACCAGTGTTTGTATACCCTAGAATGTGGTGTGAACTTAAGGATGCTGGCATATCTCCTGTTTCCTCTTGACCCCTGAAAATCCTGAGTACCCTCAGGAAAGGCCAGGATTGTGGTGTGCAGATGGGGGGTGGGGTTGCTGTGGAATGAGGTGGGGGGGGGAACAGACGGAGACAGGTTAACTTGAAATTCTCACCCATTTAGCTAATTAATATATGTGACAGCAATAGAGCCCCATAGTCAAACATTCTATTCCATCTTGTGTTTGGTCTGATCGGATGTGATGTGTTCCCCTCTATCAAGGTGTAAACGTCATGCCCACTTTTTTCATGCTAGTGGTAAGAATGTCCGTCTCCAGATTTTCTAATAACCCTTTCTAGAGTTTTGAACTACATATATACCCATTTACAGGGTTTCCCCCCTCATATATTTTCATACCATTCTCATTCCTTGCGTGCATGTGAGTAATGCAGAGATGAACAAGTAAATCCTACAGATTTTCCAGTAGTGATGGCGTCGGTGTTTTATGTTACATGGAAAGTCTGGGTCACTTGTCCGCTCACCTTTGAATATAAAGCTACACTTACTTTTTCCCTTTCCCGGACAGCTATTAGTAATCAAATAATGGAAGCATTATTTTTAATATATTTCATAGGTTTATGGGAGTTTGTAGCAAATAGGGTAGGGTAGTACTGCTAGATGATGGTGGTGATGATGAAGATGCAAGCCAGGGGAAAAGTTCAGTGAATTTGTCTACCAAATCTTGGTTTCAGGAACTTTGAAATCAGTTATTAATGTGCAAGCTGACTCACAACATGAAGGTTGTTAGTGGTCATGCAAAATCAGAAACAATTGATGTAATGTAGTACTCACATTTGTGCTATGTTGATCAACCATCCAAGATCCAAGCCCATCCAGATTACTATAAAATTTTGCTAAGACAAAATAATAATTTCATCTTGAGCCTTTTGCAATTCTGTACTCTTTCCATCCTAACTGAACTGATTTGCATTTATTTGTTTTTTAAAACTTTTTCAGGCTATGTTTATCCTATTTTTATTGTACCGGGAAAATGATATAAAAAATACGAGTTGTTATATATACATATGCAGAAATAGGGCTTTCCGAGCCAAACCTCTGTCTGAGGTAGTTGCATTTATTCTCAAACCGTAACTATTATAAAGGAATGTTTTCGGAATATTCGGAGTGTGGATTTGCTGTAGTTTTCTAACAGTCTTTCGTGAAGGAAGCAAACGACACTGATCTGTGAAGGTGGACAGTAAGATTTATAATGTATTTGTGCAAGCAGATTGCCAGCAGAACTGCCCTTTCCCCATGGTGCTGTACTCATACTTGGAAAATCAATAGGGATTAACCTATGACCCCCTTCACATACTTATACTGTGGTCTGCATTGCTTACCAATATTTCATCTGTTTCACTTAAATGCTGTTACTTACTCAATAATGTGTGGCTGTTCTTGCAAGCAACTAATTAATTTTTAAAACGTAGTATCACTTGGAACTGTGATAAAACACACCCTTTGCATTGGGAGGAGGAGAGGCGTGAACCGTTGGTTTACTTAGTATATTCAGATTAATTAGCTTTAATTACTAATCCCACTAAGAAAGAATAAATGTTTCACATTAAGGTAAAAATGGTGCACTAAATCAAGTGCAGACACACATCCAGGGTTTTGGCCAGCGAAACAGTGTTCGTAGTGTTACTCGTTTTCCTGTATCTGGAAGCCCTTGGTCCAGCTCCATTTTGCATTAGAAGCCTGTGCTATTTGTGCAGTATTTGTTATCTCTAGGATTGCTCTTCTTTGGGTAGACAGTAGCCCCCTTTAGGAATGAAACAGGGCTATGGAACTGCAGGACTGTGCTTCTGGCACCCCCCTCCCCCCATCGACTTCCACATGTGGATGTCTATAAAAGGGAACGTGCTTTGTTCCCAGGGCAATTCAGAACAAAACATTCCTTAAAAGAGAGGATAAAATAAATGACAAATACGAAGAAGACCAAAAAGCAACAGATTCAAATGATTGGATTGAGGGATTTTGTAGAGGCCCTTGTCACGCTGTGGAATGATGAGGCACAAATGGCCATTGATACAGTCACTCCTGAGGGTGGACCCTGGTTTATTGAGATGCTTTGGACGACGAAATAGGCTGGAGCGCAAGTGTCTCAAGATTGCCTTGACGGTAACCAGATATGCATGAAAGTGCATAGTTGTGCCTACTGCGTGGTGGTGAAGGTGGCAAAGAAGGCGTATTTTGCCACCTCCACTGCGTCCTCAAGTGGCCATCCTCTGAAATCTTCTGAGTCGTCCAGAGCTTGCTTTCATCTACCCGTGTAAATCCATTATTGGGATCCTTGGAGGCTCATTGTGATGAGTTTGCCCACCACTTGGAGGACGTAGACAAGACACTTGCATCTGTACGGCCCACCATGTGCTTTTTTGACCCTTTGCCCTTCTTCAAGCAGGCCACAGAGAACTGACTGGATGGCTCAGGAGTGAATGCATCATGGTATGACGGTGTGGTTCCCGCTGCTTTGAAGGTCTTCCCTGCTGCCAGTGGTGTGGGAAAAGAATCTGCTTGGATATAGAGATTTATAATAACTATCATCCAGTTACAAATACCTGCTTCTTGGGTAAGGTGCTTGAGAGAGTAGGGGTGTCTCAGCTGCAAGTACTGTTAGATGAAACTGATTACCTGGATTCATTCCAGTCTGGATTGAGAGCTGGTTTTGGTACTGAATCAATCTTGGTCATCCTGATGGATGGGGAAAAGAGCAAGAAGGGAAGGAATGTATGTGTCAGTGGGAGAAAATATGTTTTCAGGTGTTTGAAAAACACACACAATTTTTTATTCTGCCCAACAAGTTTTGGAAATTTCCTTCTTCAGGGACTGCTAAACTTTCTTCAGATGTATCAAAAATAATCCTTCCAAAGTCCCCCCCTTTCTTACCTTGAAATGCTCAAAACAACAACAACAACCAAAAAACAAACAAACCAACAAATATCTTGAGCATTTCAAGAAAGAAGAAAGTTTGGAAGGATTATTTTCAATACATCTAAAGAAAGATAAGCACTCCCAGAGGAATTAAATTTCTAAAATGCATTGGGAAGAAGATATTTTTTTCAAGGACCTGAGAACGTTGTCTCTTCTGTTTTGTGACATCCAGGTGGATGACCTTCTTTAGGAGAAGGACAGGAAGAGTGCCACCCTGATACTTCTCAGTAGTTCAGTGGCTTTTGATACCATTGACCATGTCTGATTCTTACTTGTGAGCTCAGTTCCTGAGAATAACATTGGGTGACATCCCACAGTCCCAGGTGAACTGTGGGATGTCATCCCACAGTTCACCTGGGAGGTGAACTGTGGGATGACATGGGACACCGTTTTGTCTCAAATTTTGTTTAACATCTGCATGAACTTTTTGAGAGCGTATTAATCGGATTCACATAATTAACATCATGTCTCATTTGATCCTAAGACAAGAACAGCTCCATTTGTTTGGTATTTGTCACAATCAGCTGGGCATATATGAGCCATGTTTTCCATAGTGAATTCCACCCCCCCCCCTTTCTTTTCAGAATCTGCAGTCTTAGGGTGACCATATGTCAGGAAAAACCAGGACATGTCAGGATTTTTGGTAACGAATCTGGGAAAGGGGGGAAATTATGAAATTTGAAGAAAAATCCGAATTTTTCCCATTCCACCCGCACCCAAAGGGCAGCTGTACTTTATAGTCAATGGGAATTAACAAAAATGCTTACAGCTCTGTCATTTTAAAAGATAAAGAGATGAAACTTGGCAACTTGATAGCTCTTAGATAGGGCTTTAGCCATGCCAAATTTGAAGCAAATTCATCTGTTGATTTTTAGGAATTTTTAAAAGTTTGAGATATATATATATATATATATATATAATATCATTTTCAAAGATAAATAGATGAAACTTGGCACTTTGATAGCTCCTATGTAGGGCTTTAGTCATGCCAAGTTTTAGTCATGCCAAGTTTAGTCATGCCAAGCAGATCTGTAAATCCATTGATTTTTAGCAAATTTCAAAACAAAATTTAACTTTAAAACTTAAAAAAAAAAAAAAAGCTAGCCGGCAGCAATCCCTATTAAGCAGCAGCTTGCAGCGGTATGAGCAAGATGCATTTCTGCCTCTAGGGGGCACTGCCATTGAAGCAGAGACTGAAACTGATAGTAATAGCTCTAGCTCAGAAAATGAGTCGGATTCAATTGCATGCATATTCATTGAATCATGACCCCCCCCCCCTTTTTTCTCAGTTCTTTAATGGGAATAAGTGTTTTATGTCTGCTTGATACTATGGAGGACTAGCAGAGACATAAATAATTTTCCATGTTACTAGTGTTAATGGTTTCTTCTGTTTGTTTTTTTAATTGTTTTTTTGCCTGCTCATTAACTGGCAAAACCAAAGAGGTTCCTTAAGTTCAGGGGTTCCTTACAGTTCAGGAGCTTGTAGCTCCATTTTGGTTTTTTGTTTGTTTTTTTAAAGGTAAAAATTTTAAAAAAGTAATTTCAATTTGTAATAATTGCTTGAATGCACTATACTTTTAATATACCAAGTGTGATAATTTTATGCCAAACCAACTTGTACATAACTACATTTTATGTTCCTAAAGTAACAAAGTGACTTTCAATCCGTAAAAAGTGCTAATATTGCATTTCCCCCCCAATTTTTCCAAAAAATTCCATTTTTTCCCCGTCCCCCCCCCCCAAATGTTTTTTCCCCCGTGGCTTCAAAATTTCCGGAAATTTTGTTTTGTGTGTTTTGTGTGGGGAACTTCTGAAAAATAAAACCCCAACACATCCACGGCCTTCTGGATAACAGCTCAGATTTAGAAGCCAAACTTCATAAAATGTAACTTTTAGAGCGTAATCCTATCCAGATGCCCGTCAGCCTCCTGTGCAAGGTGGGAGAAGCATAGAGGTGATTGTCATCTCTGTTCTCTTCTTGCCCTGCATTTTCTCTAGATGGGTGATTTATTTTGTCCATTTAGCTAGGGCTCTGTGGAGCAGGATGGAAGGTGGCTGAGTTGGCCAGAGGATTCTACATAAGCTGAAGAAGTCCCAGTCTCCTCCCCTCCCTGTCCACAGACCCGGCCCCATTCCCTCCTTGCTGAGCTCAGGCTTGCAAGCTTGTAGAGGCAAGCGGTGCAGTCCTCTCTGTGCTGGCTGACAGCGGGAGGGGAAAGGGATGAGTAGCTCAGACTCCTGGGTCCAAGTTTACAGTGCTCTCTCCGATTTGAGATCCAGGAATCTGGAAAATAAGACGGCCCTCCCCGATGCTGGGAGGGGGTATAAGATCGCTCTCCCCATTGCTCATTTGTCTCGCTCTTGTTTGAACAACCCCCCCCCCCCAGTCCTTTTTACTTACTTCTAACTGGAAATACATATTTGGAGGGCAAAGAAGAACTTTCAAACGTATAACACTTCAATGCGGGGCTATGTAAAATGATGTGGGGGGAAATTGGTGATTTAAAAGGTAAAATGCTGTGGATGTTCCCTTCCAGTTGCTTAGTTAAGAACAATAGTTATCTAATATCCAGGCACATAACAAAAACAGTATTATTAGCAGGGGCTAATAATAATCTCTTCTTGGGGCATTTTTAAAGAAACAAAAAGCTCTCACTGTTTGCTATTCAAGCACACATATTCTCTAGAGTTTACTTGCAGTTTGATATTGATCCTGTTAGTTGGTATTTGAATCGTTCAATGTACTCTGCAAGGTACCCTACCTGGACTATCAGTTTAAATAATGTATTCATAAATTGATTAATCATTACAGTAAGAGTTATTAGCTGCATTTATATCTGTGTGCCGCAATTGATGCAGTCTGGTAATCGTGCGTGCTTAAGCAGAAGATCAGCTTCAAATTAAGAATATAACTAATGCTTGTAATGATAGAGTTTTTGTATTCGGGGAAAGCAAATGGCTTAATGCTGTGAAAAAGTTTTATAATGTTAATAGCGAACGTTAAAATGTCTATTTAATTTGCATACAGATAGTCATTTTAACCGCTAGCATAGTTTTTTTTTCCAGGCGTGCACATAAATCCCGTGTTTGAATATGAGAACAGAAGTGTTTATTATTGAAATATTTGTCCCTTTTAAAATTGATAAGAAACTCTGATTTCCGAAAGCCTACTTTTTACCCAGACAGAGTTCTGTTACCTGTAAGTCTCCTACTTCCTTCCATTGCTGTTTCTCGTGTTACCGTTTGTATTTCAGTACGGATACCTCTGTGCAAAATGCACACACCTTGCACCGGTTAGGAACGATGCACATGCATTTAGATCGCTGCTTGGCATGGCAGAAAATGACATTTTCTTTTGATTGCCTAGCTGTGTATTTTGTGTAAGGAAAATAATGAGCTTGGCATACGAGACCCATCCTCAACATTAGTTGCAGAAGGTTTAAATTAGGAGCAACCCTAAAATTATGTACAGACTGGATTTAGGTACAGACCAGAAGTAGACCAGATGATCCTCAGATATTACTGTTGTAGTCCTTTATTCTGCTTCCCTTTCCTTGAATATTCCCTCCTCTTTCACTGGCTCTCTTTGAGCCAGTGTGGTGCAGTGGCTAAAGTGTTGGACTGGGAGTCGGGAGATCTGGGTTCTAGTCCTCACTCGGCCATGGAAACCCACTGGGTGACTTTGGGCCAGTCACAGACACTCAGCCCAACCTACCTCACAGGGTGGTTGTTGTTGTAAGGATAAAATGGAGAGGAGGAGGAGGAGGATTATGTATGCCACCTTGGGTTCCTTGGAGGAAAAAAGATGGGATATAAATGCAATAATAATAAAATTAAATAAACTGTTAGAATTACCCTCAATTAAGCCCTAACCCGCTCTTGGGGTTGTGGCACATATCCATATAGGGTGCTTCCAAGGTGCAGATCAAATTACTGGGACTTGTGAGGCCATTGTGTGATTGATTCATTGCATCCCCAACAGGCAGCTAGGTCATTATTTACAGGCCCACCTCAAATGGAGCAGCAGAAGCATATTTTGAGCAGCTACCCTGTAGTAACGGAATGACAGCCGAAAGAGAAGTCGGAATGCCTGCATGCATGTACTCCCATTCCGCATAATATTTTCTGGTTGTGTGAATCGGTTCTGAGAGATATGGACACTTGTCGACATTCACCCGACCAGCTGCCAAGAACTTGCTTAACCCTTCCGCTGCCCTTCCTGAAAAGCTGCCGGCTGTTCTCAATTTGTGTCAAGTGAAGACCTACGGCATGAAGTGTGAGCGTAAACACCGGTTTATGTCTTTCTGTGGATTCTCCAGGCTTGATTAACCCTTTGAGTTAACTGCCGTGGAAAAGCAGCCGTTGAAATGCTCTTCAATAAACAGCCATCGGTGGAACTCGCACTTTATAACATGACCGAAGGAATGATTTTGTACGGGGAGGGGTGGTGGTGGTGAAGGTGAATGGGCGGGAGGGGGGGCAGACTTCCTTCATATTCAGTTTGAAACCCATTTTGTTTCACCGCGTGCTCTTTCTGCTTCATAAATTCTGCTTTAAACATTCAACAACCTGCTAAATTAATATATACTGTGTTCTTTCTTTAATGGGCAGGGGAACTTGTCTCACAGCAGTGCATTTGTTCAGCTCCGCTTTGAAAAGGCGCTGCCTGCCGTGTGAGGGACATCTGCTCACAAATGAGTGATTGTGCTTTTGAGTCGGAGCAGCACCTTCACTTTAAATGCTGGCTGTGGATGAAAGGAACAGAATGCTGCGCTGCTGCTTTTGTGAGGATGCCTCTCCCCCAGCATGGGGCTTTATACATTATTGAGCGCAAATCTACTTTACGCTGCCGCTCCTTGCTGTACTTACTTTTGCCAGACCTTAGTCAGGATGTCGGAGTAGCTGAGCTTTTCTACAGAGGGAAAGGCCAGTTAGGAAGATGAAGCAGATAAATTGTTGTAAACCAAGCAGAGGGCTCTCTTCCGGCAGGCATATCCAGTGGAATTTTAGAATGTTTTTAGGAACTTTTTTTAGGATGTTTTATTGCTATTTTAATAATAATGTTTTTAATCAGTTTTATGCATTTTATCATATTTTATATTTACTGTTGTTCCCCGTCTCGATCCAAACAGAGAGGTGGGTAAGGAATAAAATTGTTAATAATAAAATAATAATAATAAAATAATAATAATAATAATTCCTGAATCTGTAAAAGACAGCATGACTTGGCACAGCACGTTATGTCTGTGTAGAAAAAGCACCGTGTGCCAGAAATAGAATTATTATTATTATTATTATTATTTTAGTATTTTTATCCCATTTCTCATCCAAAAAAGGCTCCTGTTGTGGCTCAGTAAGCAAAGGAGACAGTGGCTGCATCCGAACAACACAATAGTCAATGGTGGGGTAATAATCAACTTGACTCCCCACACAACATGATAATAAACCATGGTGAAGATGAAGATCAGTGTTGAGTTAACTATTCAACCCAGGGTTTATTTTGGCTTTGCACCAAACTTCCTTGCATTTGATGTTAGAATTGGCAGTTATGAAGTTTCCACCCCTTGCTTGATTCTGTCACTGTCCTGGACCTTTTTAAAAAAAAAAAAGAATAGGTCACTAAATTCTTTGCACAGATCCTAAGCAATCTAAGGCCTACTGAAGAGTCTCATCGAAGAAGGTGTGACGTATTATAAGAGATGTGCAGACCCATCTAACTGTCTCATGATAATCCCCCTCCCCATAACTGTTTCCTGGGTGACTGAAGCCAGTTGAGAACTAAGAAGGGGATGAACACCTTGACTCTCCCTACTTCTCTCTGGGTGGTTTACAAAAATTTAAACCATGAAAACCATTCAAAATCTAAAAGAACAGTATAAAACATAATATAAAATACAGTATAAAAACACAACCAGGATAAAACCAAGCAGCCATGCAGAAATTAATACCAACTTGAAATACAAATTTAAATAGCAAAATTAAAAATTTAGCTGGTGAACTGTTAAAATATAGAGAAAATAAAAAGGTCTTCACCTGGAGTCTAAAAGAATATAAAGGGAATACATCTATTCCCTTTATTTATTTATTTACTACATTTCTATTCCTCACAATAACTAATGTTCTCTGGACAGATTACAAACAGTCAAAGAACTAAAATGCCACATAACCATTAAAAATATACACAGTACAAATATTTTAAAGAATAAAATACAAGATAATGCAAAACAATGAACGGAACAGGAACGGATAAAATAGCCAAAATAACCTAAAATGCCTGGGAGAAAAAGAAAGGTCTTTGCCTGACGCTGGAAAGATAACAATGTAAGTGCTGGGCGAACCTCTTGGAGAATTTATTCCTTATGTGGGGTGCCACCACTGGGAAGGTTCTCTCTCTCTTGTAGCCATCTGCCTAATCTCCTTTGGTGGGGGCACCCGGACGATAGCTGCTGAAGATGATTTAAGGGTCTCAGCAGGAACATTCTTTTTGCAATAAATTATCCTCAACCTTTATATCCTTTCCTCCCTAAAGTGTTTTGAATTTACTTTTACATTGTAATCCCGCAGGTGTGGCCCATCTGTTTTTCCTTTCAAGAAGCCCAAGGCAGCATATCTGATCTTCCTCCTTGCAATTTTATCCTCACAACAACCCTGTGAGGGAGATTAGGCTGAGAGTCAGTGAATCACCCAAAGTCACCCAGGGAGCTTCATGGCCGAGTGGGGACCAGAACCCAGATCTCCTGAGTCCCAGTCCAACGCTCTTAACTACTGGACCACACCGACTTCTTATTGTTCTTGCAATTATTGTTACCTTCCAAAGTTCTTTTTTCCATATACAGACTTGAAACAAATCTGATTATTAAAAAACAACAACATTTAGCCAGCTGTCTACTTTTGACATGAACATACCCTTCAGTTGTCTTTAAAATTTTCACGGTAGAGCAATGAGCTTATTTGACTGCTCCTTTCCTGAAGACACACATACTAGAAGAGTGGGTGTGTTCTTCTGTAGCAGTTAAAAAGTAAGAAAGAACTCCTAACTCTCCCCAGAAGCCCCCCCCCCCATTTCTGGCCCTTCAAGACTAGCTAATGTATTCTTCCTTGAGTCCTCACAGACAGCTGCCTCCTTCATTAGATGCACTTTCTCCAGAAGGTTTTGCCTGCAAGCGTTTAAATGAATGGCAATGTCTGGATTTTTATTATTATTATTTTGCCTGAAACTGCAAATGTCAGTGTGGACTTCGCTCACCAGAGCTGCTTTCACTTCTCTGCTCACTACCCAGTAATAGAAACTAATGAGATCCTTTTAAGATCTGCCCACGTCGTTGAGTGGGAACCACCGATTAATCTGTCATCTTTGAATATGATGGGAAAATTAAGACCACCAAGCAACCATGAATTTGAAAATGAAGAAGGCAGTCCCAGCCTATTAAAGCCTGGGTAAATATTACAGCTCCAAAGCATACTTTGGCGCAAGATGGTTGATGGTTGGAAAACATTTAATTTATTTTTGACGAAAGCAAATGGATTGTGCCGGCGTGAGAATTAGACGTTCAGAAGGAGCTGTGTGTTACATTAAAACAGGGCTTTCTTCCACATCATGTGTTTATGTACCCCTCCTCTCGTGGGGAGAGGGTGATCACCTCTCACCCTTCAGCCCCACTATGTCATCCCAATGAATTAATATAGTTATAGGGTATGGGCAACAAGAAATGCCACAACCTTTTTATGGGAGCTTATGTTCAGCACACGTTCAGGGGGCCTGTTCAGACGACACTTCAGGCTCTGTGCTTAGCAAAACTGTGGTTCTCTGGGGTGAGCACAAGCCGTGCTGTTGCACACAACACTTTAAGCCATGGTCAGAGCCGCTGACCCTGCTGCAGACGGTCTGACTGTGGTTGGCGAGTGAGCAGGGTTTAGCAAAACGCATTGCAGAAGGCACCTTAAACCCTGCTGCTTAACCAAAAGCCTTAACCAGCAGGGTTTCAGGTGTCTTCTGAACAGGCCTCGTATGGGCTGCGATGATGATGATGATGATGAAATTAGGTGTTGCATACATTTTGAATTGGTGCAGAAACTATAAAATAATATAATACTATATCAGCTTGCTGCCAGAAGTGTGTGTGTTTATGTGTGTATGCTTTAAAAGAGGTTGCATTGGTAATGGACCCAGATTATGATGCCATCTTCCAATAACATTTATGGATTTAAAATGAGAAATTATATTATTAATTGATTTAAGATCATTCTATCCTGCCTTTCAACCAGCTTGGTTTCCAAGGTTGCGTGCACATCATTTAACATTAACATTATATTAAACAAGCAATGTCTCAGTATTGTGGTTTTTTGTTTTTTTTAAAGCGGAGCATAACTGACTGAACAACACAAAAACAAAACCCACCCAATGCAGCTAAAGCCTTTGGCAAACAGAATAGCCATCTTCACTTGGCTCCTGAACAGCAGCAAAGTGTAGGTTTGTGGGAGGGATTCCAGAGTTGGGGACAGGGTGCCACTACAGAACAGGCCCTGTCTTTTGTGCTAACCTGATCTCCAAAGGTGGGGATATTCAGGGCAGTGTCAAATTTATATAAGAGCATGTTCAGGCCTGATCTTCCTGGTGTGGATCTCGAATTGGACTTGGAGGCTGAAGAAGAAGATGAAATCTGGGATCATCCCATGAAGCTGATCAGTGGGAGATTCAGCACAAATAAAAGAAAGTACTTCTTTACACAGCACATAGTTACTTTATGGAATTCACTACCACAAGATGTGGTGATAGCCACCAATTTGGATGGCTTTAAAAGGGGTGGTGGATAAATTCCTGGGGCAAAATATATCAATAGCTACCAGCCCTGATGGTTATGTGCTACCTCCAGTATCCGAGACAATAAGCCTGTGTGCACCAGTTACTGGGGAACATGGGTGGGAGGGTGCTATTGCACCATGTCCTGCTTTGTTGGTCCCTGGTGAGCAGCTGGTTGGCCACTGTGTGAACAAAGTGCTGGATTAGATGGACCCTTGGTTTAATCCAGCATGGCACTTTGTATGTTTTTACCAGCTGAGACAGGAAGGGGGGAAGGAAATTCTCCAAGACTCTCTAGGAGTCAAGGATGAATCTTCCCAGGAGCTTATCGAACAGGAGGCTTAGGCTCAGAGATCATCTTCTGCTGTCTCCCCCTCCCTGGGAACTCAATCTTTGTCAGAGGGGGAGGATTGAAATTGACAGATCCCCAAGTCCAGCACAGGGTCACACGGGTGGAGTTGAGGGAAGGTGGGCGGCGGTCTGGCAGAGGTTATAGCTTGAAGGAGTGGTTCAGTAAAAAAAAATTAGACATAGTGGGAAACTGTCCAATCAGTTGATAGGCAACTGCCTTTTTTTAAATGCTAATTAAGCTTAGAGGATCGCTCCTAGCATTCACACTCCCTAAAGAGGTTCTCTGCATTTTTTTTTTTAAAAAAATCACACTTCTTTACTGGGAGCTTTCTGCTTCCACTTAAATTCTGAAATTGTGATTGCCTAATTACACAGGTGGCCACATGGTTTGAAGGGAATGCTTCTTCTCTCGGTGTGCGCTCCGTTCACTTAAATGAAACACCGCCATTTAGTGCCAGAATTATACCACCACCACAAATTTACACAAGGCCTGTTTTGCGTTTTTCTTTTTCCTGATTATCTCTGTGGTTTTTTTAAAGTGGGCTAACTGGGAAAAACTGCGGGAGATGTACTGGACGTTGATGGTGTCATGTAATGGACCCACAAACTTCCACAAGTGGCCAATCATGAGTGTGCAATAAATCACTCATTTAGAAAAGCTCCCAGTGAAGCTTTTCGAAATTGATTTAGGGGAAAAGATTAAATTCTCTTTCCTCCATGCTGCTGCCCTGATCAGGCTTGACTCCCCACAGCTATTATTTTAAAGACAATGTCATATCTGCTTTGGTCATCAGAGAGCAAACGGTGAAGTTCCTTATTCAAATGTTATGTCAGCAATGAACTCATGGGCTGGCTTCAGGCAATTCGGCTTCAGCTTACTTTCCATTTAGCATATTGTGGGCGACACACACACACACACTTATTAGCCTACCTGATGAGGTCGTTGCAAGAATTTCTGGGATAACATATTTGAAGTGCTTTGACCAGTTCCGGGAAAATGCTATTTAATGCTATTATTCTAATTGTGCTCTTATTTGCCCTAACTATGTGAGACAAGCTTGTGCTGTAATTCACAAGTATGTTCAACCTTATCTAGCCAAGGCTATTTGCCTAGTAGGAAAATCTCGCTGTGCGTGGATTGCTTTCAGAACTGTGTTTTTGATCTGGTTAGAGAGATGCTTTAAAAAAACATTTGAACTAAAAAATGTATCTGTTCTTCATTGAATTAATGACAAAAATGTTCTGTCTGGAACGTCTATTTCAGCCTCCAGTTTATTGCATGCAGTATTCTCTTGCAATCAACAAGAACCCAGTTGGAGTGTCCCCTAGGACTCCCAACGTATACAATGAAAATGGAAAACTTTGATTTCTAAGTGAAATTCCTTGTGTATTTTCTTTTTATAGCAAGATGTTCTTACACTCCGGAGAGGGGATCTGAGAACTATATGATACTGACAATACTGAAGGTTTAACTCTGGCAAAGCTCAGTACGAACACACACACACATTTGTTGAATTCGGATGACACAATAAGCAACTGGGGGGAGGGAAACAATCGTCAGTTGTATTAACTATCGGGTCATCCGAATGCTGCCATAGTCAACTCAGCGCTGATCCTAATCCACACCACAGTTGATTATTTATTACCATGTTGTGTGGGGAGTACCCCCTAGATGAACAACGGTAAAGTTGATTATTACCTCACCATTGACTGTCGTGTTGTCTGAATTCAGCCATACTCTCCATATCCAAAGGTATGTAGAATGGATCTTTTGATGCAAAGGTGCTGATGTGGCCTTACGGATGTTCTGAATCTCTATCGAGAGCCGGGAGTGTTAATATCTGCAGTGGAATCGTAGTTTTAGTGGACATGTGTTAAAATCTAAAGTGGGTACAATGAAAATGTGTGACGGGGTGGCACTGGTATTACAACAGGAAAGTTTGGCCCGCATGTATTTATTGGAATATCTGCGGAGAATCCCTGTGTGCAGAGGCCTCTCGGCAGTGTTCCAAATCATGCGCAGGGAGCCCTCCGCGCATGTAGTTGTAGATGCAGAGCTCTCTCTTAATATCACACTGAACTAGCATGGAGATGTTGCCTACTCTTGCAATGTCACTGCTCCTTAGGCGCGTTCATTATACCAGAGGCACGACCTTCCAACAATTCGTTCATTTCAAATCCCTATGAAGCTGCAATCTTGAGCATGCTTATTGTGAGGAAACCAAATTTAAGATGATGAGGTCCTGAGTAATGCCCAGGATTGCGTGCATCACAAACACACGGGTAAATGGGGCTGTTCGCATGTAATGGTGGCACATGGTGGCAAATCGTGGGTTAATTAGCCCACAAATTGTGGGGATGTGCGCTATGCTTCTGGTTTCCAGCAACAGCCTATGAATGCTGCATTTGTAGGTTGTTAGTGTGATGTCTGAACCAGGTTGGGTTGTTCTTGGGTTAATCAACCCAGATTTAACCCATGGTTTGCTGTTTAGTTAAGTTTGGTTTGTTTAACCCATGAACAACCCAAAGTGCCTGAGTTTAAACGTCACACAGCATTCATAGGTGATTGCTGGAGACTGGGAGCAGTCAATGATTGTCTTTCGTTGCCATTCAAAGTGGCTGTTTTTTGTTTATTTTAAAGAACTGTCAGTCCCAATGTTGGACCCTTCGGGCACAATCCTATGCATGTTTAGACTGGAAAAAAGTCCTACAATTCCCAGCATTCCCACAACTCTCAGCACTGGGAACAGTAGGACTTTTCCGTGTCTAAACAAGCACAGAATTGCACTCATAATGCACTGGAGCTCAAGCTTTCCAGAGCATATACACAGTTCAGTTCCATAGTGAGAGAGCCATGTGTTGGTTAACATAATTTAGATGTAAAATAATATTGTACTTAGAATTTGCTGTAGCATCATTATGGCTGCTTCCAGGTGGTCTTATTGCACAGCTGCCTTTTTCTCAACTGGTGTGTGTGTGTGTAAGTGTGTGTATTTGTGTGAAAAGAAGAAAAGATCATCTGTGGGACAATTTGGGAGTATTACAAGTAGAAGACAGCTTTGTCTAGATTCTTCATAAAATTGAGTGACTGGCAGGGCAATTCTACTTTAAAATCCTTGTCTGGACCAGAGGAAGTGCCTGGCTTGAATATCGCTAAGATGCCCTTACCAGTCTCACTTGACCTCAGATCGCTGCCATCTGTAATCTGGGGACAATAATTCTGATCCACAATACAGGATTGTTGGACGGATCACAATCAGGTAGTGTTTGTGATGCAGTTTCAACGTTCAAACGTTTTATATGAATGATTGTTGCTTTGTTGTAATTAGTTCTCAGTCAATTGATTTCTGGTGTAGGAGTCTTTTTTCAGTTATAAAGAGGCTTCTATAACGCAGAATGGGGTTATTATTTTATTATTTATTGCATTTGTATAGCCGAAGCTCTCTGGGCGGTTTACATAAGATCAAAACACTTAAAAACAATATATAAAAATTAAAACTGCACAAACTTACAACATGCACATACATTTAAAACCTCTATAATGACTTAAAAAGCTATAAGCTAAAAAACAAAACAGACCCAGGCTCATCAGATATTGCTAAATGCCTGAGAGAAGAGGGAAGTCTTGACCTGGCGCCGAAAAGTTAACCATGTTGGTGCCAGGTGGGCCTCGTCAGGGAGATCATTCCACAATTGGGGGGCCACCACAGAGAAGGGGATGACCATGAAAGTTTGGATATAGAGATAATGACTAGAAATGGTGCATTTTTAAAATATAAAGCTTAAATTGGCTGCCTGTATGTTTCCGAGCCCGATTCAAGGTGCTGATTTTAACCTATAAAGCCTTACACAGCTTGGGACCACAATACCTGACGGAACGCCTTTCCCGACATGAACCTACCCGAACACTACATTCAACATCTAAGGCCCTCCTCCAAGTGCCTACTCCGAGGGAAGCTCGGAGGTCGGCAACAAGGGAGAAGGCCTTCTCTGTGGTGGCCCCCCAATTGTGGAACAATCTCCCTGACGAGGCCCGCCTGGCGCCAACATTGTTATCTTTTCGGCGCCAGGTCAAGACTTTCCTCTTCTCTCAGGCATTTGGCAATAACTGAGGAGCCTGGGTTTGTTTTTGTTTTTGTAGCTTTTTGGGCTGTTGTAGCGGGTTTTAAATGTGTGTGTGTATTGTGTGTATGTTGTATGCTTTTGCTGTTTAAATTTTTGTATATTGTTTTTAATTGTTTTAATCCTATGTAAACCGCCCAGAGAGCTTCGGCTATGGGGCGGTATACAAATGTAATAAATAAATAAATAAATAAATAAGGTGGTGTCCAACTTTCAGACAATACAAAAGGTTCAATAGCAAGGGTGTGACGATACCCCACATTTCTATCCCCTTAGGTATGTCTACTTTAGTATGTCTGGAGAGTGCGGAATGTTGGACCGAGTGGGTGTGGCTGATGATGCTGGGAAAGGGAAGGGGGAGGAGTCTATATATAGGGTGAAGGAGTGTTTTAGATTATCTTAACGTCTTATCATCTCATTGTGTTGGTTGTGTGGAAGACAGCTGTGTGTGATCTAGTCAGGAGTGTGTGTGAAGAGATTATTAGGATTTAGGATTATTAATAAGATCATTAGAAGTGTTAAGAATAGGCAGGTGTGAAATTGATTTGAAAGAACTGGTAACAACAATAAACGTTTTCATTTATTTATTTTTGCTACCACAAACCACGTGTCAGCTTGGCTTTGTAACCTGCGCTATACGTTCAATAAAGAAACACATATCATTACACCTTCAGCCAAAACACTCACAGGAGAACCTTATTCAAAACCCTTAACACCCTTTCCCCCTCTGCTATAAGGGAAAAGTGGTGCGTCTTTTACCCTTCCCTTAGGCTTATTCCAGTGGTGGCGCTTGTCCTGAGAGGGGTGGGCTCGTCTAGGCCTGGGGTTTGAGGCCGTGGCGGCACAAAGGGGTTCCCAACTGCCGCTGTTCTCAATCGGACCAGAGTTTCTTCTACAGCGTTTTCCTTTTAGCACAAAGCATCACAGTTGACAGAGGGAGCAGTCGTGTTAAGGATGAACGCTTAGCCCCAGATAAAGCGTGTGTTTTTTTAAAAAAATCTGGCCTAAGTTTTCTGTTTGAATGAATTCACACTTTCAGTGGCTGGTTGATTTCACCAGCCTGGTTGCCTGTGGTACAACAGCTGTTTTGTAACAGAAAAGCGACATGCTGTGAATGAATTGAAATGTTCCCTGGGATTCGGAATAAGTGCCGAAATCACAAACGTAGTGTTCGGTTTGGTTTCCCCCTCCTCCCTTTCTTTATTTTTCTCCCACCTCTCTAACATGGCCTTTGAGATTGGCTGCAGCAGAACATAAGCAAAGGGTGCGGATTTGGTACAGATGATGCAGTAGATATTGGAGGCAGTAAGCCTATATACACCAGTTGCTGGGATACATGGTTAGGCAGGTGGTGTTGCACCATGTCTTGCTTGTGGGTCCCTGGTCAACAGCTGATTGGCCACAGTGGGAACAGAGTGCTGGACTACATGGACCATTGGTCTGATCCAGCATGGCTCTTCTTATGTTTTTAAAGGTCCTTAGGGGTTGTGTGAGGAAGGTAGGAAGCCCCAAAAGGAGGTTACAAAGAGAACTCCCTGCCTCTGGAGATCAGGCAATACCAACGATGCTCCTGTTCAGACAACACGTTACACCACGTTGGTTAAGTATTTTGAGATAAACATCATGGCTTAGTGTGTTGTGTGAACCATGACTTAGTGTGCCGTGTGCAACATTCCTAACCATGGGGGCTGCATAACCACGGTTTAAACGTGCTCACTAACCACTTGCTGTAAAAGGGTTAGTGGCCTAACCATGGCTTAGCGTGTTGTCTGAACGGGCCCATTGTGTTGTTTTTAGTGCCTGCTAAAGACTTCTTTATTTCAAGAAACCTTCTTCGACTGAACAGCTACAGTTTTTTTCCTCCTTTATTGGTATTCTTTTTTTAAAAAATATATTTTAATATGGTATGTTATTCTTTTTAACATGTATTGGTCACTGCTCTGGAATCTTTTTAAGTGTGGAGTGGTATTTAAATGTTATATATAAAAATAACTGAATAAAATAAAGGGAAGAAGAATGTTTTGAAGCCAACTGACAGTAACGTTGGTACTGCAGTATCTTTGCACTGTCTTGGTAGGAGCCTGTGGTTTTGACTTAGTTCCTGCCCCTCTATTTATATGTTCTTATCTTTTAGACATATATTGTTATTTAATTATTAAATGTAATATCCGAAACATATGTTTGCAGTTAGAATTGCTTAATGGATTTGGCCTTCAAGCATGTAACATACATGTTGACAAAAATGGTCATGTTTGGTTTCTTTTTGCAAAAGCACATTTCCTCCCCCAAAAAAGATGCCTTTTATGATAGAAATTGTGAAGATTTCTTCATGTCACTTATCGTTAATAACCACTAGGGGGCATTGTGGCTTGATTGTCATTCACAAACTCACAGGCTGTGTCAAAAAATACCTATCTAATAGGGACACTTGGGAATGCATATATCAGGAGGAATCCTATTATGAAAGGGATAGATGTTGATTTACCTTACTAGTGTTTAACTTTGTGTGTGTCTGTCAAATTTACGAATGTATTTGAATGCTTGCAAGATCCAGTAGGCATAGGGGGACTTTTAACAAGGCCATTTTTTTAAAAAAAAAACAATGCATGTTAATGCCTCTTCTGTACTCAAAAATTTCAGAATTTAGTTTGATTATCCTCCTGAAGTGTTGAGCAGAACTAAATGTCACTAGGATGTGCACCCAGGGATTTTGTTTTTAAGGTGAACATTTATTGAATACTCAGTCTTAAAGGACATTATTTTTATCCATTATTTTTTTAAGCACTGTAGACACTGATGCCCTACTCTGCCTTTGGCTTGCCTGACCATGGGAGGGCCATTGCAGGTGCAGGGGTGGGGAATGGGGAGACACTCCTCAAGCCCCAGCATGTGGTGACACTGGACAGAGAAGGGGCTTACGAGATGATATTAGCCTCCAGGGGTCCCCCTCTTATCCCCTTTGAAGCGTGGCTCTCTGCAGAGAAGTGGTTCTTCAGCGCAGTGGCAGAGCAGCCAGAGGACAGACGAAGGGCCGTTTTTGCTGCATCTGGATTCCTACTCAATGGTGCCCTTCATTCCGCTTATTGCTTGGGACATTAGGGTGTGCCTGGGCACGCCCGGCATACCCCTTGTGCACCCTTATGTCAATGTTTAACTGTATGACTGATCTAGGTCTGTTTTGTTTTAGAACAGCAGTTGCATCCTGTGACTTTTGCATTCATCATGCTCCACATGTGGGTTTCAAAACGGGGTTCAAAGACATGCTTTTTGAATCTGGGGCGAGGAAAAGCAGCTCAAGGGAGAGACGGTGGTTTGTGGCATAGAGAACGATGGCCGCTTAGAGGCCCCGCCTCCTGCTTGTCTTTAAAAAGCACACCCAACCACAGCCCTGTGTTGCTGCTGTCTTGAGTATCACACGCAGTCAACTCCCTGAAGTTTCTTTTATTTCACTTTCCTCTTCTTTTTGTCTTCAATTCATGAAAATGTAGAGCCAAACACTAAAATTTGCACCGTGAATCCAAAACATTCTGCCAAGAAGAAGCGTTGAGAAATGGAAGTAATTTGCTTGGGTTACATTGACATGATTATGAAAGGGGGACTCTTAGTAATGCTGGATAACCTCCCTTCAGAATGGATGTTCAGATTCTTAAAACATGCATTCTGGGGGTTAAAAATGTGTGAATTTTATTTGTGAGATAATGGAACAGAGAGGTAATCTGTTCACAGAGTAGACAACCAGCTGCCTGCAGGAAATCTACATGTAGGACCTGAGTGCCACCCTCCCGGCATTTCAGACTGCAACATGCAGGCCCCACTTGAACAGTTTCATTAAAACATTTCTGTTGTGGCTTTCCTAACACGAAGGTGGCTAATAGCATAATAAATAGCTTGCAGCAACCAAAGAGGTTTGCAAAACCAAAACTTTGCAGAAAACAAAGAAACTGATAGTCTTTCTCTCTATCACACATATACGCACCTACCCACACCCATGATCCAGGAAAAGAATGGTGGACGTATATAGCCCACACTCTCATTCAGAGTGGGCAAGGTGGCAATTAAGGGAGAACTGGGTAGGAAATCTACCGTGCATGAATAACTACAGCCCATGAACTCTCAGACCCACCAAGGATCCATCTAGTCAGATGCAGAATCATCTACTCAGAGGAGCATTTCCAGGTACTGACAGCAGGATGATACATATGTGTGCCATTACATGGTCTTTAAGGGAGTTTGATGCCAGTGTCGGTCAGCACTGGCATGGATTCACTACCCTCCCACTTCGCCTTCTTGAGCCAGAGGAATGCATGCCACAGTAGTAGTAGAAAACAATGGCTGAATTCGGACAACACGATAGTCAATGGTGGGGTAATAATCAACTTTACAGTTGTTCATCTAGGGGGTACTCTCCACACAACATGGTAATAAATAATCAACTCTGGTGTGGATTAGGATCAGCGCTGAGTTGACTATGGCAGCATTCGGACGACATGATAGTCAATACAACTGACAATTGTCCCCCCCCCCCCGGCAGTTGCTTATTGTGTCGTCCGAATTCAGCCAGTGTCTTGAAGTAATTGTCTATTTGTGAGCCAAGAAATTGATGTGGTGGATGTAAAGACAGCGAGGTATTACTGTTCCCCATTTGCTCATCTGTGGGTACCTCTTCCAGCCCTGTTCAGAGCTGTTTAACAAGGGAACTGTTGGGGAATTTTAAAAGAATATTCCATATCAACATTGCCAAAATGTTGCCAAAAAAGCAGTAGATGGGATATTTTGTTCAAAAGAGTGCTTGCACAAAGCTTCTTTAAACAAGTGTTCCATGGCACGCTCATTACTGGCCACTCACGAGTGTTTGTGGGCCATTCTGATGACGCCGTCAGCCTCCGGTGCATCTCCCGCTCCATTTTCCCATTCTAGTGCTAAAAATAAAACCGCAGAAAACCCATCTCTTCTGGGATAAATTGATATTTGTTGGGTTTTCCTGGCATGTGCAGGCAAAGTTGCGCTATAAAATGCCCTCTAGAGGGCGCTGCCCCATTCAACTGCATTGAGGCTGTACATGCCACACGGTCACTGCTCTCTTCCTCGTGTAAATACAGCTCATTGCAGAAGCGGAAGAGATGCAGGAAGCTGAGCCACGGAAAGAGAACGTGATTTCCCCTGTCTGAGGGAGCTCACAGTCTCACTTGAAACCTCCCCCCCTCCCCCGGCAGCTGTTTGTTTTAAATCTTTTTTTTCTAAGTTTCAGTAGGAACAAAAGGCTACTGAAGTCATTATACCCTAACTGCTTACATATCCTTGTATATTTCTTGTTATTCTACTTGAGTACCTCATTGAGACAGAGGTTGCCAATAAAGTTTATTGTAGGAGCTAAGTGTCAATATGTGTAGTACCCCCTGCCTAGGGTGCTTGTAATTAAAATGCCACAGATAGTCTGGGAGAAGCATGAAAATTTGATGGCAAATTGATTTCAGGTTCATCTTGAAATTTGTCCTCAGCTGGACTCGATACTGCTGGCAGGCATTGGATGGCTTTTGTCAAAAGGCTTTGCTAGGATGAGACAGAGATGCCTTGATCTGAATATTAAATACAACCCCGCTTATGACATTTCCCCCCTCTTTCTACAACAATTCTCAGGTGTGCACTATTTCATACTTTTATTATTTTTAACTCATATCTATCCGCTTCTGAAGCTTGGCTGCTTTACATATGTAAATAAGTTCTGGCAAAGCTAATGGAACATGGAAGGGCTGGAAGAGTAGGTTTTGTAATATCAAACTCTAATCTCACTAGCTAAAGTCCAAGCCTCTGATCAGTAAATATAACTGAGATTTACTAGAGATGTACCTTTTTAGATGTAGGCGGAGTGGAGATAGTGTTCAGAATTCTTTTAAAAGCCTATGCAGCTAAAATCCTTTAAGAGAGAGAGAGAGAGAGAGAGAGGAGACAACATCTTTTATTCCTTAAAAGCTCCACATATTTGAATAAAATTGAAATATTTATGGTGGCATATAAATGCCTCCAGTTTATTATATTTTTGTTTCTTGCAGCCTGTTCTATAGCCTTATCAGTAAACGTGTATTCCTAGCTGTGATTTGACTCTCAACACTATATTGTTTGCCATATAATAATGTTTTCTAAAGTCTGAATGTCATTATTATTATTATTATTATTATTGTTATTATTTTTATTAGCATTAGAAAAATATGCTTGTTTGAAGGCATCACTTTATGTTAGCTTTATTCGGTCTGGGGCGTGGGCTAATTATTTGTTGTTAAAAGCATAAGATCTTTGATCCCATTTAACTTATGATATTGTGATAATGCATATCATTATAGCAAAGCTGAAAAAATGAAGTGAACAATGGGGCCATTTTAAGTGTTACAATGTCCATTACAATCCTTGTAACAAGTTGAATCCATGGGGAGAAAGTGATCAGATAGCTTCAAAATGTGTAGAAAAGGAGGTTTACTGTGGAACATCACAAATTGTTGGGAAACCAACTAGTGCTGTTGCGTTTGTGAAGAAGCAATTCCACCAATTCTGTTACTGTGGACTCATCTGTCAGCATGAGCTCAGTAGCCCAACAGCTTGCCATGAAAGATGGATGTCCCACTGCGGAAATGTGCAGATACCAGTGGGGGAAAACCTGTTGGCGTGTGCACTCATTCATTTCCCTCCCTTCGTTGATGTGCCAAGAGATAACTACTGTGTTTTCCATCTAGGCAAATATGCAAAATTAAGAATCACCAGGCAGCTTTTCTCTATTTGTAATATGGTGATAAGCAATGAATACCACGGGGTAAATGCCATAGCAATGAACACGGAGAACAGAAACCTTTGAGCCTAGTAGGAGGGGATTGTTCACAACAAACTATTTAATATTATGCTGAGATGATCTGTGGGGAGCTGATTGCTGAGTGACAATGTTATCATCAAGTCAAGCGGTTTTATTAGTTTAGCTTGTTAGATTTTTAAAGTGTACATTCAAGGACATTATTTCATTACCCTGTCTGATATTTAAACCAACATCTTACTTGACAAATTATTCCTCAACAAGTTAATAAAGATCCAAAGTAATGCTGAGCCAAAAGTTCGTATTTGAGAACTCGGCTTGACTTTTTTGCAGGAGGGGAGAGTTTGCACCTCCTAGGGGAATTTGTGTGGGCGGGCACATGAAGATTTAAAATGTCGCTTGGGAAGACGGGCTGCTAGGTATCCTGGTCCCAAGTTGTTTTGGCCTTTATAGGATAACACCATAACCTTGTATGTGCTTCAGTAGCAAACTGCCTCCCCCTCTCTGTATATGGAGTGGGCAGACTTTCAGCTTGTGGGTTGTATTTTGTCTTTCCATAAGGTCCACCAAATGGAGCGACTGTGCAAAATAGTAGCTCAGGATTGGGAGACATGGAATTGCACACACTCAACCCAGGAATTTGTTCTCAGTACCAGAACTGGAGCTCCCACACAGACCCTTTCACACTCTTGATCCCTCCATCTTTCTTGATTTCGGCTGCCAAATTTAGGAGTGGGGGAAGAGACTTTTTGCTGTTGCTTTTGTCCAACCATTGGGAGTTGGAACCCCTTGCTGATCCACTGCAATTCACCTGGAGACCTAGCAGTAGATCCTGATCTACCTTTTGCCAGCCCCAGGTATAATTTCTTAATATATAATCCAGTTTTGGAAGATTATCTGTGCAGAATTCATGATTTTAAACTGACAAGAGAATTTAGTCTTGCCAGATTGAAATCAGTATCATTTGTGAGACTCCTTCAGACATACCGCAAAGGGGCTGTCCCCTTCTCCACCAAAAGGATGCTTTTTTCAAGTCGTTGTCCAGCTGAGAGTTAATGTTTGATTCCTGCTTTTTTATTTTGTTTCCAGAGAATCTTTAATCTCTGTCAATTGGGGATGGAGTTATTCCAATCTACTGTTCTTTTCCTACAGCATTTTCCTACAGCCCCTTTTCCATTTTGGCCTTCCTCACCTTATTTCATCTCTCCCTGCCCACAGATATAAACCACAGTAAGGAAATAGATTACTTTGTGAATATTAACATGAGTTGTTCAAAATTAAATAAGAATCCTTTTTTTTTTAATCCCGTAGAGTTGTTTTTTCTGAACCCTTAAAATGGAAAACTCAGTCCTCCTTTCAGAATATGTTAGCATGCTCCATTTCAGGTTAATTTAGACTACGGTATTGACATGCATTGTTTCCTTTGGAATTTGAATGCTATGTGGCGCCGACTGGCAGGAATTAAAAGCTGCTATTCTCTAATAGAAAATAATGGCAACGAGAAATGACATATCCCATAACCCTAATTATACTGAGAGAGCACAGATGACATGCTTCTTATAAGAGAAGAAACCTGAAGTAATGTAGGCTAAATTATGCATCTTTCTGGTTTTATAAATTAAGAGCACAGTCCTGTACATGTTTACTCAGAAGGCAGTTCTATTGGGTTCAATGGTGTTTACTTCCAGGTAAGTGTATGAGACTGCACGGCAGATTTTTAAAAAGGAGAGAAAGAGAGAGAACACCATTTAGCCTCATTCATCTATGCAACAGTTGAACCATCTAACTTTCCCAGTTATTTGAATTGGCAATCTTTACTCATGCCAATGGAATTGAGATTTTTTTCCACTTGTAAGAAATCACACATTTGTCCTATTTGTGTGAAATTCACATGGATGAGGTATGCGTTGTGAAAAGTTGCATTGCCCTGTCTGCCATCGCTGTGTCTAGCATAGCATCTACAACCAGGAGCCTCCTGCACTTCCGGAGGCTTGTCACACAATTTAACAATGCTGGGCTCTAAATCACATGGGAGCAACTATTAGTAGGGCTGTGCACAGATCCGGATCCAGATCCCAAATCCAGAACAGATCGGATAGGGCCCAGATCAGATCCACGATCCGGATCCAATTCAGATCCGGTCACAGCACTCCCTCCTGCTCTCCCCTCCCTCCCCCCCACTCTCCCTGCTTACCTGTTGCCTCCTCCGCATCATCCTGCCATCGTCCTCTCTCCTCGCTGTGTGCCGCTGCATTTCCTGCTGGCATCGGGTGATGATGTCACCCGACGGGACCAGCAAATGTGGCGGCACACAGCAAGGAGAGAGGATGATGGCAGGACGATGCAGAGGAGGCATCAGGTAAGCAGGGGGAGGGAGGGGGAGAGCGGGAGGGAGTATTGTGTATGGATCCGGATCCAGATCCAAGTTGGATTAGATCAGGCCTGATCCGTACCTGACAGATCCGGATTGGATCGGGGGGTCTGTGCATAGCCCTACCTGTTAGTACAGGAGGGGTCCAGTTCAGGAGATATGGAGGCCAGTGGTGGTGAAAAGAGTGGTATGAGTTTGGGGGCGGAGGAGTGACACGACCTTCAGAGCAGGGCTAAACGCACAGGCACACTGCCTCTTTCCCCCACAGATTCACTATTCATGGGAGTAACACATGAATTGGCCTTCTTCGTTTGCACATCCTGAAACAATTCAGCTTCTTTTCTTAAAACATATTTGAGTTCTCAGTCCTAATAATTGCCCAATTCAGATACTGAATTATCCTTACAGTCTGTGTCTTTTATGTTAATAAACATGTAAACAGTGGATAATGGCGAGCCCTTCCTTCCTTCCTTCCTTCCTTCCTTCCTTCCTTCCTTCCATCACCTTACAGGAGAGATTTTACCTTTTGGAAATGCTCCTAATTCTGCCCCTTTACGGTTTCTGGCCAAGGATTTTATGGAAATGTTTTCAAAACTCCTACCTAAACTAGGTGCCCAGTCCCAATTGTTGTTTCTAGTTACCACAATTTCTAGTCAAACTAATCTTATTATGTTTTATTCACATGAAGTTAAGGATAAACAGAAGAACCTCATGGGTAGTCACTGTCATGACCAGGCCTGTTCCCCTTGGTGTGGGAGAAGGAGTTTTGGACCATCAATCAGAATCAGATTCTGAAGCTGAAGAAACAGGGCTAGAAACATCCCACATTACACAGGAAGCGGAGGAGGTGATTCTCCCAGGCTCTTCACCACCAGGGATGAATCTTCACAAAGCCTTATTAGTGAGGACATTAACAACACACAGTCTGTGGGAACTCAAGAATCCTCTGAGGGGGAGGGGACTTCAGAGCTGACCGATCCCAGAGTATGCCGTAGGTTCAAATGGGCGGAGCTAAAGGTAGGCGAGAGGCGGTCAGCTCGGCTAGCCTCTCGCCAAAGCCTTCGTCAAAGAAATCCTCCTTGAAGTGAAAGGGTCTTAGGGAAAAGACCACCACCTTCGTTGAAAGAACAATTGTCTCATTTAGTTTGGCCCAGTGTTAGCCTGGAATAAGGTTCCTATATTTAAACTCTCTTGAGGTGCAAAGAGATTTTATTTACTGAATAAAGCTTTGAGGATTACTTGGCAGACCTCTTTATTGTCTCTCACTCCAGTGGGAGGGCTTGGAACCACGACAGTCACCCTTACCTGTATTCAGGTGTTTTGTTTTTTTCATTTCTTCTCTCCTCATTTTTTTCCTTTTATGTCATCTTTTTTAAGGTTATAAGCCTGCAGGCAGGAACTGTTTTTTTTTTAAAAAAACCCAACAACAACTGATTATTTGTAATCCTCTTTGGGATCCTTTTTGGCTGAGGATCAGGGTAAAAATACTCCAAACAAACAAATAGACATTGGCTCAATTCGGACGACACAATAAACAACTGGTGTGGGGGAAACAATCGTCAGTTGTTTTGACTATTGTGTCATCCAAATGCTGCCATAGTCAACTCAGCGCTGATCCTCATCCAAACCACAGTTGATTATTTATTACCATGTTGTCTGGGGAGTGCCCCCTAGGGTTAGCGTGAGGGTTAGGGTTAGTCAACCCACCATTGACTATCCTGTCGTCCGAATTGAGTCAATATTTCCTGGAAATGCTCTATATATCCTTTTCAAAGTTCTGACTCATTCAAATGTCCCTCAATCTTTTCTGTCTCCACCAGTCATTTCTCTTTTGCATCATTCATAATTTCAGGGTAGATCTCCTATCAAGATTCTTATGCGTTTGTTGTACTTGTTGCGTTAATCACTCTTGGATGCTTTTATATGTTGGATATACAATTCGGTCCATGAGTACCTCCTTTTGGAAGGTACCTGGGATTCTTCTGCTCTGATCCAGCTTCCAAATGCCCATTGCAGTGTTCACCGGAGGGGCCATAGCTCAGTGTGATAGAGCAAAGGCTTTGCAGGCACGAGGTCCCAGGTTCGATCCCCGGTTTCTCCAGGTAAGGCAAGGAAAGAATCCTGCCTGAAACCTTGGAGAGCCCTTGCTGCCAGTCAGTGTGGGCAATACTGGGATAGATGGACCACTGGTCCGACTCAGGCTGAATTCGGACGACACAATAAGCAACTGGGGCGGGGGAAACAATCATCAGTTGTATTGACTATCGTGTTGTCCGAATGCTGCCATAGTCAACTCAGCGCTGATCCAAATCCACACCACGGTTGATTATTTATTACCATGTTGTGTGGGGAGTACCCCCTAGATGAACAACTGTAAAGTTGATTATTACCCCACCATTGACTATCGTGTTGTCCGAATTCAGCCTCAGTCTAAGGCAGCTTCCTACATCCCTGATTGGATGCTCTTGTTGATGTAAACAGGATTGTGCAAGAAAGCTGGTTTATACCAGATCACATTTTTTGTCTGTCTTGCCCAGTGTTGTCCATTCCAACTATCAGCACCATCTGATACCTGAGGTGCCAGGGATTGAACCTGCATGAAAATTATGTGTTCTACCACTCAGCTATGACCCTAGCTCTGTATGTGGGGCAGCAGTGGTTATTAATGGGTACTATCCAGGACTTCAGCTGTACTAGAGAATTCCTTCTACACAGGAAAAGGAATTTGTTCTTCCTCTTTAATTATTCTTCGGAAAACACACACACACACACACACACAACTTACTGTTTCTTACTGTGTCTGTGTGTTTCGTAAGGGTAAGCAAGCAAGCAAGTCCAAGCTCTGCAACTGCTGAATGTTTCTATTGCCAACACCATGGGGTCTGCATGTGCATTTTAATAGTAGTTTTGTTCCTCCTTGCACTCCAAACAGCAGATCTAGTGGGTAAGTACTGTGCCGCCATTTGGTAATGAAGATAAAATGACAGTAATGATGACCTTTCCGTGCCTTTGTCTGCACAATGCCCTTCTCTTTAACTGAACACCTTTCAGATGAACAGATTCTGAACTCTTGAACTGCTCATTCTGTTCACTGAGCGTATTGCTCAATCTGCACTTTATCATGATGTGTCTCCAAAGACTCCGTGTTTCCTTACATTTGATGTCTAGATGAGATATTTTCAGAAACATTCAGTAGTCAGACATTGGACTGTTCAGGGGCCATGTTAATCTGGGCTGTTTATATTAACATGGATAGTCTTAGAGACCTAAATTGGAGGCTCTTCGTAAACAGTTTTCAAAGCAGTAAAAGAATATATATGCAACTCAGTCTTAATGGAATTGTTTATCTGTACTCATCAAATAGAGGCCAGGAGGTTCACATTAGATTGCTATTTTGCCTTTTGTCTTTATATTTGCTGGATATTATGTTTCTTTTTTAGTTACTTTGAATGTCCCAGACAGGTTTCTATATTGAAAGTTTCAGAAAAAACTATAAAAATTATACAAGATTTTATACTACTCATGTCAAATTGGAACAGGAAATGGGGGGAAGTTGTTTGCTAATGCTTACTGTTGGGCTTGCATCCGAATTAGCTCATCGTAAACAAGAGTATTTGCACTTGATTAATCACCAGTTCATAAGCTCAGACTTATGAACTGAGTCTGAGCTTTGGTGGAGTTTGGGCCCGCTTCATAATTAACCCAGAAGTTCCAACCTAGGATATGTTCTACTTGGAACTCCCCAATTTTGAGTGCTGGCTTCATCTTTGCAAATTATAGAATTACTTTGGAATGGGATGGGTCTTTCTGGGCCTCATTGGAGATCTCTTGGTAAAAGTTTAGACTTTTCATTCTCCAAAGCAAGGAGAATCCAGAGTTGGGATAGTTTTTCCACTGTCATCGGCCCTCTCATCTGCAATGTCTGTTCTTCCTGCATTTCCCCAAATGTATGAAGTTGTAAGAAGGGGAAGAAAATCAGAGCTAAGAAAGCTGGCTGGAGCTTAGACCTCTTCTGAAGTTCTCAACTCTCTTCAGTGAGCATGTTTGGAGCTTCAGTTGCTGAGAGGAACTATGGGAACTCTTGTTTTTATTTCTCCTGTTCAATGGT
This sequence comes from Anniella stebbinsi, assembly GCA_029215795.1. Taxonomy (NCBI): domain Eukaryota; kingdom Metazoa; phylum Chordata; class Lepidosauria; order Squamata; family Anniellidae; genus Anniella; species Anniella stebbinsi. The sequence continues at coordinate 24,261,865 of JARDYH010000007.1, forward strand.
CATCATAATGGAATGGGATTCTGAATGGGCAGTTCACTTACAGCAGCTGAGTAGAGACCAAATCAGATGTGTGTATGCGAGAGAGCAGTTTGCAGTGAAAATAGGCACTGAGAGATCATGTGCATTTCCAGCTGGAATTAGCAGGAATAAGGGGAATTTGGTTTAGGGAGCTTGTCCAAATTGTGCTCTCTGGGATTTTCTGCCTTGTTGAAGTGCCGGTTTGCTCCTGCTCCATTTCTGTTCTGCTTTTGTGCTTGTAAATAATGCAGATATTATTAAGGCGCCGAAAGCCTCCAGTATGTGATCCTCCAAAGGAAACTAATCTCCATGGTGCCACCCCCAGAACTTTCTCCAGCTGGCAAGTGGTGAGCATGTAACAGTAAGGAGAAGCTTTGTCCACACTGATGGGCAGACTCATGAGGATGTTGAAATTGTTAGGTATTTTCCAGTTAGCTAGAAACCTAAAAATTTGGTGCAGGTGTAAGACTGAAACACTCTGATGACTAGAAAACATTTTAGTCACCTGCACACCTTTCAGAAGGATTCATGGTAAAGCCTTGAAGAACTGCAGAGATAATCCTAAACATGTTTGGGCAGGAAAAAAAAGTCCCACAACACCCACATGCCCCAGCCAGCCATAGTTACTTCTTCCCATCTAGAACACTGAAATGGTTTATTCGCATACTTATTCTGAAAATGGATGGAACATGTTTGCATAATGTGATGCCTGAAATTTCCCTTGTAATAGAGTCCAGACTTACAGTGTAGAACAAACCTAAGTCCACATGGAGGAAATGTTGGGATATGAGAGTTAGTTAATTAATTAATTACATTCTATATTGCCCAATAGCCAAAGCTCTCTGGGCAGTTCACAACAATTAAAACCATAAAAATACAAGACGATAAAACACTATTTATTTATTTATTGTATTTCTATACAGTCCAATAGCCAAAGCTCTCTGGGCAGTTTACAAAAATGAAAACCATGAAAACCATTTGAAATATTAAATGAACAGTATAAAAATACAAAATACAGGATAAAAGCACATCCAGGATAAAACCGAGCAGCCATGCAGAAATTAATACAGATTTAAAATACAAAGTTAAACAACAAAGTTAAAAATACATTTTTAAAAGTTTAAAACTACAGTATAAATAATAATAATCACATCAAAAAACTATATAGAAAACCTTCAGAAACTGGGACTACCAAAATACATTCACACCAACATCCAGAAAGCAGTCATTCTTAAAACATGCTCAATTGTCAGGAAATTCCCAAAACAGTAAAAGACAACATGACTTGGCAAAGTCTGTCAAGTCCATCTAGAAAAACTCAAAACAGGAAGAGGCAGTCCTCACACTAAAACAAAACACACAGTAGTGGATCCCTGATGTGTGTATGGGTGTGTTTAACCACTATAGTAAACTATATATCAATATGCTACAATCATGAAAAACTTATTATTATGTCTGAAGAACAATTTGGCTTACTAGACAATCACTTGTAGTGTTTAACAATGTTATTTATTAATGAACTAACGGGTGCAAAAAATGAACCCACACAGATGTAATATAACATACATAAATATGCACACAAGTACACCCAATTAAACACTTCGTATAGTGATATATCAAGATATGCATAAACCCACAAAGGTACATAGTAACATGCACAGATGCACACACGAGTATGCACATACACTGATGCGCACACACGTGTACAGACGGTAATACCGGTTTGTATTTGAACCGTTTCAAAATTCTTCTTCAGTGACTGTGCAATATGCCATTAATATCCATAATGATTATACAACAAGTTTTGGAAAGATTCAGTGTCTAAGCTTAACATATAGTAAAGATTTATCAATATGCCAGCAAACTTAACATGTAGCAAAGTTTTATCAATATTTCATTGTCCATATTTCAATTTGAATGGTAGTCTTTGATCCCCATTGTAGACTGGACATCAAGCTGTGTCTACTATTGGTGTCCTGTAAACATCAATACATCTATCTCAATGAGGAGGCTTCTGCAACAGACTTCTCCTCATTGAGATAGACGTATTGATGAATGCAACAGACTTCTCCTCATTGAGATAGACGCCAGCGGATGGAAGCGGATGGCCCCGGGGGGGTAAGGAGCGTGGGGGAGGGGGCTTACCTGCCGGGGCCGTGCCGGGGGGAGGGAGTTAGGCCCCCCCTCACCCACCCGCCACCATTTTTTCCTCATAGACTTGCATTGCAATGCAAGTCTATGGGGGGAAAAAATGGTGGCCGATCCAAAAAGTTCTGATTTTTGAATTGGGATCAGACTTGATCCGGTCCGGGGGGGGGCTCTGATTTTGTCCGATCCGTGACAAAATTGGAGGTCCCGATCCGGGTCCCGATCCGGGGGGTCCATGCACACCGCTATATATCACTATACAAAGTGTTTAATTGGGTGTACTTGTGTGCATAGTTATGTATGTTATATTACACCTTTGTGGGTTCATTTTTTGCACCCGTTAGTTCATTAATAAATAACATTGTTAAACACTACAAGTGATTGTCTAGTAAGCCAAATTGTTCATCAGACATAATAAGTTTTTCATGATTGTAGCATATTGATATATAGTTTACTATAGTGGTTAAACACACCCATACACACATCAGGGACCCACTACTGTGTGTTTCATCTAGAAAACCTGCCACAAGCGAGAAAGAGATAATAATAATAATAATAATAATAATAATAATAATAATAATAAATAACCATATAGAACCTAGCAGCAGTGCAAAGATTTAAAATACAGTGACTCTGTTCAGATGGTTCAGACGGTGGTTAAGCATTTTGAGCTAAACATTATGGTTTAGCGTGTCATGTGAACTATTCCGAAACATGGTGCCTACATAACCATGGTTTAAACTAGGGGTGTGCAATGGATCGGGTCCGATCCATGATCCGGACCCAATCCAGGGGAAATTGGATAAAATTATCTGATCTGATCCCCAGCACTTGGATCGGACAATCCAATACAATCCGATCCGAAAAGGACCCGATCTGAATTGTGTTGGATCGGAGGATCGGATCCCCTTCCCCCACTTGCACCCCTCAGCTGCCGGGGCCGTCTACGGACGGCCCTGGCAGGTAAGGAGCACAAATGTGGGGAGGAGGCTTACCTGCTGGGGCCGTCCGCAGCGGACCGCCCTGAAGGTAAAGAAGAGCGAGAAGGGGGGGCTTACCAGCCGGGGCCGTCCACTACCATCCGTGGGCACCAGCGGGCACCAGCGGATGGCAGCGGACGACCCAGCAAGTAAGGAGGTTCGTGAGGGGGGAGGAGGGAGGGGGGGCACTTACCTGCGGGGTCGTCCGCCGCCTTCACCTGCGTAGATCTACTGAGCACTAGGCTTCGCGGCCTAATGCTCAGTAGATCTACGCAGGTGAAGGCGGCGGATGGCCCTGCAGGTAAGGAGGATCGCCGCGGAGGGCTTATCTGCTGGGGCCCCTCCACTGCCAGGTAAGGACGATCGCGAGGGGGGAGGAGGGAGGGGGCACTTACCTGAGGGGTCATCCGCCGCCTTCACCTGCGTAGATCTACTGAGCACTAGGCTTCGCGGCCTAGTCCTCAGTAGTGCGCCAGGTGATGATCACCTGGCGCTCTACTGAGGACTAGGCCGTGAAGCCTAGTGCTCAGTAGACCTAAGCAGGTGAAGGCGGCGGACGGGCCCGCAGGTAAGGAGGATTGCCTGGGGGGACTTACCTGCCGGGGCTCATCCGCTGCCATCCAGGTGGCAGCGGATGGCAGCGGACGGGTCCGCAGGTAAGGAGGATCGCGAGGGGGAGGAGGGAGGGGGCTTCCTCTTACCTGCCGGGGTTGTCTGCTGCCGTCCGGTGGCGCCCGCGGGCGCCAGCAGATGGGAGCAGAAAGCCCCGGTAGGTAAGAAGTGCAAGGGGGGGAGGGACAGGGAGAGGGGTGTTAGGCCCCCACTCACCTCCTGCCGGCATTTTTTTCCATAGACTTGCATTGGGGGAAAGAAAGCTTTCCTCCAATGCAAGTCTATGGGGAAAAACGCCGGCTGATCCAAAAATCGGACATCCGATTTTCGGATCGGGATCGGGTCCGATCTGATCCGGGGGACCTCCGATTTTGTTCCAATCTGATCCGGAACAAAATTGGAGGTCCCGATCAGGTCCTGATCCAGGGGGTCCGTACACACCCCTAGTTTAAACACAGTCACTAACCATTTGCTGCAGAAAGGTTAGTGGCCTAACCATGGCTTCATGTCTTTCCTGAACAGGCCCAGTATCAGATTTAAAACAGAAATTGCAAAACTAAAATGCCTGGGAAAAAATATTTTTAAAAAAGTTTTCACAGTTGCATTTTTAAGCTTACATTGGGGACATGGGCCACCTCTAGTAGCAGGCTAAAACATAAAACACACAGTTCAAGCTTCGTTTACTTCTAAAATTTAAAATTACAACAGATCTCCTCCATCTCCATCTTCCAATATGGAGTTCTGTGTTCATTTCGTTCTGTTGAATACACTTTTATTGCTGTCAGTAGCAGTGAGTTGGATTGCTGCAGAGCTGTACGGACACGTTCTGTAGAAAAGTGATTGGGCTTTTCTAGGAGTTTATTGAGCAGCAGACCAATATGATTGGGACGCGGAGCAGACAATCCATTATCCAGCAAACACACCTTTCCTTGCATTGGGTGGGCGTGCTTGGGGAGACACTGTGGCTGTAGCTATTTCAGGTTCAGAAGCCATTTAGAGCTCAGGTGACAGGAGATTGGAAATTACTTTGAATGCCTGTTTAAAAGACCGTTTGCACTGTAGCACTTAACTCTTTGGATGCAGTTTGACTTTCAGGGGACACTTCCCACAATGTATAACAATGGCTTTGCTTTTAGTTTAAGAGAAAACACAGCAGAAGTTGGATTTGGTACCTCTGTGCTCCCGTACTCATTCCATAGACAAAGAGGCCGTACATCAGGGGAGGATGGTTACCTAGATAAAATTCGGTGAGGTTAAACTATGTATCACCGTAGGGCTCCTTTTCAATATGCAGGTGTTTCCCAGCATCCCAATTTAGTTGTTTTCTCAAGAGGACAGGATAAAATGTTATCCTGTGTCATCCGTCTGGTTAAACAAGCTGCCAAATGTACCAAGGCAGTTGCCAGCTGTATGAATGGTTCGTTGTGGTTTTTCCAACTAGGAAAGCTAGCCTTTCTTTTACTCTCTTGTAAATGTGCATGGCCTGGATTCAGATCAGGACCATTGCCCACTGGGAGTGGAGGATGAAACCTCTTCCCCACCATTTGTTTCATGAAATTCCCTCACTCCACAATACTCACCTTGTGTGTGTGTGTGTGTGTGTGTGTGTGTGTGTACACAAAAGGGGGAAAAGCCAGCAACGTTGGCATCAATGGAAGCTTCCCCCCCTTTTTGTTAACCCCCTTGCAAGGGGAGGGGTTCAGGGAAACATGGTGTATGTGTATATTTGGGAGGTTTCATTCCCCTTCCCGGTGCATTATGGTTCTGATCCAAATTGGGGTCGCATGTGCTAACACTGGAAGTAATGTACTTGGGAAGGTCTGTATTTGAATCCTCTCTGTGTGCAAAGGATACTGGCTAACCTTGGGCCATTCATATACGCTCAGCCTAACTTAAGTTACATTGTTCAAAGACCGTGGGCCTGTTCAGACAACATGCTAAGCCATGGTTAGGCTGTTAACCCTTTTCAGCAAATACTGTGTTTAAACTGTAGCTATTTAGTCACCAAAGTTATGAATGGTTCACACGGCACGATAAGCCATAATGTTTAGCTCAAAATGCTTAGCCACCATGGCTTAGCTTGTTGTCTGAATAGGGTCACTGTGTAGTTAAGAGTGTTGGATCTAAACTGGGGAGATCTGTGTTCAAATTCTATTCATCCACTCATTAACTGGGTGACCTTGGGTGAGTCGCTCCCTCTTCGCCTAACTGACTTCATGGCGTTGCTCCGAAGATAAAATGGGTAGGGGGCATGTCTACTGCCCTGATCTCCTTTGAGGAAGGGTGGAATGTGTGTGTGTGTGTGTGTGTGTGTGTGAGAGAGAGAGAGAGAGAGAGAGAGAGAGAGAGGATGTGTTCACTGGACCCAGACTCTTAAGAATTTTAAATAACTTTATATTATTTTTAATGTCTGAAAGTGAAAGACGCATCTGGCAAGTCATTCCCCATCACTTCCTGATGATAAAACTCTATGCAATTGCTACTTTTGTTTAACGCCATATTAATTTAACTTCAGTCATTCCGAAAGGTAATAGTTTCCTAGGATTTAGACTAACAACTTCCCACTGTAAAGCATAATATGATTTATTAGGCTCCATCTGCCTCCAGAAAGGATGTCCCCTTCCCCCATTCCAGCATCTGCATCTTATTTTGCACCTGAATCATAATGAGGAAGAATCCTGAGATGAGTTTATATTCAGTAGTTTATATTCCATTTCTACGTCGATGCTGTTTATTATAACATAAATCCACATCCAATATTTACTGTTGGCCATGCAAGAAAATTAACTTTTCTGCTTGCATTTGTATACATAAATTGCAATCTGCAAAGCAACTGGTAGGCCCTGCTAATCTAAAGATGCAACAGCCTCATTCACTTGTTGGGAGTGTGTGATTTACCTTGCTTTACAATGCTGCATGTGGGCACATGCATACTTTTCTCACTTGGTCAAACTGTATAGAACGTATCACCCCACTTTGATTATATAATGATGTATCCTGACACTGCTTTATATTGAATAAGACCATTGGTACATCTAGCCAACTGCACTGACTAGCAAGTGTTCTCCAAGCATGTGCAGAGTGTATTTTCCCCTACCCCAAGGAGCAGCTCATTTTGATCCATCTTTTCAAGATTCAGGATTCCTATCCAACGGGAGTTGCATTTAAGTTATGATTTCTATCACATACAGCTTAAAAAACCCACAATGCAATGTGAATAACAGGATGAGTGAAAATAGCTTTTTCAAAATGGTGCATTAGGGATTAATGCATCCTCCTGCTCTTAAAACTAGCCAGGAGGGTGAGATTCTGGCTCTTTTCAACAGTAGTGTCAGATTCATCCCACCTCTTTGTCTCACTCAGGAAGTCTTTTTCTTCTCTTCATCTTCATTGATACCCCAGTCTATCACATCCGTTGTTGGGTGCTCCACCGCAGTTAACTGACACGTGACAACTAAATTAGTGAGGCTTCTTTGTTGCAGGAAATCCAATGGCAAAAGCTTAATGGTTACATGCTTCATAAGTCATATAGCTGATGGTCAGGAGCTGTAGGAGCCATGTAATCCAGAACAGTCAAAAGCTAATAGCTGCAGGCAGCTTCGTATGTTTACTGTCACCTCTGGTCCAGTTTAAAAAGAAAACAAAACCCTAAAGGTATTTCCCATCACAAAAGTAATTTACACATGATCAGAGATACTAAGGTTAAGTTGCAGGATTGAAAAGCAAAATACCCCCCCCCCCCAAAAAAAAAAACTTTATCTGTTTAGAACAACCCAATCCCTAATCCAATTTTGTAACCAATCTGAGTGCTAAAACCTCATGGTAGATTTTGCACACACCTTAGAGATTCATTATCATGTTTCCTTTTTTTAAAAACAAATATATTATTATTTGCTCTGAACATAGGGAATCAACTAAAATAACCCCATTGTTCTGTTTTAGGAGACAATGTTCTCTTCGCTACAAACTTTTGTATATCTCTTTCCTCTGGTGTCTATTCTTTAATTGAAAAAGAAGGTAGCCTCAAGAGGTATCACCAGGCAGGATCACAGGAAGGAGGAGCTGCTGAACGTTTCCTTTTCTGGATTCACAATCGCTGCCAACCCGCAAACCCAGGTTGCTTTTCCCAGCCAAGGGGAAAGGATCTGGGGATGCTGTGAATGATTTTACTTTGATAGCCAGAACTCTGAGAAATCACTGTGTTCCTTCCCCCAGTCAGACTCCTTTCTAAGTATCCTCCCATGATTATTTTTCTCAAGAAAATATCCTCGGTGAGTGCAGTAATTAATCTACTACCCAAGAAAATAACATCCTAAACACTGTTTTGAAGCAAGACATGAATGATGTCTCGTTCTAGAGACAATCTTTCATTCTTTCGTCCTTTCAAAGCAAGGCTATTGAAAGGTGATCCATGTGCGGCTGCTCATGATGGCTTTATTGGGAAACTGAGGCTGAGGCCTAGCACACTGGCTAAGGTGTCCACTTACACAGTACCCAAAAAGAGGACATGCTTAGCCAAAGAAAGAAAGAAAGAGACAAAAGATTATATAGATTTGCATACAGATTGTATTTGGTAATTTATATGTATCGTTGCAACTTTAGAAAGAATTTCTACCACTTAAATAGAAGTGGAAAACATCTCCCTATGGTGGTGACAACTGTGACTAGGTGATCTGCTTTCTTGCTTGGTCTGCTGCCCAGGTGCTAACTGCTGATGGGTAACTTCAAGGCCTCTGCTCCTCCCTTCCTTGGGTTCTTTCTTTTTAACCCTGAGTTGGACAGGGTAGCCCTTGAAATAAAGGACTCTTTCAAATGGAGAACTGTTATTGGATAGCTGTTGAAATAGAGGACTGACCTCCATAAAGTAGAGCACATGGGCAAAGTAACAGGGACCCGCTACCTGACAGACATGAGTTGCTGGCATCATGTTGCTGCAGGGATGTTCAGGTCCTCATCCAAGTGGAAGCTGGTGGCTCTGATTTCGGTAGGCTGTGAATCCACTCCAGGTTTTAGTCAGAACCAGCCAGAACTCTAAAGGAGCTGTCCAAGATGCTGGACCTGTTTGGGGGATAGGGATCATCACCTCAGATAGCTCCTTTAGAGTACTGGTTGGTTGTGACCGAAAGTGGAGCAGATTCACAGCCCCACCGAAATCAGAGCCAACAGAATTGGTTTCAACAGAATTGCACATAATATAATGAACAAGAACTAGAAATGCACTCAAAAGATTCTCAGCAAAACTACGAAGTCATTACTTTGATAAACTTTGTCGCTATGAGTGCTGCACAGACAGCCTTCCAACTCAAGTGGGATGAGTTTTACCAAGTAGCAGAAGTTTCTCCTTCTAACATTTTCGATCTGAGATATAAGAAGGCACAGTAGACTGCACACCTTCATTTTATTTTGGACATTGTAATAAAGTTTTGATTTACTCATTTTATGGGCATGTTCAGCATGAGATAACTTAGTTTCAGAATCTAATTTTGCGTTTTAATAAGCGAATTTAATAGTGGCATCACAAAATACCATTATGTTCCATTAAAGGTTGTGTTTTATGTTACCATGTTCAAATTCTGAGTTATTGAATCCAAATTATTTATTGCACAAAGGGTACGCTGGTTAAAAAAAAAGAGGCTTTACCTTGTCAACCATATGCCGTTATTTCATTTTTGTAAAGTCCTAACATGTTAATCACTTGTTTTAGGGAGAATGTAAGTCCACTTAATGTTGTCTTTGCATAAAGCATATAGTTTTTCAGAGCCAGAGAAATCAGTGACAATTTCCCTGCAATAGCATTAAGCTATCTGGAGCCTCTGGGGCTTACATTGGAAGCTCTTGAAATTATGTGTAGCTGCCCCATGTGGTGAGCCACTGAACTGCGGATTGCAGCATCTTTCTAAGTCACTGGTTTTCACTGCAAAGCCCGCAGGCCTGTCAAGATGAGGTCCATATTCCCTGGTTTGGTCTCAGATTCGGAATCAAACTTAGATGCTAGAAAATGTCCAGCCAAGAACTATAAAAAGTAGGGGTGTGCACGGACCCCCCGGATCGGATCGGGACCCGGATCGGGACCTCCAATTTTGTCCCGGACCGGTTCGGACAAAATCGGAGGCCCCCCGGACCGGATCGAGTCCGATCCCGACCCAAAAATCGTAAATTTTTGGATCGGCCGCCATTTTTTTCCCCATAGACTTGCATTGCAATGCAAGTCTATGAGGAAAAAATGGCGGTGGGTGGCTGAGGGGGGGCCTAACTCCCTCCCCCCCCCCGGGGCCGTCCGCTGTGGACGGCCCCGGCAGGTAAGCCCCCTCCCCCGCGCTCCCTACCCCCCCTGGGGCCGCCCGCTTCCAGCGGATAGAAGCGGACGGCTCCGGGGGGGGGTAAGCCCCCTTCCCCGCCACTGCTTACCTTCTCGGCCCGTCCGCTCCCGTCCGGCGCCGGCGGCTACTACCAGCGGGCTCCGCGGCCTACTCTCGAGTAGCGCGCCGGGTGATGACATCACCCAGCGCGCCACCCTGGAGTAGGCCGCGGAGCCTGCTGGTAGTAGTAGGCGCCGGCGCCGGGACGGGAGCCGCCGGGACGGGAAGGTAAGGGCCCCCCTCCCCCCTCCGCGCGCCCCCTCCTCCCCTCCACGCACCCCCTGCTTACCTTCCCGGCCCGGCGGCTCCCGTCCGGCGCCGGCGCCTACTACTACCAGCAGGCTCCGCGGCCTGCTCTAGAGTAGCGCGCCGGGTGATGACATCACCCGGCGCGCCACCCTAGAGCAGGCCGCGGAGCCCGCTGGTAGTAGCTGCTAGTGCCGGACGGGAGCGGACGGGCCGAGAAGGTAAGTGCCCCCCTCCTCCCCCCCCCCGCTGTCCACTTTCATCGGCGGGCGCCCGCTGGCGCCCGCCAATGGAAGCGGCGGTGGGCGCCAGTGGGCGCCCGCCGATCCGCCGATCCGCCGAACCGGTTCGGAGCCTTTTCGGACCGGTTCGGATTGGATCGGCCGATCCAGCTGCGGGATCGGAAATCGGATAATTTATCCGATTTCCCACTGGACCGGACTCGGATCGTGGATCGGGTCCGATCCAGTGCACATCCCTAATAAAAAGCCCACCCGAGTCAGGGAACAGGGGAAGAAATTCCCCAAGACTCTCCAGAAGTCTGGGAGGAATCTTCCCAGGAACTTATCGAACAGGAGGCCCAGACTCTGAGATCGTTTTCCCCCTCCCTTCCCTAGGAACTCAGTCTTTGTCAGAGGGGGTTGAAGCATCGGAATTCACAGATCCCAGAGTCTGCTGCAGACTGAGTTGAGAGGAGGTGGGAGGCGGTCCAGAAGCTGCATCATGAGAACCCCTCCTGGAGGAGGAATCTGCTAAAAGCCTTTCAGGCGTGGTGGGAAACCATCCGTTTAGTTGATAGGCAACTGCCTTACTTTGTCTAGCTAATTAATCTTAGTGGATAACTCCTAGCATTCACACTCCCTTCAGGTGTAAAGATGTGGGTTTTTTTACTGAATGAAGATTTTGTGGCTTGTACAGTAAACTTCTTGGTTGTCTTACATTTTGGTGGGAGGGCTTGGAATCACTACAGGGCAATGGCAGCTCTCAGAAACATTTACACCCCACCTCTCTCTCTCTCTCTCTCTCTCTCTAAGCCATTCTCCCCAACAGAAGCAGCCACAAGGGCAGTGGTGGGCGAGGCAGAAGCTGATTCATGCAGCTACATTTTAATGTCAACCATCTCTCCCAGAAGGTCTAGAATAGCAATGAACTCAGCCAGACTCCACCTTTATGGTCACGCAGCCAACAAGGACTCTCACCCTTCCATCCCTGCTCCCGTGCCCTCGTTGACGGACTGAGCGACCTGAACGGTGCAGGCTGCTGCCGCTCTTATTCTGAGGGAGATGTTTTGAAATGGCATGCAGCTGCAACATTGAAATCAGTACCACACTTCGCTTTCTGGTACGAACAGCTGGAAACTGAATATCCTATTCTAAGAGCAAGAGTCAAGAGACTTTGATGTCTATGGGTTAATTAATTCCAAATGGCCATTTTGTCTGCTCCACATAATCCTTCCTGTATAAATGTCTGAGTACGAGCCAGGCTGTTCATGGAGAGAGCTGATAGCTCTTCCCACCACTGTGGAAGTTGCAAGAAGTATTACTGTGGTCATGGAAGTGGTTGCAGGCCATCTCAGGACATGGGTTCACATTAGGTCTTCTCCATGGAGTCTGGCACATGGGGGGAATCACATGGAAAGGGCGGAGGAAACTTGGTATGTATGAATCAGCAGTGAGAACATTGTAGAGAGGAAACCTCTTTGAAATAAGCTGAACATTTCTGGCTCCTTTCTTCTGGCTGCACAGATGCCCAGTAGCTAAGATGGCCCTTTAATATTTATTTATTTATTTATTTACAACATTTCTGTTCCGCTCCCTGAGGATTTTGGAGCGGTGAACAAATGAACTAAAAGAATAAAAACAAAATAAAAATGTCATTAGAAAATTTCATTTTAAAAGAAAAGATGCAAGGCTGGTCATTCCGGGAAAGCTTTTTGGAACAACAATGTTTTCAGGAGGTGCCAAAAGCTATGCAACTTTGGCACCTGCGTGATTTCCAATGGCAGGGAGTTACATAAGAAGGGGGCCACTACAGTGAAGGCTCTACTCCTGGTGGACTCCAATCGGGCCCTAGATCCATGTGGAACCACCAGGAGCACATCCTCAGATGACCGTAGTGGCTGGGCAGGTTGATGAAGGAGAAGGTGTTATCTCATATATACTTCTGAATGACCAAATCCTGGGTGGAAAGAGGTGAGAGTTATTCCGGCAAGCTTGAAAGTTTCTCAGGGGCTTCTAGCTGGCCATGACAGAGAGGGGGAAGAAAGTAGCGGACCAAACAGTCCTTTCCTCTGATTTCCTGGTTCTGAGAATGCACCACCAAGGGCCTCAGGCTTGTGATGCTCACATCACAAACAGCTCATCTCAACAGTAGGCTTTCTTTTCCTATGATGGGACACGGTCTGTTCTAGACAACAAACCTGAATAGCATTCTCAGTTGTGAAGCTCTCTTCCCCTGGAAAAATACAAGTGCCGACGACTTTTAGACGGAACACTTTTATATTTTGGCTGGCTTTTTGTGGCTGAGAAGTAACGGAAGGGTGGCTGAAGCATTTTTCAGTTTTCTCTTGGGTTTCTATGTTGTTTGGATTATTTTTATTATTATTAGCTATCTACGCCTATTTTTTAAGTTATGGCGACAGAGTTTTAGAATGGGATGAACTAAATATTAAAACCAGTGGGGATTTGATAATAGGGCCTGTTTTGTGATTGTCTGGGTTTATTTTCTAAAGAAAAACAATGAATATGTTGATTTGACCCCTCTTTTTGTCTTTTCTGTTTTGCCTCCCAGAGAAAACACTGACTTTTGAAAACTCCTTTAAGTATGCATTAGTTATTTTCATATTTGCAATATACAGCTTCAGCTCCCTCCTGTAACTAGTCACTATAGGCCGTTTCTCTTTGGAATTACACTCTTGCGTATGAAGGACAGGGAACCGGGATACTTGAGGCTTGTGTTTTCTTTTTGTTTTTTTTCCCCGAGATGTAACAGTAACACAGCACCATGAACTAGAGGTCCAACCTAACCATGGCTATTAATCATCACCGTCCATTATTTACGGAGGATTCATTCATTGTTCCATAAAGGTATCTAGAGGGTCAATTAGAGACAACAGACAGGATTTTTCAAAGACACAAGAGGGTCAATTAAGCCCTCCTTGTAATTTTCTGCTTTAACAGCAAATGCCAGCCTATCGTGCAACAAATACGGTGAAGTTTAGAAATAAACAGGATGCTTTTTTTTATGTTCAAGGAAGAAGAAGAAGAAAAAGAGCAAGATGTCAGTTTGGTGGTAACATATGGTTCACTGTCAAGCCATGGCCAAAGCAAAAAAGAGGATTTTTATCATTGCAGCCAGCAAGGTGTAAAGTTCCTTTTGGGGTCAGGGCAGCTTGGGTGATGAGGGAATTTCTAAGATGGAACATTCTGATTCTACTTCAGAGGTGCATCATTTATCTCTGAATTCTTCTTGCCTGTGATGGCACTTCTGCACACGACCAGACCAAAGGTTCAATACCCCAAATACTTCTGCTCGGCAACGTCCATTTATTTTAGCTGGGACCACAGAAATGAAGGAAGCCCTCAGCAGTCGCGCCTAGGCGATCGCCCCTTTTGTACAAACCTGATTCGAGGCAACAGAAATCACTATAGGTAGCGTGATCAAAACAAACAAACAAAATAAAACCCTGTGCAAAGTTCTTGGCAAAGTATCGAGAATTCAAGAGAATCAGACGTCTCGCAGCCGTAACAGAACTTGGAGCGAGATGACAAGAATGCAGGTTTACGTGGCTTCCATTCGATGTTAAAGGAAAGCAAGGGCTCCAGAGTAAACTAAACGGTTTTGAGAATGGCAGCCTAAGTGTTCAGCCCCCGACAGGCTGAGCGTCACTTTTCTTTCCAAAGTTTTGCTCTGTCGGAACCTACATCACAACTTCAGCAGATTTCTGAACGCTGCATTGAAATTTCCCTTTCTTTTCACTCTTGCTCTATGCCAAGCTTTCTTTTCCCATCGGCTTGAAAACATGTTTTCAATCGCACAGCGCCGCTGCTGTTGTCAAGTTTTCCTAAAATAAATAAATAAATGGAAAGCAGTCTTTATTGTTAATCCCCCCCTCCCCCACCTTTTTTTTGTTCTTTTTTTTAAGAAGGAGCTTTGAATTTTGAGGATTTGTCCTCAGTCTTTTGAGTGAGTAATTCTCAGAATGAGCGTCACGGGCTTGATCCTTATTGTCCTCAGAAGCCCCTGATTCTCTATAGTCTTTTAGCAGAGAGTTCTAACTAATGACTTAGGGCCGCACTCTGCTCTCAGATGCTGGCTTGCAACTTGCCAAGGTTCCTGGGGGAGTTGTGTGTGCATTTTGGAGGACCGAATTTGGCTCCTAGTGTGTGAAATTACAGCAAACAACTGGACAGAAAATCTTCCAGCACATTCATCTTACTGACCTCAAACATAAAACGGAGAGGGGGGGGGGGATAATATTAATCCCATCTCTTTATTTCCACATTCTTTTTAGCTTTATGTTTCAAGGAAGAAGATACGTTAGGGGAATTCGTCTGGTTGGCCATATTTTATGTCTTTACATTGAAGAATTCTTTCAATTTTACTATGGAACTGCAGTGTTATCAAATGCCATTAATTATCTCAAAGTATTTTTTTTTTTTGAAACAGAATATGAGCATGCTCACTTGCAGCCTTTCTATAAATGAGATCACCAGTGGAAACTAGCGGATCTGGATCTGCTCTGGGTCTCAGTCAGGGTTCAGGATCTTGGAGAGCTCCTTTAGAGTGCTGCCTGGTTCGGCATGAAGCTCAGAGCAGATTCACAGCCCCACTGACATTGAAGTTACCAGCTTCTGCTGGGTATCTCATACACAGAAAACTGCCTGATGCCAGTTCAGAATATTTGCTTCTCTACCCTAGTGTTGCCTATTCTACTCTGACCTGCAAGTAGCTCTGCAAGTTCTCAGGCACACTCCCAGCTGTCCCTGTGTTGGTGAATCACTGACTGTCCCTGGTTTGTCCCTGGTTTCACCTTCAGAAGATGCCTTGCTAAAACGTCTGAGAAATGTTAGTCTGCTTCTCTCCTTCCTCAGTGTCTCTGGAATTTAAGTGTCTGAGTGGGGTGGACACATCTTGCCTCTGGGAACATGCCTATACATGCATGCGCATGAACCTTGCAGTGCACAGCTTTCCATTTCACACAGTGCAGATGCTGAGTTATATCTTGAACAGCCGACAACGTAAGAGCCCTGCTGGATCAGACCGAGGGTCCATCTAGGTCAGCATTCTGTCCACACAGTGACCAACCAGCTGTTGACCAGGAACCCACAAGTAGACATGATTGCAACAGCACCCTCCCACCCATGTTCCCCAGCAATTGATGTACATAGGCTTACTGCCTCTGCTACTGG
Source organism: Anniella stebbinsi (assembly GCA_029215795.1). Taxonomy (NCBI): domain Eukaryota; kingdom Metazoa; phylum Chordata; class Lepidosauria; order Squamata; family Anniellidae; genus Anniella; species Anniella stebbinsi. The sequence goes on from JARDYH010000007.1 coordinate 24,277,639, forward strand.
AGGTAGCACATAACCATCAGGACTAGTAGACATTGATAGCCTTCTCCTCCAAGTTGTAGGACAACAATGTCTTCCTATTATAATTTCAGCAGGCTGAATGTAGCAGACTGGAAGCAGAACCTTCAGCAACATGTAATAGCGGGTGTTTGTGGACACTCCGTCAGTGATTCGTGTTATAAAAGTAGTGACAAGAAGGCCCATATTTTCATTTGTAAAAGGCTGAATGGTATAATATCAAAACCAGGTACACGTTATCAGACTGAATGTTAACGCTGGAACATTGAATCCAGAGCTTTTGTCCATCTAGCTCAGTGTTGTCTCCTCTGGCTGACAGGGACTCTTTGGAGTTTCAGGCAGAAGTCTTTCCTAGTTCTACTGGGGCAGTTGCTAAGGCTAGAACCTGGGATCTGTTGCATGCAAAGCACGTGCTTTATCACTGAGCTACAGAAATGAAAAAGTAAAAAAAAAAAGGTGTGATGGGGGAGAGGAGTGTAAAACCCTGTCCACCATTTTGTTTTGAGTCGTCAGGCACTTGGGTTTCTCCCAGAGCTTATCAGTGGCTCCAGAATAATAGCAGACAAATTTACCTGACACCCAGCTTACTGCTGAATGGCCATCCTTCTACAGTCTAGAAAGGTTGGTGTGTTTTATAGAATCTATGAGGAGAGACTGAAAGAACTGGATATGTTTTGCCTGGAGAAGAGAAGATTGAAGGGAGACATGATAGCACTCTTCAAATACTTGAAAGGTTGTCACACAGAGGAGGGCCAGGATCTCATCTCAGTCATCCCAGAGTGCAGGACACGAAATAATTGGCTCAAGTTACAGGAAGCCAGATCCCAGCTGGACATCAGGAAAAACTTCCTGACTGTTAGAACAGTACAGCAATGGAACCAATGACCTAGGGAGGCCATGGGCTCTCCCACACTAGAGGCTTTCAAGATGCAGCTGGACAGTAATCTGTCAGGTATACTTTAAGGTGGATTTCTGCATTGAGCAGAGGGTTGGACTCGATGGCCTTATAGGGCCCTTCCAACTCTACTGTTCTATGATTCTATCATCCTAAATTCACATGCATCAGCAAAGAGGTTAAACTGAAATGACCCAATGCCTTACATGAACTGAGTATTTGAACCGATCTACACACTAGGTTTTTAACGTTTTATAAGGGTTACGAAAACTCTTTAGGCCACATGACACACTCCCTTGAACAATGTATACCCGAGGTTTTTTTAAAACTCACTTCAGCTATATAAAACGGTTTTACTTTTAATAAATCATTTTAAGTAAAATAATGTGTCCTTCCTTACCGTTTGTGATTCATGGGGGCAGCACTTCGTTTACCAGTGCCCAAATGCTTAGCAGTTAATTGGTGGGGAAGAAAGAGGGGCTAAGGAGGAAGTGGGCAAGTGAACTACAACACCCACAATCCTTAGCCCTATACTCATTGAAAGCTAGGGATTGAAAGAGGAACTAAGGAGGAAGAGGGTGATTGAACTACAACACCCACAATGCTTTGCCTTAAACTCATTGTAAAAATGAAACAAAGAAACGGGGCAGAAGAGTGTGTGACCGCACACACCATTTTAAAGACTGAAGAAGTTTTCTTCTGTAACATGAGTACTCCTTAATGCGGCCTAAGACATTTTAGAACGTACCTATTTGGAACGTTTTAAAATACTATTTAAAACGTTCCAAGGGACTGTGTAGATAGGCTCTGGGTCACATCCGACAAATTTCCACAATGTACAGGGTTTCCCTGGCTGACACACAGGATCTCCAAGCAGATGCCAAAGTGGAAGCTGTTCCCTAGGTTGAAAGTTTTTAAGATGTTAAAAATGCAAACATAATATTTGGTGGGGGGTGGGGAGTTTCCATCTGATGGTTTTAGCTGAAGCTGTTGCAAAATCAGTGTTAAATGTCTGTCTTTCATCTAAAAATCCAGACACTTGTGTAATCAATGTGATTGCCTTGGGAAATAAATCACAATTTTAAATTCTGAAGCATAATTTTTATAAATCATTTTGGAAGTGCTTAACCCTGTTTCATGTAGTGTAGGGAATAACTGTCCTTATTATGCCTAGGTTTGGGTATTAGGATCCTTAACTTGCAGCTAAAGCTGAGTAAATAATCCACAATGAATTATTTATTCTACATAATGAAGCTCCTGTGCATCTACTGAGATCTAAAGACGCAACCGTGGCTTCCTTATGTAGTCATTATTTAGACTCATTTCATGATTTGTTTATAGCCCTATTGATCTAGAATATTGGAAGTGTTTGAATTCTGTTCCATGGTTTTATATTGAACTTGTGAACACTCACGTTGGGCAAAATAACATGAAAATTCATCAGCACTGTGTTCTCTGATTGGATAATTGGACATCATTGGGGGCATAACAGGGCCTATAGAGGTCTTAGATTCAGGATAGGTCCTTTTTTTAAAGATGGGATTTATTTTAGAGGCCATCTGGAGGGCATAATTTGCCCTCCAAATTATTCTGATTTAATGGAACCGGTTCCAAACTGGAGGTGGTAGAAAGGGTCCTCCCATCACTGTTCCTGTTGAAATAGCCTACCTGCTGTGTGGGCCAGTTTGGGAAATGTTCATTCAAGCAATTCCTAACAATGGTAGTGCACACGTTGGTAACCTCAAAGCTCGTCTTCTGCAGTGCGCTGTACATAGGGCTACCACTGTACCTAGTCCGCAAACTTCAACTAGTTCAAAATACGACAGCCATGTTGGTCACAGGTACACCTAGGGGTGACCATATAATACTAACTTTAAAATCACTTCATTGGCTGCCAATTAGTTTCCGGGTGAAGTACAAAGTGTTGGTCATTACCTTTAAAGCCCTACATGGTTTGGGTCCAGGTTACCTGCGGGATCGCCTTCTCCCGTACAATCCGCCCCGCACACTCAGGTCTTCTGGGAAGAACTTACTTCAGTCAGTCAAAACTAGGCTGACAACTGTTACGCCCAGAGTCTGGAATGGCCTGCTGGAGGAGATTCGTCAACTTAACACTCTCTCTGAGTTTAAGGCAGCTATAAAAATTAGCCTCTTTCAGCAGGCCTACCCAGATGAATATTGTTTTATATGCTGTTTTAATTAATTTATGTATTTGATCTATATTATTATTGTACTAATGTTGTTCCCTGCCTCGATCCTATTATTATTATTATTATTATTATTATTATTATTCCAGAGCAAGAGTTGTCTCTTATCTTCAAGGCTGAAGCTCTAAATGGCACCATTCATAGTGAAAAGTCTAATGATAAAGTCCCATGTCTAAGTGCAGTGACATCTGTATACCATTTGCTGGGGAGCATGGGCAGGAGGATGCTGTTACACTCTTAAGCAGCTTGTGGGTTCTGGGTTGATAGTTGGTTGGCCACCATGTGAACAGAAAGGACTAGATGGACCCTTGGTCTGATCCGGCATGGCTGCTCTTGTGTTCTTAATTAAATGAACGTCCTATTACCCCCTGGGTTGGTTTTTTTTTCTGTTTTCTTTTTTTTTCTATTAAGGGAAATAATGTCAGTGTCCTTTGTACAGTAGATTTCACTCCAAGAGCTGAATATGAAAATGAGGCAATCCTGTACAGCATTTGCACTAACAAATACACTTTGGGGACAGAGCAGTTCAAAACTGTTTGCAGATTTCTGGAGTGCCTATTAATGCTCATGGCCAGATGGTTCTACAATGAACCACTTGAAGTCATCATCAAACTGCGCTTGTGAAGGACACAAAAATCACACAATAAAAGCCTAGGCAATTGCTTGGGTTCTTAAGAGCGGCTTTCAAATACAGCACTACTTGCTAACCTTTTTTGAGTACCACCCTCTTGCCTCTAGTGCCTGCCTTTAATAGCCTCCTTGTTGCCCCATTATATTTGAGATATCGAAACTCATACGTGGAATAGCAATTCGTTAGACGCTGAATATGCTAGCCTGCCTGCAGTCTTCATTACGTGTGCTGTGTAGAAGTCTCATTGAAATCAGTGAAGCTTCTGCAGAGAGCAGAGGAATCCAAAAGTTGGAGTCTGTGTATCTCTGTGACAAAGCTACATATATGTGTCGTTCTTCCCCCTCCCCCTTTAAAGTTAGGTATGTGCCATTGTATTAAATCTTACATACAATAAAATACGTCCCAGAGCTGGCATTCTGCTTGTGTTGAGAAGTTTTAAGGGCCATCTGTGGGCAAGCCTAAAAACCACTGGTATTGTCATCATTTACATCTGAGAGCTTGTTATTTCTTGTCTAAGTAGGTAAACAGATGAATGACGCCAGTGCAGCTGTCGGAGAGATGATCCTGTGTATGATACTTTTTTCCTGATGAGAGTACCAAATCTTGTTTGTAGCCCATGTGGCTTATCAGTGACAGAAATATATTTACGACCATTAAATTACTATTTTTGTGCTATTATTTTTGATCAGCCGTGCTTACTTTTTCTTTGCGGTCTTAGGCAGCCAAGGAAAACATGGTAACTCATGTTTAGTTTTATTTGCAATGTAGGGTCATCCATATGTTTCCAGAGGACCCTCGACAAATCTAATCAAATGGCTTTTGTTCTTCTTCTTCTTAGGGTGCGTTCTCCTGTCGGAAGTTAGCTATCATTACAGTTATTTTTTGTTTTTGATGCCGCTGCTCTAAATAATTGTATAGAAGTACAGCTATACCATTCCTTCAAGTTCTTTACCCGTGATGTTCATCTTCTTCCCCCTGATCTTTTCCCTTCAATTTTCCCTTGCATAATATGTTGGAGAATGGTGTATTTTTCTTCTTGAATAATCTGTCCAAGATTTAGCAAATTTCTTCTTTTGATGGTATTTCTTAATTCTGTTAGTTTGTTTACCCTACGTAATACATCCTCATTTGTTATTTGGCCAGTCCATGCTATCTTCAACAGACGTTGGTATATCCATATTTCAACAGATGTGGTTTTGTTCAAATTGTTTTTCTGAAGTGTCCAAGCCTCCACTCCATAAAATAATACTGAAAACACGTCACATCTTGCCATCCGAGTCCTTAGTGTAAGATTAAGGTCCTGATTACATAGCAATTGTTTCATTTTGAAAAATGCCATTCTTGCCATCTTGATTCTTGTGTTATCTCTTGTGTTTGTTGATTACCTTCATTGAGCCAAGTGCCTAGGTATTTGTATTTTGTGACACTCTCGATTGGCACATTGCTTATTGTAACGTTAGGCACAGTAGAAAACTTTGCTTATTAACATACATTTCATTTTCTTGATACTCATTTTGAGTCCATAATTGTTACCTACTTCAATGATACAATCTAATAGTTTTTGTGAGTCTAATAAGTCATCTGTCATTACCACGGCTTTTTGTTAGTGGTATAATATTGCAGAGTTTATATAGGGCCCTACTACTAACGTACCCTGATGAGTCCCTGATTTTCTACCTTCCCCATCTCCTCATTATATTTAGCAAAGTCTTTATCAGAGACAAAACCCCCTTCCAAATGTTCATAGTGAAGAGAGGTTGAAGTTGAAGCAGGTATGCATGACTAGACTACTGAGGCAGCATAGCACACCTTAATCCACACACACACTCCCGGCTTTTCAGTGGCTGCTACCTTGTCCCATCCTTTAAGGAAAAAGAAATCATCTTTGGGAAGGAGTAACATTGATGGGAGGGCTCAAGGCAGGCCTCTCCTACTTCAGGCGAGTGACAGTAGCAGCATCTTTCCTGCCGGAGCTGAACTCCAAAGCATATGTTCTCCGGCAGGAAATAGATTTATCTACTTAGGACATCTCTATGCCACCTTCCTTCCGACATGATACTCGAAGCAGCATAGTTCGTGGAGTTCTCATACAATCTCTCATCGCTGACCAGAGCCAGATCTGCATTAATTAAGCAGAGTGGTTGTGTCATGTATGCACAGAACATGTTCTGGGACCCAGTGTCATTTATGGCCAATGAGAGGTTCCTAGAGCGTTTTAAGGTTTTCGACCATTTCACAGGAATACTCAAAGGGCCTAATTTGATTTTTGGGGGGGCAGGCTCTAAGCTGCTTGTCCACTCTTGATAGACAAACAATGAATACATGTAGTGTGGGCAGGATGCTGCAGCACAAGAACAGGCTACATGCATTCATTGTAAGGTTAGGAAAGATCTAAGATTAGAAGGCTTGTTTGTTATTTATTTGTATACTACCAAGGCAGGTTACAAAAGATAACTAAAACCATGAAAACAGCACTTTTAATGCTACTCTTAAGCCACAGAGGCCTGAATAACAGGGATTCTTCTATATTGGGTTAAAGAGAATGAGACTGTCTTGCAATTATATATACTGCCAATTTCTTTTGTTAGTAGACTGACTATAAAATTAAGCAATTTGAATAAAACTTCTTCCCTTTTTGGCCAGATTTTGAGAATTGACACATAAAAAGGATTTGTTCTCCAAACTGCCCATGATTAATTATAGCTATAGACTAGCTATTACAGTTTTGATTAAACTTCCAGTGAGCAGGAAAATTAGTGCTTCCTGCAATATCTATATTATTTCATTAGTGTGGCTTCCTATTTAAAATGTGCAATCCCCACTCCTCCTTATGCTTCTTTGAGCATCTTTAAAATATAGTGTAACCCCCTCCCCTCTTTGTTCTATTAACACTTGGCTAAAAGATCATTGGTGGTTTACAAGATATTACTGCTGTTGATAATGTTTGTTCTTATCTGAAGAATCATATTAGAGGAAAGCTTTGGTAATGTGCTCTATACGCCTACTTATTTATTTAGGAAGAAAAGTTCTATAATATTGTAATTTTGAAATGAAGGATCCTCTATATAAGACTCAGAGAGGTCTGTTCTTCAACTTGCAATTCAACGATACTTGATGCCTTCCGCAAATGCCATGTTGGAAGGAGTCGGTAGGCCAATAAACTGCAGTGCCCTGGATGAAGTTCTCCAGTTTATGGGACAGGAGAGTGACAATTACAGATACCTCTTATTTTGACAAGGTATCTTTTCGCATGTGGGAGTGATTCACAGGAGTAATCCCCAGTGCCTAAGCTTTAATGTGAAAAGCAGCCTTCAGCTGTCTGACTTCATGAAGCTCCTATTCATCCTTAGCATAAGCCCTGGAATTTGTATTTCATTTTAGGCAATTGGAGGAAACCCACTGAGTACCTACAACAGCTAACCCAATAAGGTGCAGGCTTCACACAATCAAAAGCTGGTTCTGTTTTGAATTTGGCATTTCCCATCAGCTTGAACTGAATGCTTGTTTGTCTGATACATCAGTCAGCTTTGCAGGGCCAGCAGATTCATATGAATGTTGGTATAGCCATGATGCTCTGTGTTTGGAAAGTCATATCTTCACCATGGGTGCTCACGCTCAGATGACCATTGTACAATGCCCCTGTTCAGACGACACACTAAGCCACGGTGGTTAAGCACTTTGAGCTAAACATTATGGCTTAGTGTGTCATGTGAACCATGATTTAGCGTGTCATGTGAATAATTCCTAACCATGGTGGCTACATAACCATGGTTTAAACATGCTCAGTAACCATTTGCTGCAAAGGGGTTAGTGGCTTAACCAAAGCTTAGTGTGTTGTCTGAGCATGTCCAACGTGCACATTCAGTGTGAGCTGGTGGTAAATGTCAGGCCAGCATGAAAGTGTGCACAGATTCCAGTTGTGTTCATCGGACTTTAGATCATACACATAAGACTAGAATTGCTTTATTGGAATAGAACAAAGTCCAGTTTGAGCAGCATGGCTAGGCTGCTTCTTTAGGGGTGGGTGGAGGAAAACAGGGTGGCTGCATTGTGCACCAAATTCTGGGGGCACCAAAATGATCCCCCCCTGAAGACATTGTTCTAGCTCCTCCCCTGCATCGGCCACCAACCCCTCTGTGCTGCCCAAAAAGCCTGCATGCCCACCCAATCTCTCACTCTGAGAATTCTCCCAGAACAAAAGATCCATTAGGCAGAGCCGGTCAGGCTCAAATACTGTGCTTTGGAAGGGTCCTTCCTTGAAGTGGGGCATTCTGGGTGCGTTGGCTAAGAAGATCGCCATCGCTGCTATGGCCCAGGCCATCTCCAGGGCCACACGGAGAGCACAGTATAGAGGAGGAGGCAGGTGGTGGTAGGAGAGTAAAGGAAAGGAGGAGGTTGGTGGCAGCTCAGAAGATGAGGTTGGAGTGAGTGGGGGTGGCCGTGGTTGCCGTAGGGGTGCAAGAGAAAGAAGAGAGGGACATAGCTGGGTGATGGAGAGGAGATAAGAGATGGGGTGACGGTTGATGCATGTCCACTTGGGTGCCAAAATACTACCTTGCCTCGGTCACCAAAATACCTAGAAATGGGTCTGCAGCCTGGTGCTTCTGACAGTGGCCAGTCTCTTTAGATGTTCTCAAGCAGGGCAAGATAATGATAGCCATACCTTTTTGTTTGCCCCCCTGCACCAGATATAGTTCCTCTGAACGTGGATGTTCCATTTAGCTATCATGTCTAGACCTGCCCTTCCTTAGCTCATTTGTAGATTTAGGCCCAAACCTGTGCACACTTTGGGAGTAAATCCCACTGGAAATTGCTTCTAAGTAAACGTGCACAGAGATACCTTGTTTATTCAGGAAAGCTCAAAATATGGGGCTACCAAGCAATCGTTTTGACATCTTTTTCTTTTGGATACTCAGAAGTGAGTTTTGAGCACAGCCATTTAATTCAGCTATGTTTAGAACTTAAGGTGGACATCTAATAATGGACACAATACCGATAATGGACCTGATTCAAGAGGAACATCTGCATTTACTTACGATACGTATGCGCCACTCTTCTGAGTTTTGCTCTCTAGTTCCAAACCTTATTCAAATCTTAATTCTATTTTAGTTCTCATTGGCTAGGTAGAGTGTTCACACACTACAATTCCTTAAGAGCAGTGTCCATGGTGCATTTTGTTTTCTGGTGTTCCAATCCTTGTAAATATTTGAGTGCTATTTTGTTCCATGTTTTTCTCCAAGAACTAATACTATCGAAAGCACAGAACGTCAATATGCTTCAGCAACCAATATGTAATATTTCCCCATTGTCAAATTAAGAATCCTAGAGATAATGTTTCTGGGAGGTAAAAACATGTTAAAAATCAATTTTCATAAAGCTGCATCGCCTCATGTTTTTTTTTTAACTTCTCTGTTTATACTACAAACTAATATTTAAAAAGAGAGATTAAAATGCAAACACAGAATTATTTTCCTGGTTTTTTTTTTTCATAGTGCCTGCAATGGGCTATCATTTATTTATGAGACTTTTAAAAAATCCGGAATATATGGAAATCTTTGTCTTGAAGCACAATGTAATATTGGTCTGAGAATGTTGTCTGACAGTTTTCGTCTTATGGTTTCCTAGAAAGGTACTGGTGAATGCATTTTTTAGAAGAGGTTTCAATATACAATGTATTTGAAAGTAATCTTGAAGTATGTTATAACTGTGTTTTCTATCCTCCCTTTACGCTTCAGGCAGTTCTTTCTGCCGACTATCCCTTTAATTTTGTTGCATGATTAAATGCTTAGTTATTGTGGGGCTTGAACACAGATAGGCACCTGCATCTTCCAGTTCATTGTTGAAGTCTCAAGACAGATGTGCAGCCATTTCTTGTAGCGATGGACAGATATATCTCCCCCTCCCCTTCACAGAATGGAACCATTAAAAGATGACTAATAATTAAGAGGAAATAGACCAGATGTTTGGAATGGATCCAAGTTTAAACTGATAAGATGAGAGTCAGCAAGAGGTGCTTCCAGACAACACTGTTGCCATCCAATCACCCTGCCCTATTCATGGAATTTCATCAATGGGAGAGTTCCAAATGGCATCATCTTTAAGTTATAAGCTTACCATGGTTTTTCCACCACTACTTCTGTCTTCTTTCTTTCTGCACAAAATCTGTTGGGGGAGGGAGAGAGAGAGACCGAATAGTTGTACAATGTGTTCGGACAACACAATAGTCAATGGTGGGTTAATAGTCAACTCTGCGTTTGATTATCAAGGGGGTACTCCTCACACAACGTGATTATAATTAACCGTGGTGTGAATTAAGGTCAACGTTGAGTTAACTATTAGTCAACGGCGTGTTTGATTGACACATCCCCCACCTTCTTTCCCCCCTCAGTCCTCCCACTATATCCCATCAGCCATTGTGAGTTCTGGTAGATGGACTAGAGTGGCAGCCACTGCTTTAGTGACTCCTGCCAGGGGACTCTGTAGTCGCCAAAAATAACTGTGTGTGATGAAATAGTCAACGGTGTCCGACACACGAAATGATAACCAATGGTTGTTCAAATAATCAACTCTACACAGTGTTGGTTATTTGTGTTGGTTATTTTGGCCAAATAACTAACCATGGTGTGAAAAAATCCTGACAGGACACAACAATCAACTATTGACTATTTATTTAACCCACAGTTGGTTATCGTGTCAGTCGAACCCAGTCAATGTCTTTTCATTTGTAATGCCAGGAGTCCTACGTCTGGAAGGTCCTAAGACCCTTAGGATGACTGAGTGTTTTTGATGACACCATTGGGAGCACATGGAAGCTAAAGGCCTTCTGTGCCAAAATCACAACACTAGCCATGTTGAGTGTGATGTGTTAAATAGAGCCTACGTAAGTTAGGGTTCATCGTGAGGTACAGAAGGTGGGAAAGGTGGGAGGGGCTTGTGCATGTGTGAGAAGACTGAGTTTATATAAGGGGAGAGCAGACAGTAAGTTAGATAGGGCCTCAGGGATTGAGGAAGCTCCTCTAGGTAGCGGGAGTTAGAAGGGATAGAGTAGACAGGGTAATAGCAAGAACTTCAGTGATGAATTATAAGATATAACATCTCTTGTATTAAACAAACCGTAATTTGTTTTTAAAACTTTAAATCTCATCTGTCTGTGTTACCAATAGGGGACATATTTCCTTGGTACCAATTGGACATATTAGGTGTCTCTCTTACCTAGAGGTTGTAGTGGCTGAAGCTTGTGGGTCAGTGAGGACAGCTGACCCAAAGCAAAGGCAGACAGACCAGGGAGCAGGTTGTGTCACACCTTCTTTCTGCACAAGCCCCTGAACCGCAATGGGACATCCCATTGGGACAAGCATCCACTTTCCAGTGCTTGTTAAAGGTATTGACAGAGCTGGTCCCATCTAGGGAGAGAGGAGCATAAGATGCAAAGGGATTTTGTATGCTGCTATTAACATGTGGCGTGCTTGAGGCATTGTTCATTTATTTATTACATTTATATCCCACCTTTTTTGATCCAAGGAACTCAAGGCGACATACATAATCCTCCTCCTCTCCATTTTATCCTCACAACAATAACCCCGTGAGGTAGGTTGGGCTAAGAATCTGTGACTGGCCCAAAGCAGAGTAATAATATGTTCAATTTTTTGTTTGTTTTGTATTAAGCTTTTGGAGCATATTCCGTAAGTGTGTATGGTTTGCAATGCGAAGTTTCTGTTTCTGGCACTTGGTATAGATTTGCAATATTGTTATGTTGTCTATGTGCCTTGTCTCTTGCTTATCAAGGTTATTTGTCAGAAAAAAAATTATCTCTCATAACAACAGCACCTTATCTGCTGGCGATAATACAGGGGTTTTCCCTCCTTCCAAACTATAGCATAAGTTGATTTTATGTATTTTGTTTAATTTTATTTTATAGTTTATCAGGTTTGTCGTAGTTGATTTGAAATTTAAAATAGGTGGTCTTTAAATGACCTCACAGTGACTGACCCTCAAAATCTAATCAGTCCAGACTCCCATGAAAATCGACAAATATGTCAGGTGCACCTGTCAGCATCAAAAATTGTTTTAAATATTTCATTTGTGGACCAGGCATAATTCTGCGCAGAGTCCTTGTTGTTCCAAGGCCAAATGATGTTGTTTCTTTGGTGGTGGGGTTGTGTGCAGGTTCATGTTGCCATCACAAAATCTCCTTATTTTTTGCATTGTAGAAAAGCATAAAATCTACAGGAGTACATTATGTGCATAAGCTATTGATTAGAGCAGGGTATGCAAAGCAGTGTCAGGCAGTCAATACGTGGCCAAAAAGAAAATAATCAAATATGCCAGGGTAAAATGAGAGGGAAACAAAATCAGACCTATAACTTTGATCTAACTCAGCACTGGTTCATGCGTAATAAAGTAATTGGCATGTATGTGGTGCTTCAGAGAGTTGATTTAGCCATATTGGCTTAAGCCTAGTTTTGCTGAAAACCAGAACCGCAATTTGAATTGATTTTCCCTAGTACCGACGAGCCTGGAAGTCAAGGGCAGAGACACACCACGTATGAGGTAGAAGGGAGTGTGTGAACATAAGCCTTTTATTCGACAGCCAAACTGTAGGTTGGCCGTTAGAATTAAACAGTGCTCTGTGTTCAGAGCACTTCCACATACGTACGGATGGTAACCCTCACAACAGCGCTATAAAGTAGGCCAATGTTTTATCAACTTTTATTTATTGCTTTATGATCAAATTGAGCAGGCTGAGGCTGAGCAAGAACTTCTTGACTAAAGCTATCTACTGAGTTCATGACAGATGAAGGATGTGAACCAGGAACCAGGTGTACACCTCAGTCTTTGTACTGTGCACGCATAGCTCATTCCACCGAAGGCCACTTCTCACATGCTTTTCGCCCTGCAAAGAAAGAATCGTTACGCAGAAAACTTTTTTTGCCTCTCCAGGTGAGAAATCGCGCAACAGGTTGTGCATGTTTCGGAAACCACCGTACGTTGCAGTTTTCAAAGTCTACAACCATGGCAAAATGACTATGCTTTTTATACATTCTACATGGACATTATCTCTGCATATGGGGAAAAAATGTTTGGGTGAAATGGCCCTCGGCTGAACAAGAAGGGCTGATGAAAGCGATAGGTAAAGCAAAACAGAGATTCAACGAGTCCGTCCATTTATCCTACTTTCCCCCCCTCCTTCCCCAGTCAAAGTTCTTTCACAATTTATCTAGCTTTTTATGAAAGTATCTGAGAGACAAGTAGCTTTCAAAACAAACATTGTAATTCTGTGGGTTTTTAATATATATATATATATATATATATATATATATAGGGAAGACTGCTTTTTGTTTCACATTTTTCCCTTTCTAAAAATGCAACTGGATTGTTTACTATTTGTTGAAATATGATGTCCCAGTCTAGGTGTTTGTATGACACAGAACATTTTCTCTCTTATTAAAGCCAGCTGACCTACTATTGAATAAGGCTTCTATAATTTCTGACCATTTGAATGCAGTTCAGTGTCTGACCCACCAAGGGGAGCTGCAGATTACTATGGACAACTCTTTGCTTTTGCACACCAGAAGTGATCAACCGGGGAGTTTTATTTTCTTCAAGATCTCTTTTCTTGCCATCCTTTCTGTGAACGTTTTCACGTTTCCCACTACTTCCGTGGGAATGAGAAACACCGGTACTTCTAAATGCAGCCCTGCTGTTGTGATACAGCATTGATATCTCTGTGTGTGAAGTCAGTGCCTCTGGTACTGGATAATCTGGTACAGAAGTCAATGAACTTAATGCAGTATTGGTAATCCAAGGGAGTTTGAGTTAAATGCTTTTGACATGCAGAATCAAAAGTCAAGGGCAAAGCAGACTTTAAATATTCTTTCTGCAGAGCCTGGGATAGCTGTAATTGAATCCTCGCGTGAAACATATTATCTGAAGTAAAGCTGGCTGGCATCTCATCTTCAGATACCAAAGTGGTAGGGTGTCTTCTCCTCACAAATGTTCTTTTGACATTGTTGAACATCAAAACTCCCAGATAATTTTTAGTGAAAATGCAGACATATTGATGTATCCATACAAAACAGGATAAGTTCAAGACACAGAAAGTCATCACTTCTGCTATTGCTTCAGACGCTGCTAAAGTGTGATAGCTGCAAAATTGGGACATGCTTTGATCCATTGGTGCCCCGGTAAATTAGGAGGGTGGAGCTTTCACCAGTGAACATTTTAACCTTTGCTTCAGACCTACGTTGAGGTTCCATTCATACTTGGAGGGCAAACGCCAGTAAAATGTGCGGTGTAGGTAGCAAAAGAAATAGGCTGTATAGCAGTGTCGAACATAGGGGTGTCATCAATATGGCTGGTCTTGGAGTAGCATGATGGATTGCCTCTTAACCTTTGCTTTGAGGTTCCATTGATAATTGGAGCGGTGTTGTGCACCATCCGTCCACACACCCAGAAGCCCGCACTGCCTTTCTCACTGTCCTGTCTTGATTGCCTTTCTTTCCCAGCCCCATCAGTTGGTTGTGCATCGTTGATGCAATTATGCACGGTTTGGAGTTAATGGATAGAGATAATAAACTCTCCCATAACGCTAAGAACTTAGGGTCACCCAATGAAATTGATTGGCAGTTTATTCGGGGCAGGCAAAATTTCTTCTCGAAATACGTAACAGCTCCGTATGAACTTTGGTGATGGCAACTGGGTTGAAAAGGACAATAGACCTGGAGGATAGATCTGGCAATGGCTATTACCCATGGTTGTTAAATTGAACCTCCAGCTTTAAACACAGTGGCTCACTTCGGACGACATATTAAGCAATGGAGGGGTAAATAACATACTGACCGTGCGTTAGGCAGGAGGAGCTCCACAAACGACACACTGCAGCCGGCGCTGCTCGGAACTGGCATACTCCCCGGCTGCTATGAACTTGCGGTGGCCATTTTGGTTGCAGCCTCTCCTCCGTGTGTCCTCCAGCCATATCCCAGCAGGCACCGTGAGTTCTGCTGGCTGCATAGAGCAGCTGGGGTTTTTTGGCTGCTCTAGGCAGCAGAACTCTATTCCAAAATGGAATAGTCCATGGAGAGAGGGGGGGCTGAATTCAGACAACACTTTAAACAATGGGGCTTCGGGCTAAACAACGTGCAAGCCCGTTGTTTCACTCCGTTGTTTAAAATGCCTGATTAACATACTGTCAGTTGTGTGTGCGTTGTGTGTTACCCTCCAGACGACACAATAAGCAACACAACTGACGATTGTTCCCCCCCTCCTCCGTTGCCAAATGTGTCGTCCGAACTGAGCCAGTGAGTATGTTGTGGAAAACCACGTGCGGAAGGAGGCAACAGTGGGAGAAAGCTATAACTTTCATGCCTTGCATGAGAGCTACTTAGAAGAATTAGGCTGCCTATTGTAGGAAACTGGCAAGTGGATTAGAATGATGATTAAACTGATCCATCATGAGAATTTGGATGTTGTTATATCCCTTCCTTCCTTCCCTCCCCATAATTCTTCCCTACTAACTCCTCTTCATCCTCCTTTTTTCTATGCTACTTCTATTTCCTTCCCCAATTCTGCACCATCTGCTTCCATGCACCTGCAACAACAGCATTTCACCTTATCTACAGGTCCTACTACCTGCCTTTTAAGCTGCCATTTCATTGTGTAGTTAGGACGGGATGTGCTCTGCCCAACAACCTTTGATTAACATGGATGCCAATTCCATAGTTATCAGGGAATAATGTCCTAGCGCTAATCAGCATCTCCAGTGTTCCCAGTCTCCCAAGTCCTCCCAGATCCTACAAAGATACCAGAGGTGGGCATCATTTTTCCTCCCTGTGCCAAGCAGTCAAGCTCTTCAGAGGTGGTAGAGTACAATGAATGAGCATATAATTTAAGTTGTACAATGAAAAAGAAAATAAGAATTGGCTGGAGGTAGAGGGTAGTTCTGTATTATGTGCTTTGAAAACTGGGGGGGGGGGGTAATGAGTTATGTTTTGAACGTTTTGCTTTATCACCTCCAAGCATAGGTAAATCAAATTCAGAGAAGATTGCTCTGTGAATCAAGTGAGGGCAAGGTTTTGGATTTTATTTTATTTTTACATTCATTGACTGTACTTAATTTGTTTTTGTCACCGTGACAGATCCAGAGCTGAACACCTTGTCATTTAGAAGTTGCAGCCAAGTTTTTAAATATATTTATTTGTTGTAATTTTGTTTCAAAGACCTTCCACACAGCGCATTGCTTTCGGAGTAGATCGTGTCCATTGAATTTCACTAAGGGTTTGTTTGTTCGTTCATTCTTTGGTTTAAACATTTGTATGCCACCCTTCAACTGAGAGTCTCTCCTGTGTGGTTCAGTTCAAAGATCAACAACAGATTAAAATGTCAAAACTCAGAACTTTAAAACTGTGTGTTAAAAGTGCCATATGAACAATTAGTTATAGGGTAACAAATTTGGATGGAAATGCAGTTATCCAATGTTAGTATAAGCAGACCATGAACTGGTGTTCTAGAACGGGAAATGGAAAGGATGAGCTCATGCCATCTGCCTGAAAGCTGATGTGTTCTGTCATTATTAATATTCATTAGGAAGGGGGTGTAGCTCATAGAACACATGTGGTACAAGTCCTAGGATCAATCCCCAGCATCTTCTGGTTGTGGGTCCCTGGTCAATAGCTGGTTGGCCACTGTGTGAACAGAGTGCTGGACTAGATGGATCCTTCGTCTGATCCAGCATGGCTCTTCTTATGTTTTTATCTCCAGTTAAGTGACTTGGATAGTCAGTCTGGAAATAACCTTGACTAAAAGCAACTTCCCAAGGTCTCAGACAGAGTAAACTGCACAGGGCTAGATGGAGCAGGCAGCTTCTTTGGTCTTTTGTAGAATGGGAGCAGGGTGCAGTAAGTTCTCCAGATACTTTGGACTGCAGCTGTTGGCCATGGTGGCAGAGGCTTCTGGGAGTTGAAGTTGAACATCTGGAGCTCTACCTTCTTTCCACCCCTGGTGTAGAGGTTAAGATTGTCAGACTAAGACCAAGGAAACTTGGGTTCAAATCAGCACTCAGCTGTGGGGTACCTGGGACAAATTTGGGCCAGTCACTCTTAGTCCAACCTATTTCATGGGGATGTTATGAGAATAAAAGGGGGAAGGAAAGACCCATGTACATCATCCTGAGCTCATTGGATGAGGACAGGATAAAAATATAATAATAACCAAACAACTAATTTTGGGTGGTATTTAGCCAAGATACTTCTTCCTTCCACATCTCTCTGACTGATCTGCCTTTCTCCATTAAAGCAGCAAGTCCTTTTAGGGGTTGTAAAGGCACAGTATCATCCAGACACCTTCCAGAGTTGTGTAGAATAGGATACACATGACAATCAAACAAATGAGCTTCCCGGTTTACAAACCCATTGGCTTTGCCCACAAGTGATCAGCATCTGTAAATATTCAGCACTCCTGTCTCCTTGCCACAGACTGTTGTAACATGGACCTCCCTTTCTGTTGGCTATGGCTGCATTCGCTCAGAGAGACTGGAGAGAAAAAAAGAAAATGCCAGAAAAATGGGGGAAATGTTCCGACCATTATTGATTCTCTTGGTTGTGAGCGCACAGGAACCCTGACACTGCATGCACTTAATTGTGATTTTATTGACTATCATTTCTGCCTTGTTTATGCTGCTTGAGGCTGTCGCTCACTGTGACTGATGGCCTTCATTCCTTCAAAAATTTCCTGAGCCGGTCCTCTTGGGCTCCCAGATTACTAGTTGTTTCTTAATACTGCAGTCATGCTTGCTCATGTTCCCTGTTTGCTGCTGTTAAAGTGGAAAATGAAAGCACCATAGGAAAGCCTCGGGCTCCAAGGGGCCTCCCTTTATGCTAAACTTTGGTCACAAGGGAGACCCTCATTCAGCTGCTGAATGTTGGGGCGGAGGGGAATCTTGTTCTTACTGGCAGCCCAAGGATGAAAAGACACTTTGCTTCCAAGTAGCAAAGGTTGAATTTAACGAAAAGGTGTACTGAATTCTTCCCTGCACCTGCACCAAACTTTCAGAGGGTTCGACAGATAACCTGTTGCCTCAAAGAGCTCCAGACAAGTGTTTTATTGCATGCCTGTTACTGGCACTCACGGATTTTCATGGGTCCCTCTCATGACATCGTCTTCCTCCCGCGCGCTTCCTTGCCCCTTCTAGCCTTCTTCGTGCCACAAAACCCCACCCCAATAAGTCTGACTTACTTTTAAAGACGGAAGTTGCCGCTATACTCTTGAGTCATCCTGTTGTGTGAACTAGGTCATTGGCTTGCTTAAGGCCACCAGATAGGTGTTCTTGGCTAATAACTCCCATTCTTAACTATTACAAGTTCTCTTTACTCCCTTAATTGCAAAGGGATATGGGATAGCCATTAGTTGTGGGTAGGGAGGCAGACAAGCAATGGGGAAAGTCTGGGGAAGATGAAAGTGGTTAAATTGCAATGGAACCGTATAGCACTACAGTGCAGAAGTGAGGCCGCTGAGGCTGAAGTTTCCCCAGGAGGAGACAAGATATTCACTGAGGGGGAAAAAAATGTTTGAAGAGTGAATTATTAAAAAGAAACAGAAGCCCTAGGAGCAAATAAATAAATAAATAACATTCAGGTCACTTCTGCAGCAAGTTTTATCGACACTCTCTGCTATTATAGTATACAACATGTGGTCATTTAGATCTTTTATGGTAACGGTTGTGTTAGCCTTGTCGACTCTCTTTTACTGGCCTTTTTTACTGTCACATTTGCTTCAGATGCCTAATTTTATGTTATTGCAATGATGTTCCACACTGTGTTCAAATAATCAATACAAGTCCAAGCGCCGTTCGGTGGAGATCGCATTATATGAGTTTAATAACGTGCAATATGGTCTTTGATGTATATACAGTGTGTGATTGTCAGGATTTTCGGCCTCTCTCTCTCTTTCTCTCCTCTTCCCTCTCTCTCTTTTTAAAAATACAGAAATTCTTTTGGGTTGTGTTTATTCTTTCTGTCAGTACACTTTATAATATCAAAGCCTTTCCGGAGCAGTGTAGGACCACTGAGTTATGTTTGGGTCATGTTTTGCTGTGTGCCCTTTAATACTGTAGCTTTAGAAATGCAATTTTCACCCTCTGCTTATTAGAATATGATAAAGTATTCCTGGTCTATGTCCAGCTCCACTAATCTCCAGACTACACTTCATGAATTAGGCATGAAGATTTTAGTCAATGTGCTTTCAAAGACCAATGTTTAGGGAATCATGGATTTTCTACAAGCTGAGGGAGAAATCTATAATAGGAGGAACTGATTTTCAAACATCATATTCGCTGAAAGAAATGACCACTCTCTGGCTTAGAAACAGAACACATTCCCTTATTAGAATACTGAAGAGCTGGGTTTAAAAAATATACAGTGCACTTTTAATGGAGAAAAGCCCTGTAGCTTTTTAAAAAGCTCGGTTAATGCTTCATACTGTATGCTTCTGCCTCATAATGGTAGGTCCATTCTCGTAAGGAGGGGGGCATTTAACGTTGCCTGCAAATTAAGTAAATATGGGCATGTTTAACCCAGTTACCTCTATTTTCCACTATCCTTATCACCTCTGCTGAAGACCTTTTTATTTTCTCAGTATTTTAGCAGTTTATCAGTTTAATGTTTAACTTTGCTGTTTTAAATCTGTATTTTAAATTGGTATTCATTTTTGCATTGTTGCTTGGTTTTATCCTGCTTGTGTTCTTATATTTTTTTTTATACCATATTTTGTTTTATATTTTGAATGGTTTTTATGGTTTTAGTTTTTGTAAACCTTCCAGAGAGCTTCGGCTGTTGGGTGGTATTAAAATGCAATAAATAAATAAATAAATAAATAAACCGCTGTAATCCATGCATTCCGAAGGTCATTCACAGGTAAAATAAGCCATAAACAGCAATACCTTTTGTGCAGGAGACAGAGAATAAGCATGGACAAACATTTTGGCACGGCAGCCCCCCCCCCCCCAAATTTCACTGCAAACTGGGTTTTTTTAATGTCTGCCAGTTTTATGTCAGCCATGTATGGATGAGAAAAGTAGACAATGAAAAAAGCGGATAGGTGGAAGATCAATTCATTTGGAGGAGAGTTTTGCGGATCCCATGGTCCGTGAAAAACACAAATAAGTGTGTTCTAGAACAGATTAAGAAGAAACAGGTTCTCAGGATGCTGGAAAAACAATAATGCTTGGGAAAGCAGAAGGTAGAAAGTAAAGAGGAAGACAAAACAAGGGATGGCCTGACTCCACAAAGAAAGTGATGGACATGAAGTTACAAGATCTGGATAAGGTGGTTTACAACAGATAGAACTGAATGTCGCTGATTCACAGGGTCACCATAAGTCAAACTTGTAATGTTCAGCTGCCTGATATGCCATTGTATTTGCAGGGTTGTTGTTTATATAGTGCGTGTTCGAATATATGTCTTTAAAAGGTTTTGAAATGCATACAGTTCCAGGAAGTGGGTAGGCCTAAATGTATTTGCAGTTGTGTTTACAGTTCTGGTAAGTATAGGTTAGAAGGAGGGGGAGTAAATGCCTGAGTGTTGATTGGATGGTGGGGAGGGGAGTGCTTGGATTGGCTGGCTGTGTGAGAGTGGGAGGAGCTGGAGAACAGTGTGAGTGCATATATGGTTCTGGCTGACAAGAGTTGACAAGGGATTAAAGTGAGTATTATTTGATGAGAAGGGAGTATTATGAGATGAGAGAGGGGTAGTTGAGGGATTATTTGATGAAGAGAGTGTTTGATTATAGAGTATGAGAGATACAATTTCAGGGAATAGATAACTACGATAAGGAACAGTTGAATTCCACACTGAAACGATTTCAGAGTGAACTACAGAAACCGATACGAGTTGAAGCCTTGTAACCGTAACACATTTCAACCTGAAGAAACCATTAAGTTTACTGACACACAATTTACTTCCATTAATAAATTCCATTCAAATTTAACAACTGGTGTGTGGTCTTTGGATGTACCTGAGGAGGGTACTGGTGGCAGCGGAAGGGAGAAGTGAGGGTTAGGTTACTGGGCTGTGGTGCTTAGAAGAGTAAAGGTGAGACAGGGGCAGCAGCAGTGAACTTGAACTCCCACATGCATCATCAGCACAGGGGGGATTGAAGTGAGTCCCAAGTGCTGGTGGCATAGCATGTTTTGTCAGGTGTAGCCAGGTGTGTTGCACAGGTGAAAACCAGGGCGTCACAGAAGTCAACTTGAAGGCATTGCTCGCATTAAATTTTCACCCCACAGTCACGGTCTGTGGTAAGCCTTCAGCCACTCATACAGTTACGCCAGCCTTATTAAGGGAAACGTATTTCTGTCCTCTAGTTGAATGGAATGCAGAAGTGATGTGGGGACCTGGCCTTGAATCAAGAGTGTTTCCCCTCCCCTATTCAATTCAGAATAAAAGAAAATCTCCCATTGACATCAATGGATACTTGGGGTTCCGAGGTACAGATCCAGGGCCCATGGGATCTGTTTCCCTGGGCCAGCCTGGATCTATACCCCGGAGCCCCAAGTGTCCGTTGTTGTCAATGGGAGATTTGCTTTTATTCTGAATTGAATAGGGTTGGGGGAAATTTTCTACAGGAGGGAAAGAGAGAGCTGTGACAATATGGACAGAAAAGTGGAGGCAAGGCAGCGAGAGATAGCCAGTTTATTATAATTTAAAAGGGACTACTAATTTGGGTTGTTCTGATTTGGGGGCAAATTAAAGAATTTATTTTATTGGAGGTGACTTGGATGTTAATTTAATTGGCTGGCTTTGCTTTCTGTGAAATCTAAAAAAAATATCCCAGTAACTCTTTCTAAATTTGCACATATAGATATGAGTTGGCGTATGTAAATTTGTGTCTTATGGGACTAGGCCCCAAATGTTTTAAGTGTCTAGTACCACCCTTGTCCGGAAGGCTTACTCTTGGGTCTGATTAACACTGGGCAGCTGTTTTGAAGCCACCAACATTGCAGAAATCAAAGGGGCACCGTGTTGTGGACACACAGGAGAGTGGTCTAGCCATAAATTCAAGGTTGCCCACTGTAAAAGTGTCAATTAGAGAACAGATCATGAATACATAGCGGTGATGATAGAAAAGGGGTTAATCGCTGCTACATTCTTACTGCATTTTTATCCCTCTCTTCCTCCAAGGAGGCTCAGAAAAGCGTTCACAGCTTCCCTTCCTCACTTTTATCCTCACAGCAATCCTGAGAAATGGTAGCACCCGTCTCCCATTGAGATTATCATGGCTGAGTGGGAATTTGAACTTTGGTCTCCACAGTCCTAGCCACTCCCGCACATCCCAGAGTGCAGGATGCAGAATAATGGGCTCCAATCCAGATTCTGGGTGGACATCAGGAAAAAACGTCCTGATTGTTAGAGCAGTATGACAATGGAACCAATTACCTAGGGAGGTCGTGGGCTCTCCTACACTAGAGGCCTTCAAGATGCAGCTGGACAGCCATCTGTCAGGGATGCTTGAAGGTGGATTTCTGCTTTGAACAGGGGGTTGGACTCGATAGCCTTGTAGGCCCCTTTCAACTCCAATATTCTATGACTATATGACTCTTAGATTCATTGACTTCTTAATTCCTGTTTCTTGTTGATTTAGGAATATGCTGGATTTCAGGTAGCTTTTAGGTAGGGTGTTGTTTAATTTTGCTTAATACTTTTGATAGGATTCAGAACACAAATCTCATTATTCTGTGACTTTAACAGTTGCAAAGGCTAATATTTTAAGCAAGGGAGAGGCCAGAGCCAGCAAATAACTTGGGGAAAAAAACATACAGTGGAACTTTGCCTCTCGACATGGCGCCGGCGTGGTGGTGGTGAGTGGAGGAATCTATATTTTCACAATGTGCAAAAGGAGTGGAGTTGAATTTCCAGTGTCAAGTTCTTCAGGGAAGGTGAAATGGGGTTGTGAAGTTTCATGAACCATGTCTGTGCTGAATATACTGACAGAACTAAGCAAACATGAAGTCATCCTAATTACTGATGAGCAAAGGGACATTTTTCCACTGCATTCCTTTCCCCTTTTTATAAAAGGCAGGATGCTATTGTTGTAGCTCTGAGAGCCCCCAGGCTGCTCAGAAAACAGGCAAAAAATCAATAGTCCACTTGTTGAGGATAAGTGAATTAGCTTGTGTTGAATGTAACCGAGTACCTGAACACTTCACTGAGCAGCTTTGGTTTTGTGAGAAAAATAGAATTGTAAAAGATTGTCTTGCCTTGGCTGGGGACTGGCCCTGATCTCTGATTAATCATGCCAAATGAGGAGGAGTTGCCCATTTATCCTGGGTACTGAAGTTTAATTTTCTTCTCTCTCTCTCTCTCTCTCTCTCTCTCTCTCTCTCTCTCTCTGTGACTGTCTGTAGAATTATCTTTAGTCCAAGTCTAATTATGAACTCTTCAGGAAAAAATAAAAGGAAGGGGGGGGGGGGAGGAAATCAGAGAAATTACAATCACAATGTATAGTATTTTAATCACAGGCCAGATCCTGCAATCCTGCTTTATTCTTCTCACTGATGGGCATCTGGGAGAAGAAACCTAAAGCCAGGATGAATGTATGTCTTTGTTTTGGCTGCGATTCTCCTATGTGCCTGGTCTAAAATGTACAGCTGGCTCCCCCACTTCCCCCTTTTTCTTTGTTGCTTTAACCTCAGTTCTCTGTGTCAGGTGCGGGAGGGGATACTATACAATGCAACTATATTCAACAGACTGTGAACTTTCTGAAAGTGGTTGTTGGCTCCCATGTTTTCCACACTGCCTCCTCTGTCTTGTTTCTTAACTGCAGAAAATCCGTTAAAGGAAAAGACAGAATTGCTGCACAGGGCCTTCTGACTGGTAGCGCTAGGAGTCCTCCATCTGGAAGCACTTCCAATGCACGCTCATCCACACTTGTGTCTTTGTAGATGTGTAGAAAATTGGTCTGTTTGAAAATGACATTTTGAAAAGGCATCGTATGTTTTCTAGTTCAGAAATCCCAAGATGATCAACATTTGTGTGCATTCTAAGTATTCCAGATGGCTGTGTTTACAGTATATCTATATATCTATGTGTACTTAAAACTAATGCACACAAACCCCTCACCCCAGGTTTATTTTGCCATCGTACAAAGACTTAATCTCTCAGGGAGACAATGTTTATGAAAAGCTGTATTAGGGAAGAACATCAGACGGAGCCTGTACATTCGGCAGAGGTCAATCTCAATGTCATGGCCATGTGGCATCTACTTGGTTGTTGGTTTTCTGCTTCTCTTTCGGAGGAAACAACCGTGACCGATACTGCTGAACTGTTTCATTCATGGCTGCTTATTTTAAAACTTATTATCTTATTACTTTTTTAAAAAATCTCTAAACTAATGGCCAAATGACATGTTACAGCGGACACACAGTTGCTGCCAAAACAGCTCCCAGTTTCACTAACCTTGTGAACTTGACAACATTCATTATTTTTTGGGCCCTGCCCTAAAGAATGGGGTACCTAGCAATGGGAGTCAGGGAAATACAACAAGATGATGCCATCTCACAGGCAGAATGGAAGAGGTGGGAGAAAGCAACTCAAGGATGCCATTTTGGTGGCAGGCCTGTGTTTGCCATTGTGTGCAGCTTAACGGTAAAGGCAGCATTGAGGAGGCATGAACTCTGGTCTCTAATTGACTGGAGCATTATAGAGTTTTCTGGTCATTTCCTTTTTGCTGTTTCAGAAAACTTCTTGATAATCTGGACAAACAGCAGTTAAAGATTTGAAAAGTGTGCAGTTGCTGGTGTTCAGTTGGTTGGCCTCAACTTCCCCTTTGGATGTGAACTAGAATAAGGGTGTTTTCAACCATCTGGGTTTTTCTAATCCATTTTCCAG